>VZSZ01010978.1:649-80599 GCA_013398815.1 Ibidorhyncha struthersii | reverse complement strand
GGGGGGGGAGGGGAGGGGGGAATAAACATATGACATGATGAACTACTGTCAGAATACAGGACATGCAAAGCAAAACCAGAAAATTAATGTGCAGTATCAGATATTTGTAGCGCTTCAGCCGACAAAGAACATGTGGTAATGATAGCAGAAGAATACCTACAGCAAGCAGAACTTTTCAGATCCACAGAAACAATCTTTGGCGTTGTGGCTGAGGGCAATCACAATTCCCCTTATGAACTCCATTTTAATATCCACACTATTTCAAATTACATTGAAATATAAAGTAGTGATTACATATGCTGTTTGGAGACTTTCAGGGAGGTATTCCAGCTCACATAATTGGAAGTCATTTTAAAGCCAAAACAGTAATTTGGCACCAGTTCTGATCCCTAAAGGTGGCGTACATTCAAAGAACTAAAAGTAAATGGTACATACTAGAAAGAAGCTGTAAGATTTTTAGGAGTATTAACTTCAGTCAAGTTTGTTTCTTTTGACGTTCACTGCAAACATTTAAATACCGGGTGACAGTGACTGCCTGAGCAGCACATAGAGCGGGTTTTATGTATGAGTGAAATATGAGTGGCAGAAAGGCTTGCTTGTCGCCACTGTTAGTTTTGGATGAGTAACATCATGCCTCTCCCATCTGATCAGCCCCAGTGATTCAGCACAGATCAGTAGGAATGCTTCCCCAGAATGTTTTGAATAGATCCAAAGAGTTAAAAATCAGTTGCAAAAAATGCAGACAAATTTGAACAAATAAGCAAGTGTGAGAAAATAGCAACTTATCCACAGTAAGTCCACAGATATGAAAAAAAGGGTAATAAAACACGTGGTTTGTAAAGTGCAAGTTCTACTTGTTTTACTTTATTTCTAATCCTCTTACACTTTAATTATATTTTTTTTTAATATTCTTGCATATCCACCTGAGGGAGAGACAGGGATGCTTGGAGATCTGCTCTTCCTGTGCATCCTTGAATTCAGTCTGCCAAGCAGTGGGGATTTGACACATTTTCTTCCACAGAAGCACAGAAAATTATGGTTTAGCTATGCACAGGTTCTGGGGGTAAGCAAATAAGTAGAAAGATTTTGTACAAAGGCTTTGTAGTGCCACTACATTAATACCAACGTCTATTTGTATTTATATTACCACAGCTTAGCAGTATCGCTATTGTGCTAAGCCCTTACAGATATGAGCTTCAAACTGCTGAATGTTAAAGCCAAAGGAGGTGACAAGAATAGTCTGACATCCTTAACATGCCTACCAAGGCTTACAACACTGAACAGGCATGAAATTCCCTTCATCTCAGTAGGGGCAAAACCATTCCCACACAGTTGGCCAGGTGATTAGAAGAAATGACTGTTGGGCATTGACTATTAACACACATACTTTGCTATTCCAACATCAACAGCACATATTTAATAAATATTAAATGAGTAAAACAGATCTCAATGCTACAACAAAATTATAAGAAAATCTAACAAACATTTTCTATTCTTTTTTAAATGAAATCAATGGAACAAAACTGCATTACTAAGTAAGAGCTGATTTTGTAGGTTTGGAAAAGGAGACAAAGTTGGAAGGGAGATTTTTTCATTTGTTTTATAATGAAAATCTTTTTCTTGAAAACAGGAAAAATATCAGAGCAAGTTCCGCCCCACCCCCAAAAAAAAAAAAAAAAGAAGGAACAAAGAACACTATGATCAATATATTGGGGAATGGTATTTTAACATTTTTCATTGCTTCACATTACAAAGAATCTCAAAGAGAATCGAAGCAAACCAAAAACCCCAATATGCCGTAATAAATGAAGAGACAAGACGACACTGATCAAACAGTTTGCCACAGATGGCAATTGCTGGCATGAAGCAATGGCATAATGTACTCATGCTTACATTCTGTTAAAAAGGACCCGGAGGTTACAGTGAACGCCAGGGTGAATATGAGCCAAGAGGGTGCTGCCATTTCAGACAGCTGCACGCTGGGCTACGTTATGAGGAGCGCAGACATCGCAGGAGGAACTTATTTTTCCCCTCTACTTGGCACTGCTGAGGCTGCATCTGGAACATGGCATCCAGTTTTGGAACACCAGTTCAAGACAGATGTGGAGGAACTCAGGAAGACCCAGCACACACCAACCAAGATGATGAGGACCTACAGCAAGTGAACTGTGGAAAGAGGCTGAGGGTGTTGGGCTTGCTCAGTCCGGCAGAAAGGAGGTTAATTGGTGATCCAACAGCAACCTGCAGCTACTTGAAGGGAAGTTGCAAAGATGACAAAGCCAAACTCTTCTTGGTAGTGCCAGATGGCATAATAAGGGACAATGACTTCAAACTGTGGCTTGGAATTTTCAGGCTGGACACCCTCCCAGGAGGGTAATGCAGTCTGGACAAGGTTGCCCAGAAAGGTAGTGGAACCTCACCCCTGGGTATTTCCAAGACCTGGGTAGACAACTTCATGGCTGACATACTCTAGTGCTGGGGATACATGTGCTCTGAGTGGGACCTTGGACTGAATAACCTCCAGAAGTTTCTTCCGACTAACATTTCGGCAGTTCTGGTACCATTTTACCAAACCATGTTTTTTTCTGTTTTTTTTTTTTTTTTTTTTTTTTTTTATTTTTTTGTTTTTTTTTTTCTTTTTTTTTTTTTTTTTTTTTTTTTTTTTTTTTTTCTTGAAATTATAGGTTGTTTCCTTCACTGTTTTACACCTATTTTGTTATCAGAGAGGCTTTAATGCAAAGAGGTAACTTGTGACTCATAAGTGAAAACTTTGAACTGATGAGAAAATGATACATTTTTCATAGTTTTTGTCAGTATATATTAATCAGGGAACTCAACTACTGCATATTAGAACAAGTTTGATGAACTATGTTCAGACTCTTTAAGAAACAGCTTTAAAAGTGAAGACCAGCATTTAAGTTTAATGCAACAGAGACACAGGAGCCAGCGGAGTGATTCATGGACACAGGGTGAGACTGCCAAATAGACTGGCTGGACAGAACATTGTATCATCCTTATTTTACATGGGTATCATAAGGGCAGAACTGCACCCATCAAGGCAGAGAAAGTGATTTTGCAGTAATCAGAATGCATGATGGTGAGGATGCAAATAAGGGATTTACATCTGTGGATGGAAGGGACAGAGAGGTCTCTTAAAGATCACATAGAGAGGTGACCTGCAAGACCTGCAAGAGATAAAGCTTTCCATACACATCAAGAAAGGAGGTATTGCACAGCATTTTAATGGAAAAAAATAAATTCAACTCAAATTTCAGTTAGAGACAACTGGGCAAGAAGAGATGACAGCAAATAGGAGAAAGGTAGGAGAATGTAGGTCTGGAGCAGATCTGTGAGTTATCAGCACAGAGATGATGGCTGAGTCTGTGTTCAAGAAAATCATCCACTGATGTGGCAGCAGCAGAAAAAAAAAGCCTTGAAAACCAGACACTTTGATCATCTTCACATAAAAGTGAACTAGGGATGAATAGACAGAAATCATCAGAAAAACAGAAGACTGTGGAGTCAGTTAATCCAAGGGAGGTAACAATTACAATGATACTTCTTGTACATATATATTACAATGATACTTCTTGTAGAAGATTATCAGAAGTAGCCAACCTGGATTCACCAAGGGGAAATCATGTCTGACTAATCTGATAGCCTTCTATGATGGCGTGACTGGATGGGTGGATGAGGGGAGGGCAGTGGGTGTTGTCTAGCTTGACTTCAGCAAGTCTTTCGACACTGTCTTCCACGTCATCCTCACAGGCAAGCTTAGGAAGTGTGGGTTAGATGAATGGACAGTGGGGTGGACTGAACAGTGGCTGACAGGTAGAGCTCAGAGGGTTGTGGTTAGTGGTGCAGAGTTGAGCTGGAGGTCAGTAAAAAGTGGTGTTCCTCAGAGGTCAGTACTGGGTCCAGTCCTGTTCAATATACTCATAAATGACCTGGATGAATNCTAATGAAATTTAACGAGGGCAAGTGTAAGTTCCTGCACCTGGGGAGGAATAACCCCAGGCATCAGTACAGGTTAGGGGCTGACCTGCTGGAGAGCGGCTCTGTGGAAAGGGACCTGGGAGTCCTGGTGGACAACAGGATGACCATGAGCCAGCAATGTGCCCTGGTGGCCAAAGAAGGCCAGTGGCATCCTGGGGTGCATGAAGAGTGTGGCCAGCAGGTTGAGAGAGGCCATCCTCCCCCTCTGCTCTGCCCTGGTGAGGCCGCATCTGGAGTACTGTGTCCAGTTCTGGGCTCCCCATCTCAAGAAGGACAGGGAACTGCTGGAGAGGGTCCAGCGTAGGGCTACGAAGATGATTAGGGGATCGGAGCATCTTTCTTATGAGGAAAAGCAGAGGGAATTGGGTCTTTTTAGTCTGGAGAAGAGAAGACTGAGGGGGGATCTTATCAATACTTACAAATATTTAAAGTGAGGGTGCCAGGTAGAGGGGAACAGTCTTTTTTCAATGGTGCCCAATGACAGAATAAGAGGTAACGGGCACAAACTTGAACATAGAAAGTTCCATCTAAACATGAGGAAGAACTTCTTTACTTTGAGGGTGGCAGAACACTGGCACAGGCTGCCCAGAGAGGTTGTGGAGTCTCCCACACTGGAGACATTCAAAACCTGCCTGGACGCCGTCCTGTGCAACCTCCTGTAGATGACCCTGCTCTGGCGGGGGGGTTGGACTAGATGGTCCCTTCCAACCCTGACCATTCTGTGATTCTGTGATTGTCTCAAGTGTCCTGTAAAGGTCAGTGGGAAAAGTAGAAAGCTGGTGGCCAGAGTTGACTAAAAAGATGAATTAATCAAAATTCTAGAATTATAATTCTAAGAATTAGAACCTAAGAAAGACTATTTGTTTTTTTTCTGGGTGCCTCCTTCCATCCCATTGCTTGTTTGTGGCAGCTTTCTTACTGCCCTTGCACACATTACATTTTTGTCATGGGTATCCAGAGGTGGAACTTGGCATTTATAGACAAGAGTCACACGGGGATCTTAGACTTGGACTTCAAGTTGGCATGGTGTGAAAAGAGAGATGCAACAAAACAGCAATATAGAATAGAAGGCTGTATTTGTCTTTTTTCTTGTGATACATGACAGTATAACCAGATCTTTGAAGAAATTCAGACACAAAACATTGACTAATACATGAAAATAAAGTGAGTGTTCTTACAATGGTTTGTTTCCCTTCAAGTGAGGCCGGTTGGGGGCACCAAATACTTTTCATTTCTCTGTTACTGTGTTGTGTTTTCTGTCTTTTGGTAACCATGATATTCAAGCCCCCTGAGAAACACAAAAACATACAAGGCAACTGTGTGGGAATATGTTAAGAACTATAATTTAAACTAACTTGTCAGTGAGACTGCAATGTTATCCTAGACTAACAAGCCTGGATGTAACAGTCTTGGTTCTGATCATATTTACATTTGTTTAATTAAAAGTGACAGTACTTATGAGAAAGTCTTTACAACATTATTACCACTTGTCAATATATGATGTACATATATTTATATATATAATTAAAACACTCATAAGTGGATGCTTTCTAGCTTGTTTCTGAACTCTCACCTATAGGTATTACTTGTATGCATATGTAAAAGAACCTTTTTATGAAAATAGATATTTGAATTACATACAATAAGCATCTAGTAAATACGTGTAAATGGTCTCTTTATCAGAAGCTAAACTAAAACTCAGCTGAATAACCATTCAGGAAAGTAAACATTAGAAATAAAGTAATTATTATATTTGAACAGATGACACTAACAAGGTATATACAAATGCCAGTAATAATCCCCTGGTTTACAAAGTCATTTTTCTCCTCTATAGCAGAGAATGTCTCATGCTCAACAGTGTCTAGAGATACTCAAGGCAACAATACCAAGTACAAAGTAAAATGTATTTATTGCCAACCCAAAATTAAAATCACCATTGTTTTCAAATAATTGCATGAATGGCTAGGAACATATAACACTTCCTCATCTTAGATAAATGGATGCATTTCATTGAGAAGAAGATTAATGTGCATTTCAAATAGAATAATAGGTATAAACAGAAATTAAAGTGGTCTATTGAGATACAAGACTCTAAACACAATATTCTTAATCTAATCTTAGAGAATGAATAATTGCTGGACCTTTGCATTTCTCTTAATGAATCTATTTACACATAATTAAAACTATTCATCCTCCTTCAAGTCTAATATTTCTTGGATGACATATTAGCAACTTAAAGTCTTTGATTTGCAATTTGTTTTCAAGAAAATCATTGTGCAGAGCAAGAGTAATATTCCTTTCAGTTTTACTGAATGCCAGATCTTTTATTTGCAAATTATCTCATGCTAAATATAAAGTGCAGATCATGGATATTATCTTTTCATTAGTAATCAATAAAAGACATATTGTCATTTTGGCTATGTATCTTATGGGTTACTAATAAAAAGACAGTAATATCTGTGATTTGCACTTGCTAAAAGTGGCGTACTATCTGCACTTACTATTTACTGTGATTTATCACTGCATCTACTCTACACAAAGAACAGCATTTCTCTTATGGAATTGACAGGTTCACCACAATTAAACTCAGATTTTGTTCATTTTCTTTGACAGAGTCAAAAATAGCATGAGCTGATAATAATGAAGCCCTCAGTCCTTGCAGGTAGACCAGATGCAAGTTTTTCTTGTATGCCTTAATTTTTTTTCTGAGGGGAAAGAGGTGCAGTGAGTTCATCCCTCTTTCTTGGTGACCGCCAGTGCTCATGTGATTTACCAACATCATTGGGAGCACTGAACCCTATCTGAGTGAAAAGAGTAGTCTTTTAGGAAGCCGCAAGAGGTACCAAGAAGAAAAAATGCTTCAACCTTGTGGGTTGTGTCTACGGTGCCAGAGCTGGTGGATATTTCTTTACTGTCAGGGTGGTGAGACACTGGAACAGGTTGCCCAGGGAAGTTGTGGATGCCCCATCCCTAGAAGTGCTCAAGGCCAGGTTGGATGGGGGGCTTTGAGCAACCTGGTCTAGTAGAAGGTGTCCCTGCCTATGCAGGGGGGTTGGAACCAGCTGATCTTTAAGGGCCCTTCCAACCTAAACCATTCTATGATATGGTGTGAAGAGCACACAGTGGGACATAGTGTCTGCTTGCAAACAAAACAGACCTAGGCTAATTCTCTGGATGTGGGGCCAACCAACAGAGAAGGAGGGGATGGTCTTGAAGGCCCCATGATCCACACTAACCCCTGTGCTGTTGGGACGGCACTGGTTGGCATGGGACACAGCTAACAACTGCACAGCATGATTAATCCGGTGCTCAGTGACCAAGGACACGCACTTGAGCGCTGACACGGGTGCCCCAGCTCTTGAGTTTACTAATGTAAATGCGACCTGAAATCGCAATGCTGATTATCTTCTTCACGGACACATTTTGGTGGGACCAGTTATACCGCAACCAGCCAGTAGACCCATTTAGAACTGTTTTCACCATTGTGCATACCCAGCCCACTGCACAACAAAGAGATGGGGTGTTCTTGAAGTGATGAAGAAAAAGGCCTGTTTTCTTCCCTGCAGCTTTTTATCCAGCAGCTTTTTTATCTTCATCACAAAATTGCACTTTAGGTCACTTAGATATATAAACCACACTTCCATACACACCTTTCTGGCTTTATAAAGTAAAAAAACATTGTTTCACCATTACCCAGCCCCTCTGTACCAATGGAAGAAAAGCAGAATTACTAACAAATAGTGGCTATGAATAAGCATAGTATCACAAGTGCTTTGGGCATTAATAATAAGGAACAGCAGAGAGGCATACTTTAAGAGAACATTAAATTCTACTACGTGTTATCCATTAAACGTGAGATTACCGTACATTAAAACTTGCCTAGTTAACCAGCTATGCCATTACTTAGCTTTTCTTCTCCTCTTCCAATAAGAAAATGTATTTTTCAAGTTTGAAATAAAGATCTAACAAGACAACCTGGTTTAAAAAATTATATTATATAAAATACATCTCTCATTACCAAAAGTTACGATTTCCTGGAAAATTATCATGAGAGGATGAAAAGTTCATGACATGAATACCAGCAACTGTGATACCACAGAACAGATGGAAACACTTTCAGAGAAGACCCATTTCTCCTAAAAAAGAAATTGAAATTCAACAGAACTCCTGTAACTTTTGTTAGTGAAATAAGATTGAAAAAAACCCCACAGATGTAATGAGAAATTAAGAATTCTAATTCCAGTACAGTCAGTGGCAGAAAAGCTATCATTAGGATAAAAAGATCCCTAAATCTTTACTCTTTGAGTCTGCTGCTACCACTAACTGATCTCCATCAGGGAGATCAGGCTAATTGTTTCACAGTAAGTGAGGATGGAGTCTATTCACTGAATATTTTCTTTACCTGTCCTTAAGGTCAAACAGAAAACACTGATACTGTAAGTATACTACAAAAACATCTTAGTCTTGAGATTATTGAGATTTTTAAAGTTACAAAAAATAATTTTATCACTGGAATTAAGATAGCCATGATTCTAAACCAGGGGAAAAGAATAACTGTAGACTAATATGTGACTATAATACCTTTTCTTTAATCAGTAAGAAAGTTAAATATTTCAAAGTTCAACAAAGCACAAAAGAGAAAGCTGTGAGAAAGTACTGACAAAACTGTGGAGGATCTTTCTTCTAGCTAAGATGTATGTCCATACTAAACCTGGTCTGAGGACTCCAGCTCATTTACAGCAAAAGTAACAAAATCATATTGGAGGGCAGCCATTGCAGTAGCTTGCTGCTCAGTGTGAGCTGCAAAATAAAATCCATGAAAAATGGATAAACCAAGAAGAATTTAGTCCACCTGAGTTTTGGATTACTGCAAAACTCCTGTTTGCAGGACCCTAGCCAAGAGTCTAAAGCTAGCTTTGGTGCATCCTCAAAAGCTGCAGTCTCAGTGAGTGACTACAACATACACATATCCTTACAGCAAACTGTGGGGGTCTTTACAGAACAATTCCATTTCTTCTGTTACTTATCTGCGTGATTCTTCTGCTACTTGTCATGTAAAATTAAGCTCAATATAACAGAATTAAAAAGCAAAATTCTAAAAAAAGGAGTGCAGATACAAGGCATAAATTGAGAGAGAATGTAATTACAGCTCTTTCTCCTTGAGACTGATGGAGTCCAGACTTTAAAATCTAGTTCATAAACTAATTTCCTTGAAAAATTCAGCTTGAAAAACAAGAAGTGATTCAGATTCATGGTCTGTTTGCTACTTTATTGCACATTTATTTATTTTGTTTATTAACTGGAAGGTATTTGGAATTATAGAACTGCCATTCAAAATACTTAAATTTCTGAAAACACTGTAAAATATCTTGCTACACAATGCAAGCAACATGTTCATTGCTTTAATGCAGCAACCGATGATTTAAACTCAGTTAAGGCTAGGAAGAGAGTAGACCAAAAGGAATGATACCTGCCTTTAAGCACCAAGATTAATTATTCAAGTGACAATAAATCACATGAAAAGCAGAAATTAACAGTCGCCTCCAGAAGATACAGCTTTCTGTACTGGATATACCCTCCCAAAAGGCAGATCAATGTAATTAGCATCCTCTTAAGACCATTTATATATTGTAGAAGCAGTAAGCCCAGCCAGTATCTTCAGTAAGATATATTACTACAAGTACAAAGTCATTTATGTGAGGCATCTATAAGGTTAAAGAATTAAGCACAGTTATCTATTTTCCTTTTCACTCTGTAAAAAGGCAGGGCTCAGTATGGATGGCGAAAGCCTCCTGCCAGCTGTTCTGGCCACGTCTTTGGAGAGTCAGAAGCACAGAGGCCACGTCTGTATGTTGCATAGCCACAGCAGTTGATCCTGTCAGGGCTTCTTTTCTCATCTCATCTTATCCCCAAAATACTACTGCTACTCTCTGAGGTCACTGGGCATTATGCCTCTAACAGAATAACTTAATATATATATATAAAAGGAGGCCAGGTTGTCTTCCAAGAAACTCTGCAGAAGACCTCAGAAGGGGAGATGCCATCGGCAGAAAAGGCAGAGCGGGAACTGAGGCACACCAATGGGGCAGCTCTGAGCAGTGCGGTAACCGCGGTCCACAGGAGAAAGCTGGGAACTCCCTATCCCTTCAGTAGGCCCACAAGGCTGCTGTGGCAGAGCAGAGAGCTCCTCAGGTTCCCGTGCAGCTCACAGACACCTTTAAAACCACGATGGGGCTCTTTCTCCCTTCGCTGTGAGTTATGCATGCAACCTGTCCTGGTCTGATGTAAAAGAGAAGCAATTTTCTGTTCAGTAATTTTACTTTTCATTTAAGCCTCTTCTAACTCACTGAAGTCTCTGAAATTAACAGACACCGTCTGCTTCCAGAGTGATAAGTCCTGATTATTTCTAATTTATGCCCAGGCATGGTATGCAGAGAGGCTCCCGCTTATACTTACTGCTGTAACAGCCAAGGGCAGATAACTTGGTTATTTGCCCTGCTGGAGGGTCAGAAGCAGAAAAGCATAGAGGTGTCCCACCTGTGGGGAGGAGCGGACAGGAGAGGTGACCCAAAACTGACCAACAGGGTATTCCGTCCCATCTGCCTCATGCTCAGTGTAAAAGCTGAGGGATCAAAGGGTCAGCGCTTCCTTCAATAGCCGGCGTACGAGGACGACTCTGTCTGTTCATCTGCCTTTCATCCCGATCTGTGCATTCCTGAATCTGGATATGGAATCCAGTTCCTGTCCGTCGCAGAGTCCAGTCTGTGACTTCTCCAGTACCCGCCGGTGACGTGACCATCATCCTGGGAGCTTGATATGGTTTTGTATATATTTCATTATTTTTCTTTTTATTATTTTATTATTAATTTTTCATTAAAGTAGTTTAGTTTCTTTTAAACTCATAAGTCTCTTTCTCTGTCTTCCTCCTCTCCCTGAAGGGCGGCGCTCTCCTCTCTCTGAAGGCAGAGAGGTCAGAGAGCATCTGTTGTTTGTTTCAGTGACCAGTCCACCTGGCCAGCACACAACCTAACAGGTACTTGCCTGCAATGTCTCCAGGACAGGATCTGTAAAGAGATGTGGGGTGCAAATACTGTAGCTTGGCATGGATGCTTGGTGCCACTCATAGGATAAACCTTCTGGTGGTAAATTCAGCTACTTTCTCATGTGCGCTACTAGAGCAGGACAAAAGGAGATGAACCAGGACCTCTCTGCTCTCTAATTCAGATAACTGAGGAGTTTTGTAGGACAGAAAAAAATATTTTGTATTTAGGCACAGGAAGGGCAAATCCACATAACTGACCAGAGAGGGGACAACTGCCAGAGGATTCAAGCTGAAGTAAAAGCAGTTGCTGACAGTCTGTTTGCAGGCTTTTTGTGGAACTCTGAAATTAGAGGTATCGTATTTCTAAACATTTCATATATTTGATTAAAGTATTTATTTAATAGTATTTAATTATATTATTACCACAGGAATTAGCAAAAGCTAGTAAAGTTTCAAAGCAGAATTATTATTTTCAATGCAGAAAGAGAGCTTTAATTTACATAATGTAACATTAGCTGTGGCAATATCTTAGGAAAGTCTTTGCATCAGTTACTTCCCTCAAGCTCAGGTTACCTGATGACTTATTTTCTACATCTGTTCTTACAATTTTCTCAAGTTGAAATGCAACTTGTTTTTCGAATTCCAATTATTTTTGATTCTGGAAAACCAATGCTCCATGCTGAGTTTAAATTGTTGAATTTTTTTAAACATGGATATTCTTAACACATGCGTTTTTCTTTTTATGCACTTTTGCCTTGAGAATGTGTTCACAGCACCACATATAATCTATCCAGACATAGCAGATTTTGAAGTGGCAGAAGTGGAAGTGTGCATCTGAGGGTTAAGCTTAGCTGAAGTGTCACAAAAGAGCCACTGATCTCCTGCTTTCCAAGGCCCTGCTTTTGGTAAGCCCCGTCACTATAAGCCGCATGCTCCTGGTTTTGCAAGGAAGGGGGAAGCAAGGAGACACCCAGGAAAGAAAATGAATGTTGGGAGTCTAGCAAAATCATGGGTACTAGCAGCATCACCAGGATGCAGCTGAAAGAGAATTACAAGGTGCCTCTAGCCTCTGGGGCACCTCTCCTGGACAGCCTCCTGGAAAGCCAAGATGGTTTTACGCAGCTCAGGCCTGGCTTTCCTATTTCTTTTATTGGATTTACAGTAATGATGCAGTGCTCTGCTCAGTTGCAGACCCTGCAACTCCTCAGCTCTCGACAAAGCTACCTACCACACTCTCCAGCAGGCTGGCGGAGGTGCTGGGATGGGTGACCCTCGCTCAGCCAGGAGGTCACCTCGGGCTGTGACTCCCTGCAACCACAAAAGGGCTCTGATCCTGACTTGAATTCACCTAGTTGAGAAGATACTAAGCTAGAGAAGAATCACCATTCTTCCTTTTGCGAGGGAAAGGAGATGTAGGGAAGACAGAAGAGAAAAACATCAGGTAAAGAATATAATCATAAGAGCTAATGGGGAGAACAAAGCCCCTTCCAGAAAAAGTGAACAAGGGAGCAGGGGTATTAACCTCACAAAGGTCAGTACCCAAAATATGCATAAGAACTGCTGTAAAATTGGAAGGTGGTAATATTCAGGTACAAGAAACCCGCAAGCGGTTTGCATGATGTCTGTTTCAGTTATAATACTGAATAGAGTCGAAGGTAAGGAAAACTGTATTTGATATTGGACTTCTCTAGTCTTACTAGTTTTAAAGTAATGACTTCTCATAGACAGAACAGGGAGCAACAGGAATGAACATAAATTGCTACTATTACATATAGTTACCATTAAAATTGTAATAAATTTAAAATTGCTTACCATTGGACAAACACCTGGCTATTTATATATATCTATCCTACTCCCGTTTACATTTTTAAAACATCTCCCCATACCTGATGTATTTTCTGCTGAAGAAACTTAGTATTTTATCTATCTTCTACCCTAATCCTGAATGTTCAAAATAGTAACACTACATAATAGTCTGTCCAAACCAAAGTTATTATTTATGAGATTAGGATAATGCATTTGATGTTGTATTAAGTAGTAATACTTTAATTTATTTTGGGATGAAGCTATCTAAATATACCATCCAAACTGTAAACTGTTCGAGCTGCTAAATTAGATATGATGGAAGTTTTTAAGTATGATTATCTTTTCTCCCAAACTCAAAGCATCTCATGACAGAGCTTTTAATAGCACCGAAGAATAGTTTTTACAAGGTCCTCTCAATAAGCATGTGTGTGAGTGAGAGGCTCTCAGGCTTTTTCTTCTTGGGGAGATACTTTTGGAAAAAAAACATAAACATTTCTTCACACTCACTAGTATTTAACTAAGTCAGTATTCCAGTTTAAGAAAACAGGCCATGACACAGAGGAAAACTGAGAGAATCACAACTCATACAATAAAGCAGAACAATCTGAGTATCTTTGTAGATGAATAAGAATGAAGTTATTTTTAGAACAAGTCTTTCTGCTGCAAAAATCTCATGTCTCAGGATGGTTCATGGAAAAACTCCACAGAAACAAAGAAACTTTTTTTTTTTTTTAAGATTTTGAGTTTTCACTCCATTTCCCCCTTCTATCGAAAGAAAGCTATAAGGAGTGGAGAAAGCCCCACTAGGCAATTTATTATATTGAACTGAGAAAGTAGGCACCTGAGCTAATGAAAAAAGTGAACTTAAAGTCTAGGAACACTCTTCAATTCTGTCCTTTCAAAATCTTCTGTTATGAATTTTTCCCCAAAATTTTAATTTAAGTGACAATGCAACAGTGGTATCAGTTGTTACAAATTGATCTGGCTCACACAGTTCTTTCATGAAAACTTAAGCCATTATAAACCCAGATAAACCCTTCTTTCTTCCTCACTTCACTTTCTTATTAACTGGAAAAACATTGTATTATCTGGGTACTGGAAAAATGAAGTTTTGTCTATGTACAGTACATGTATACTTCTAATAGTCCAGATTATAAAAATGCACAGAATTTACACAGATAAAACAATCTTTTCTAAACCATTTTCAGTTCAAATCAACTGTTTTATAGTCTGTTGGACATAAATATGTAAGTCAGTATGCTAATAAAAGAAGCAACACATGCCAGAAAAAGTACACTTTGCCTCTATGTATTTATATATATAAATCTTTACTTAAAATGTTCCCTCAGCATAGTTTCTACTATTTAGTCTACTAAGTTGCTAACCTACCAGCACATATCATTAAGGTTTGGTTCTAGTAAGTTCCCCAATTTAACGTCTGTCAGTGATACAGAACATAAAACAAGATACGTATTACTGGTTAACAGAGCAGAAATTGTATGAAAACTAAGTTGATTCACTGACATTATTTCTGGTGCTATACAAAAGCTTGCATTAAAGTTTTTGTGAAAAGAGGTAATGTGGGAATGTATTCAGCAGAAAGTTGAACCAGCCATACGAGGAGGTGGACTGACTGTAAATCTCGTCCTTGAAGTAATCTTGAGGAGAGAAAAACAGAGACAACGATGGTTGCTTCACAGCAAAATAAGGACCCAAGCCAAGAAGAGCCGGAGAGGAGTCAGATAAACAGGGTGCCGAAGATCCAACCAAAGACAAGACAGCTTTGCGTGCTCTTCACGTGTAGAAGGATATTAACCAATCATCTAATGCGTGAATGTATGCAGGGATAGATAGATTGTATATAAGGGACAGTAGTAAATCAGTAAAGCGGCTTCTGTGTGATTCACATTGGATCGTGGGGAGTCCAGATGTCTCTCCTCAAGGTAAAGTCTTGAACTGCTAGAAACTGTAGGTATATAACTGATGATCCCTAAAACCTGCCTTAGGATAAGGTAGAGTAAATATATAATTTAATCAAGCTGATTCAGGTAATGAAAAAGAAACGTGAGCATTTTCAAGCAATTTTTCTTAAATCACAATTTACTTAGAAGATAACTAGGAATTTACACTGAGGAGGGCCACAAAAATGATCAGAGGGATGGAACACCTCTCCTATGAAGAAAGGCTGAGAGTCGGGGTTGTTCAGCCTGGAGAAGAGAAGGCTCCGGGGAGACTTTATTGAGGTCTTTCAGTACTTAAAGAGGGCTCATAAGAAAGATGGGGACAGACTTTTTAGAAGGCCTGTAGTGATAGGACAAGGGGTAATGGTTTTAAACTAAAAGAGGGTAAATTCAGACTAGATAAAAGGAAAAAAATTTATGATGAGGGTGGTAAAACACTGCAACGGGTTGCCCGGAGAGGTGGTGGTAGATGCCCCATCCCTGGAAACATTCAAGGTCAGGTTGGATGGGGCTTTGAGTAACCTGATCTAGTTGAAGATGTCCCTGCCCATGGCAGAGGGGTTGGACTAGATGACCTTTAAAGGTCCCTTCCAACCCAAACTATTATATGATTCTATAATAAACTCCCTCATAACATACAGCAATACAAGAACAAGTCATAAAAAGCACAGATGATGCAAGGACACCCTCACCCACACCTTGATGACTCTGAATTACTTTAGAAGTTCACTTCTATTTGCTTCTGTTTCATATTTATTGTGAGTCTAGTTGAGATATTCTGATTACTTAACTCTGGAAATCATCAATATTATGAATTTCTGTATAAATATAGAAAGCGTGTTCACTGAAAACACTCTCTTACAAACTTCTTAATAAGAAAATTTAGTATTTCTAGGAGTGTAGAGGATTTAATCTTAAACCATATTTAGCAACATCCCAAATATTACAGATATTACTCACATCCAGGGTAGCTTGGGCCTAATGCTACTCTAGACAAAGCCTCAAAGCCAAGCCACTTCCTAGACAGCATTATGAGAAAAGATTTCTTCAGTGAAAAAACCCAAACCTCAAACCTTTCTAGAGTAGAACAATCATCCTTAGTATAATAAAAAACATAATGCCTTCTTGTATTTGAAATTATTTCAATTATTATTCTTTTAAAAACTGAAAACCTGCTGGGACAACTGATATGCAGACTCTGTAGTGCAACCCCAACTGTTAGCCTATAGCAAATATATTGTAACTGACAAGAAAGTGTCAACATTTTATTAACAAATTAAACATTGAACAAACCCCATAACTTTAGCTGTGTAATTTTAGATCACTTAAATAGAAAAAATCTCCAAGAACAAATTTTACCAAATGAATGGATCAGAATTTCCTATCATGTTACTTAGAATTTTGTATTTTTATTATTAATTTGCATGCAATTCAACTCTACTCTGTTTTAACAGCTAGCAATTGAAATAGTTGGTTTTGTGTACCAAAACCTACATTAAATGCAAAAAACCTAATAGTTAACCCTAACAGAAATAATAAACAAAATCCTTTTTTCCCTGTGTGCGTGAAGACTAACCACATAGATCAGACTGAAGAAAAACTCACCTTTAGCGATTACCTTACCTAATGCAGCTCCAAGCATGCAACCTTCAACAACACCTCTTTACCTAACACAGTTAATGTCATAAATTAAGTTTTGGATTAAGCATTTGTGTCCCAAACTGGATGCTACAAAGCAGCTAAATGTAGCTCAATATAAGTTCACTTCCAGGAATACTACAACAATATCAACACTTTCCATATATACAGAACCCAGTATTACTGTCAAATGTGGTCAAATGAAAATCATAAATAACTAAATCTCAGTTATCCATGAGCAAACTATCAGGATGGTGGATTACTCGTGTTTTGCTTTTCCCAGTGTGCTCTGGCAGCGCATGGCGCAGAGATCCAGCCAGGCCCTCATCGACCTTCTTGCACTGCTCCAGTACACTGCAGAGATCTGCAAAGGTGAATGCTGCAAACATGTTCTGGTATCCTGACTATAGTGAAAAAATGGTTAACACAATTCAGATCGGAAAGAAAAGTTTCAAAATAGCTTCCAACAATTTAGATGTCTACAAAAGACTGCAAATCTGAGCCCCAGACTTTCAGAACTGCGTGCCTACATTACCCTTGCAGATAGGGGGAACTGTCTTTATTTTGAAATGCCCTCTGATGCTGGTTTTGTTGACACCACCCTTCTCTGCATCCAGGCAGTTAGCAAGGCTGTGCGTCTGCCCTGGCATCCAAGCTTCCCTCGGTCATGCCACAGGTTGTACTAAGTGTTAGGGGCTCCCACTTTCCCAGCTTGGGTAAAAGGCTGAAACCCATGTGAAATCAGAGCTACTGGCTCTTCACAAGCCTGGGCCCTGGCCACAATCCTGCACTTTGTTTTACTGTTTTTACAGTTGTGAAAATTGGGATGTAGGCAACCCATTGAGCAAGCTCCCAAGCACGGTGACTCATGGGAGAAGCCCTGGTGGCAGCCACTCTCCAAGCCACTGCCGATAGGGCCTCCTTGGGGTTTGCCTCAAATCTCTGTGCCCTTCCTCCCCTCCCTCCTCTCCTGGCCAGACTGTGCCACGATCCAGACAGTGCCTGGTGGGATGGCCTCACCTTGAGGTGAGATGGCCAACACAGTCACATTCAAACAGCAGCCCTAAAGGACGAAGCATTGAAGCCAAGGACACTTGGATGTCTAATAGCAAAATACGTTCATGAAGGGGTAGGTATGAAGAAGTGACAAATGAATACAGCTGTATTTTCAATGTTTTAGCATCAATATATGACAATTTAATTTGTTGCATAATCACATACATTACCGAAATGAACCGCAGACAGGACATCCGAGCGTTCAAGTGTCAAGCTGAAGTGTAGGAGGTATCGCAGGTTGATTAACTGATTTTTAAGAATAAAATCTTGCAAGCAAGTATATTATAAATGAAGTACATATGTTGAAAATATATTCATTATAAAAGAAAAATCCTACCAACGCAGGCCATCTGCTTTTGACTGATAGGTTTGGTAAACTGTCAGAATATCATGTAAACTGTTACAAATCTCATTTAATGAATATCTCAGAAACATACATAGCTCACACTACTGGCAAGCTTTTAATGAAAATATATATCGAAGAATCAAAATGTGTGAAATCTGAATTTCAATTACTCAATAAGATAAAGAACAAAGGCTGCAGAAAAAACAGCAAGAGCTCCATCTATCCCTTCTAAGATGAATCAAAATCCCCCAAATGAACTAAAAGCCACGGTTATCAGCTTCTTAAGAAATATAATTCTTCCATTGTTAATTCCTTTGCTAATTCTTCCATTGCTAATTATTATACAGCATTTAAAATAATTCTGTAGAGACCAAAAGCAAACTAAAAAGAGAATACAAGTTCAGCCTCCTGTGAATATTTGCAGAAATTCTGTCCAAAAGATAGGTATTCTCCCCATACCTTTTAATTATCTGAAAATTTTCATATTTCCCATTACCATCTCATTAACAACCCCCAAAACATTATGATGACTTTGTAAGGCCTAGTTGAGGATCCCACTGGTGTCTATACTCTTTCTGGGCTGCTCCTCTACACAAAGACAAACTCACGCACAGGCCTCTGCAGGACTGGGACCGCTGATGTGCACTTAATAGCTTCTCCCTTTGTTTTAAAAGTTTGTTCAGAAGTTAAAGGCATGTATTTCTCTGAGGAGAAATACCACCTTTATTTTGAAAGCATGAAACATTTACCAAGGGAACTTCTACCAATACCCAACTGACTTCAGAAATAACCCCTAATTTTCTTGAACATTTAAATTTCACTGGCATGAAAATGCTAGGCTCTAGAGACTTTTCTCTGTCATGGGAGATCACATACACAAAAAGAAAAACCGCTTTTTCCACCACAGCATGTCAGGTATAATGCACCACAGCCTCCAGCCCTTTTCCAGGCAGTTTTCTTCCCTGACAGGCACCGTTACTCTACTCCTTACTCCCAACGTGGCATAGCGAGGTGTGCCAAGATGGCGTCCACAGTGCTAGACTGGGGTACAGCATCTGCCCACACAGGTCATCTTCATGGAAATGCCTAAAAGTAGCTTAAAACTGTAAGAATCCAGTTTCTGTAGAAAAGTAGGTGATAAAAAATGAATGTCATGTAGCCTCAATGTTTTCTCTGCAAATTTCAGTCTTACACACTCTGACATTAGTATTGAATGGTGTGATAGTGCCATACATACATTAATAATGACATACAGTGAATGGAGTAGGTGCAGGCAGCTGTCAGATTCTATAGAACTCTGGAAAAATGCAAACTATTACTTATCGCATCTAGAAACTCCACAGCTCCTTTCACAGCTCCTTCCCTCCAAGCTCTTTATGACAGCAAACAATCTTCTGAAGGAGGAGAAGATGCTGAAGATGAGAAGATCCCTCTGAAGGCTGCGGTTGCATTTTGTAGACTACCAGAGCCAGTCATGGTCTCTCCTCGCTCTTCTTTGTGTGTACAAATGCTTTACTAAGTTCAGCATTAGATTCTCATATAAATCTGTCTTACCCTGCCACTAAGTTGCTACCATAACACGAAATTCAACTTTGGTTTTATTTCCCAGGGTAGGGATAGACTCCAGAATCTCCCCTTACGTATTTTATTGATGGTAGTTTTACACCCGTTTTAAATTGCTTTGCTATCCCAAACTATATTTCACATGACCCTGTTTTCAGTTTCTATAATTCACACATTTAGATTTTGAAACACTTTTTTCTTTCTATCAAATTGTATTAAAAAAAAAGTTTCTTTTCTGTTACATGTATTTTTATTAAGGTGGTAATAACGGCAGCAGAAACTCGGAATACTCTAGGCTTGCTAAATGACTATTTGACAGCCTGTAATTTGTCTGTCATTAAAATACATATTCTAGCACTGAGTTCATGTTGGAAGAATGTTACCCTAAGGAACAGTCTTTTCTCATAGTTTGTAATTTAAGTTTGCTTAACACACCGTGCATTAAAACAAAAAACGGTCAGTTCTGGGAAGAGAAATTCTGATATAACTGACCATTTAAAACTGTGGGAAGTACAGCTCGTCATAAAGGAATTCCGGAATACCATTCACTGCACGTATTGTTTAGGAAGGGTCCGATTGTTCATGTACAAGTATCTTTTCTTTGGTATTGTTACCATAAGATAAAATAATTGTTTGCCTTAACAAATAATAAATGCTAAATATATATGGGATTCTGGAAGGCCATGCAATAAGCATTGTGTATGAACCAATTAGCAGTACTACTCTCATAACATATACACAGTGAGGATCTGAAAGAATGCTTGAAGTTGAATAAAGCAGTCTTAAAGATTACTTTGTCCAGTAACATTTTTAACCAGTAACGAATTTTTAAAACCTCTTCTTCTATTCTCCTACAAGCAGCTTGACAGACACTAGCTTCCTCTTCTGCTGTACCTTACAAAATGTCTCACCAGCAATTATCCAGTCCCAGAAATATCCACTACTGATAGCCAACTTAACTCACATTTTAGAAAACAACAGGAAAACTTCCAGAACTCCAAAGAGCACCTACAGGGCTTGAGAACATGTTGAAATTTGGAAAGGAGATATGCAGCAGCCGTTCCATCTCATGTAATTTTCAGAATGAAAAAATGCCTAGGGGCAGTAAACGACAGAAATTATTTGTTCTTGAGCAGTTATTTTTGTATATACTGTTTGGTCTCAGTTTTCTACCCTGTGTAAGACAATTGCCATTAAACAGCATCTGAGCGCACTCTAGAAGCGCACACTACAGATCATTACTGCCTTTCACATGCTCATTTCAGTATCCCCTGTGGCAACAGTACCCTGTCAACTCTATGACAGAGATATTAATACATATATTTACATTGCTGCATATTTAGGAAACTGTGGGAAAGATCAAAGAAACAGACCTGCAAGAGTTCTGGATTCTGCAAAGTCATTTCACCCCTGCAAGAGCCCCTGGACATCACCATGGGAAAGCTACCACTCGCACAGACACCATTTCACCGACACAGGAGCACTGCAACGTGACATGGGAGCTGCTGACCCCTCTGGGTGCAGGCATGAGATGCGTATGACAAACACAAAGCATTTTGGGGTGGTTTCCTAAATGCTAAAAGTTTTGGAGAGCTAGAAGTGCCACGACGCCCGAGGGGTGTGTGCTACCACCCCCAACTCCTTGGCGTGCCCCCCACCACCATGCAGGTGCAGAACGCACAGACCATTAGATCTGACATTCCTGTTGCAAACTGCTGCAAGTAAAACACATTATTAATCCATATTAATGCAAACCTGGTAGAAGGAATTGTGAAGGGATGGTAAAAGAATGCGAAGCAGATACTCTGATACTGCATTTTCTTTAACTCTGGAATTTTCAAATTTGTTGTGATGGGTAATAGTTTCAAAATGTCATAGGTATTAGTTTAGAAATAATTCTAGAACCTCAGTAATGCTTCCAAAGGGCACAGCCACACCAGTCATTTCATAGTGAGTATCCATCAAGAAAAATGTTTTTAATGACGAGCAGTGTATTTACCACATATTCAGAATATGTTCAGTCATTAACACGTGAACACAAAGAAATGGTTGCCATTGTATTTTCAAAATAGCCAATGGGGGAGGTAATATTTTCCTTCCTCCCCCTGTATCTGTTTTACTACAGATACCTATGCGCTCAGCTGATTTGCTACTGTCTGGGGTACTTTTGTTTTAAAATTTACAGTGGGATGATTGAGTGGTAAGAACTGCATTACTGTACCGTCCCTACAAAGGCCACGCTAATGTGGTTGTGCTGCTTCTCTTAGTGAGCTAACATGGTCAGTTACCTTGGGTATCTCTGCACAGCAATGCATACACATACATACACACGTCAGATCTACAACTGCAAATTCATTATTCATGCTCTGTACTCAAAAGAAGATTTTGCTAATTACCTGAGCCACCCACTAGTTCATCATTATTATTTCCTACAGCATTTGTAGATGCCTCTGTTTCCCAGAGCATTCAAGAGAATAAAACCTAATTAATATGTGGGGACTTGATGGAAGGACAAAGTAGCTGCAAGATATGCAATACTGCTCTTTCTCCCAGATATTCTTGTTATGCTACCAAAGTCTTAGTCAGGAACAAAGATAATACACAGAGAACTGCACAGTACTCTAGTAGAAGTTCAATCACTGAAATATGAGGATTATGCAAACATCTTAATGGCATTACTTACAGAGCTACTGGGGAAGGAGAGATTATTTGGCAGAGGGAATTCAATTTGCTTTGGAGCAGCACAATACTTTAGCCGCATAGCCTTGTTTCCAGCCACAGATTAGAACTTCTTCAGATAGCAAATCCTAGAACAATAACAACAATAAATAACCCAGGTTTCTTACAAAATATTTGTAACGCAAAGAGTCCAGAAAGATGCAGTGATGCCCTCATAGACTGGCAACTGATTCATATGATGCAAAAGTTACCATGGTAATTCTCAGTTCAATTTTATTAAACCAACAGATAACATATACGTGTGTTCTGCTGTCACTACAGGCCTAGAAGTCGTCAGAAGTACAAGGCTACACAGCCAGTAAAACAGAAGTGTGCACAGAAGTCTATAAAGCAGGTTCTGAAACCAGAAGATAATGCTAAATTTTACAGCATTATTTGAATGTCGTGATTTAAAATTACACAATAAATTGTAAGAGTTTTGTCCAGTGGCTTTTACATAAGCATCTCCCTTTTTTGCTCAAAACCAGCAAGGTATAACTCTCCTTGCCCACCACATTACTACCACCGCTGGAGCATCCCAGAGAGACCTGGGTGGGTCTTAGCAGGGTAAGATAAAACTGGATGCTCAAACCCAGCAGGAGATGGTGGCTTACACTTCGGGTTTGAGGCTGACACACACCTGTGTCTGGTGGCACCAGAGCCCTTCAAGTCATCTCAGCAGCTCCACCCTGCCAACCCCGTACCTGTCCAGGGAGCCTGCACCCAGCAGGTTGCCCCACCACTCTGTTGTATATTTTCATCTGATTTATCGACCAGCCATTTTGGCTGTGATCTCAGTTTTTGATGCATGCAAGTTCAAAACAACAGGTTTTGCGATCTGTTCTAAACCTATCTCTTCAGTTCTCATCTGGTACCTTTTCAGCTGATAAAATTTACTACCTGTACAAACAGTTTTCCACTCAACCAACCCATAGCAAGTTGGATGTCAGGTTAACTCTATCATATATCAATGATCAATTGATCAATTTTCCCAAACAAGTTTTCAACACCCAGTTTTCAGAACACAAAATTCCCATTATTCATACTTCCAGAGGCCATCAACACCTTCATCATGGGCCCAACCTCTGGTCCTGGCGAGTGTGCCTTTAAGAGGTGAGCGTAACAGAAAAAAAAACCCTAAACAGGGAAGCAGGAATTAAAACACTTGGAACAAGGCTTTGAAAAAAAGCACATTTCCTGCCAGGATTTAAATGCTGAAAGATCCCTATCACGTGAATTGTTAAAATCAACACTACAAGTGGTTTTAATTGCAAAAGAAATGGAGGATCTCCAAGTTTTTGGCCCACAGAAGTCAATGGGAAGCTTTGGGGGATTGAAGTATGTCTAAAACTATTCAACTAGCCCAGCTGCTGTGCCATTTCATCCACAAGTCTTCTCAGTAGCAAGAGTTGAGTCTTACTTGATCATGCAGCAGGGCTGAGCTTCAGAGAAGGAAGATATTGATTAAGGTTTTACGCTATCATGCTTATAATCACATCCAATCACAAATAAGTTGAGGCTGGATGGCATCTATGGAGATCATCTAGTCCAACCCGCTGCTCAGAGCAGGGACACCTAGAGAAGGTTGCTCAGGACCATGCCCAGACAGCTTTTGAGTATCTCGAAGGGTGGAGATTCCACAACCTCTGTGGGCAACCTGCTCCAGTGTTTGACCACCCCCACAGTAAAAAATATTTTTTCTTATGTACTTATGTTTGAGTGGAATTTAGTGTGCCTCAGTTTGTGCCCACTGACTCATGTCTTTTCAAGAATAAAGAGTGTTTCATTGGCATGGTTTGAAAGAGCACATAAGCATGTAAAAGACAGGACTCCAAAAGATAATTCTGGAGTAATAAATCTTACCCACAGCTTTGAATAGTATGCCACTTAGGATGCTGTGTGTAATACTCTCAACATATTTTAATCAGAAAAAAAATGAACCCAGTCAGATAAGAAGGAAAAAGAAACCCAGAGATGTTGCTACTCCTAAATTTGGTAGGTTTAGTAACTGATCCACCAAACACTCTTTCAACCACAATTGCACTGTGGATTCTCTCTTTGTGTTATTAATAAACAGAAATGAGCAAGGAAGATGCTACCACCTCCCTTCTCCTAGAGACCTACAGATCACCGTGGCACTAGATAAAGCTTGTTACAATCATCACTTAAATTATTCAAATTGGAACTTTCTACAATGGAAAGACTGTCTTTTGTTGGAAGACAACTACAAATTCAGAAAGGGCACTGCCAACTTTAAAGACTAAATTAAATCAACTAAAATTGTTTGGGTGATTAAGAAAGGCATGTTTTAAGATTACTGGCTCAAATGTCTTAGCCTTCTGATAACAAACACAATGATCCATGAATGCAGTAATAAAGGACCTGGAGAAGAAGCTTCAAAAGGTCCCTTTCATCACTACAATAACTCAAAAGGTCTACGGCAAAAAGAATACAGGAAAAGGAACATCAAATAAAGGGAATAATGGTTTTACAGTTCTTCTGACATATTACAAGTATTTTTTTCCCCTCACACTATGCAGATTTATTAGAGTCTTTATTTTGGGGTCACAGTGGACAAGCTGAGAATTATTTTCATCTTATGTATCAGACACAAAGAAATTACCTAGGGAAAAGAAATACTGCTTATATATGTGTACATATTATACTACACTCCATAAAGAAATATATATTTACAAATATTTATAGAAATATAATATGACAAATTTTCTGACAAATTTCTCATTCTAAAGCAAAATGGACTTATTTCTTTATCAAAAATTTAATAAATTTTAATTCATACATTAAAGAAATCAAGAAAACATTACAGTACCAATTAGCTAATTATAGGTGGTGGGAATGACCAAAGATAGCAAGCCGCAATGTTAAGACAAGAGGCCACACACGTACATGCTCTACTTCCTGGAACTAACATATAGCAACAGCCTTGTATTTCAACAGTTAGCAACTTGATATGACAATAAAAAGCACCAAATAATCTTCTTGTTACAATCATACAAAATTAGGGTGGAAAGATAGCACATGTTTTTCTAAAGAGATTGTATTTTATTATTCATTATGCTCCTGCCAAAGAATACAGAATCAAGGAAATACTTTCATGGTTCCACTTTTGGCATACTGAACCACAGCTGCCACAGAGAAAGTGTAACAGATTTGTGTTCTCAATTGTTTTCCAGAAATTGATGGATAAATGAAAAAAAATATTTTTGATCAGTATTCTTTCTAAGCATCAAAAATGCTCTTGCCACCACGTTATATTAAAACCAAATCACAAAGAGATCATATTCAGAAATTTCTCTCGGTTACGATTACAAAAGCATACAGACAACCCTTTACATCATATTTTTGCTTTGCTGTGTCTACAGGACAAACTGGGAAAGGTTACTGATTCTCAAATAAGACTATTGGCACACACACACAATTACCATAATAGAATTATAATGATGGTACCAGCAATTTTTCATCTAAATAAGGCTTCTTAATATTATGTTTAGCATTTCTGATTTTTGCAAAATGCAATTTTCTAAAAGGGAAATGCGAAATTTCATCTGGAAATGAGCCGGCAACGTGCACTCACAGCCCAGAAAGCCAACCATGTCCTGGGCTGCATCAAAAGCTAACATTCATGGCTAACTGGGGAGGTCCCAATGGACTGGAGGGTGGCAAATGTAACACCCATCTACAAAAAAGGCAAAAAGGAGGATCCAGGTAACTATAGACCTGTCAGTCTAACCTCGATACCAGGGAAGGTCATGGAGTAGGTCATCTTGAGTGCCATCAAAACCCACATAATGGGCAACCAGGGGATCAGGCCTAGTCAGCATGGGTTTATGGAAGGCAGGTCCTGCCAGACGAACCTGATCTCCTTCTATGACAAGATTACCAGAATATTGGATGAGGGAAAGGCTGTTGATATTGTATACCTGGACTTTCAAAAAGCATTCAATACTGTCCCCCATACAATTCTTGTGGAAAAACTGGCTTCGCACGGCCTGAATGAGCATACGATCCGCTGGATCAAGCACTGGCTGACTGGAAGGTCCCAAAGAGTGGTGCTCAATGGATTTAAATCCAGCTGGCGGCCGGTCACAAGTGGTGTGCCTCAGGGCTCAGTGTTGGGACCATTTCTGTTCAACGTCTTTATTGATGATCTTGATAAGGACATAGGGTGTATCATCAGCAAGTTTGCAGATGACACCAAGTTAAGCAGGAGTGTTGATTCCCAGGAGGACAGGGAAGCTCTACAGAGAGACTTAGATAGATTGGATCACTGGGCCAACATCAATGGTATGAGTTTCAACAAGGGCAAGTGCCAGGTTCTGCACTTGGGCCACAATAACCCCATGCAGCGCTACAGGCTTGGGGAGGTGTGGCTGGAAAGCTGCCTGGCAGAAAGAGACCTGGGGGTTCTAATTGACAAGCGGCTGAATATGAGCCGGCAGTGTGCCCAGGTGGCCAAGAAAGCCAACGGCATCCTGGCTTGTATTAGAAATAGCGTGGCCAGCAGAAGTAGGGAGGTGATTGTGCCCCTGTACTCAGCACTGGTGAGGCCACACCTCGAGTATTGTGTCCAGTTTTGGGCACCGCAATACAAGAGAGATATCGAGGTGCTGGAGCGAGTGCAGAGGAGGGCAACGAAACTGGTGAAGGGCCTAGCAGACAAATCATATGAAGAGCGGTTGAAGGAGCTGGGACTGTTTAGTTTGAGGAAGAGAAGGCTGAGGGGAGACCTCATCACACTCTACAACTATTTGAAAGGACACTGTAGAGAGGTTGGTGCTGGTCTCTTCTCACAGGTAATTAATGACAGAACAAGAGGGAATGGCTTCAAGCTCCAACAGGGTAGGTTTAGACTGAACATTAGGAAAGAATTTTTCACAGAAAGGGTGGTTGGGCATTGGAATAGACTGCCCAGGGAGGTCGTTGAGTCACCATCCCTGGATGTGTTTAAGAGATGTTTAGACGTGGTGTTGGCGGATATGGTGTAGGGGAGAACTTGTAGAGTAGGGTAGATGGTTGGACTCGATGATCCCAAGGGTCTCTTCCAACCTAGACAATTCTATGATTCTATGATTCTATAAGAAGCGTGGCCAGCAGGTTGAGGGAGATGATTCTGACCCTCTACTCTGCTCTTGTGTGACCCCACCTGGAGTACTGCGTCCAGCTCTGGAGCCCCCACCATAAGAAGGACATGGACGAGTCCATGGACATGGACCAGAAGTCCAGAGGAGGGCCATGAACATGATCAGAGGGGTGGAACACCTCTCCTATGAGAACAGGCTGAGAGAGTTGGGGTTGTTCAGCCTGGAGAAGGCTCTGCAGAGCAACTAACATTCACTGGAGCGAATCCTTGAGGTCAACATCTTGTGTGAATATTTAACTGATCAGAAGCATGCACTTTTATACTGTAATAAATCTAAACTATTGTTATTCAACTCCCAAACTCTTAACTAATAATCTACAAGAGACACCCACTGAAAGAAATACCATGTCTAGGACTTTTAGAGATGTAAGTGCTGACAATGTGCAACATCAAGCTGAAAATTCTAATGCTGGAAGAGATTTGAATGCCGAAGTACAAAGAGCTTTGAAGTACAGTGAAGAGTATTTGTCAATGTAGCTCCCTGCTGGGGCACAGCTGCAGTTCACTGGAGTGTAGGAGGACATAATCTTTCCACATGTGTGCATACTGGCAGTCATAGGTAATGTGTCTTTGGTCTGACCAGCATGGCCTTGTGGCCATGTCCTTACAGATGGAGAAATTAGCTGCCTTGAGTAGCATCCCCCATAGAGACAGAGAAGTAAACTGCAAGAAGCATAGGTGAGAGGCTTCTCTGGAATACACTGGAGAAATCTATTCAATCATTTAAAGAAAAACCAAACTGAGAACGTCTTATATGAGGAGGGTAAGAGAGAACGGCTGTTTTGGCATTGCAAAAACAAGCCAAAGGGAGTATGACCCATATGTATGGATACATTGGGGGCAGTGAGGGAGGAGAGACAAGAGATAAAGGAACATGTGTGGCACAAAATCAAATGCATATAAACTGGCAATGAAGAAATTCAAGCTTCAAGTTAGATGTCTGTTTCTAACCACAGAAATAGCTGGATTTTGGAACATCCTTGTGCAAGGTGTCAGCTACTTCAACCAGAAGATGCCTTCATTCAGGTATTCATCACACATGGCCATCGCTAATTGTACAAGAGGACTACATAATCTTAACTGTTACTTTAGGACCTTAAAATCTCTGTAGCAAAACAGTGTAAAAAATAGAAGTAAAATAGTCCCACAATTCATGTTTCATGCACATAAGTTTTTTTTTGTATTTACTATTTTAGGAGTCTTTTCTTTCCAAAAAAGCTGTTAAGCAGTTTATGGAGCTGTACGGTAAAGATGAAAGATAGTGTTCACTGAAGTAAAAGAAAGACATCAAAAGAATGCAAAATTAGAATTACAAATAACTGTGATTTTTTTTAATATACAGTGAATAAGAAAGTCTACATAGGCACATTGGATTGATAATACCATGAAGGTAACAGGCCATTTGGCACTTGTTTTCACTAGACAATGACAGCATATTCAACTTCAATAATTATCTAATATTTCAGTTCATTCTAAACCTGCTGACAACTGTAAGAAATCAAGGTCCCTCCATGAGATCCACAGACATTTGATACAACTTTACAGCTAGAGGAATTTTCCTTAGATCATTATTTTACAAAGATAAGATCAAAATTAAAACACCAGAAAAACATTGAGCGTTTTGACATGTGAAACTGGAGAAGACCCTTTTATACTGAAAGCATTCTATATTTACAGTTGTTTTTAATTAAGATACTAAGTCAACTTTTCAGTGTGCACACGTATAAGCTTAAGAAGGTTTTAAACTGCAGTGACTAAAGCTTTGTCTGTACTGCAAAAACTGGTAAAGGATTCTGGATGATTGTTGCAATTTCATCTCAATCCATGAAAAGTCCAGAAAACTGACTTTCTATAATTACCACTCTCATCTTCTAAATTTTGTTTCAGCATCCCAAATAGTATCATCACTTGGATGAGCAAGTTGTAAAGTCCTGAGTGAGTTATCAATTCTTACTTATGTGTGGTTAGTGTATTTTTTAAGCCTAAGTACCTACATTTAACTATCATTCCCGGAACTTCCCTGGAAGGCCTGCTGTGCAAAATCATGTAGCCGTTAGAAATGAGAAACAGTCAATCACAGGCTTTGCCTGGTCTCTTCTGGCAGTAACTTCCACAGCGGGGGCTCGGCTTCTGAGGGTGGTTGCACAGGAAACAAGCCAGGAGTCTCTTCTACTGTTCCATGTGGTACACGGCAAAGAATGGTGTGTTGCACTTTTTTAAAAGGTTGACATTTTCAATCTATCAGATGGTTTTGTAGGTGGAGAATTTTCGGTTCATTCCAATGAGCACAAACTGCAAATCAAGTTCACAGAGAAAAGCTATATGATCATTTGGCTGTTCTGTTGTCCATGAAAAGCACTGCTGGTGACTTCAGAGTAACCACAAAAATTCAGCGGAGCACAGGATAGTTGAGAGTGCTCAAGTATATCCTGAAGTTAATTCTTAGTATATTTTTTAGTTATGCAAAGCTATTTTTTTTTAAATTTGAGATATAGCAAATTAATTTCACGCAATTACACAGTTAATAAAAACACTGCTTACCTGGGCTCAGGTTCCCTAGATCATATGTTATGCAACACCACCAATGCAGTAAATATGCTGAAGGCTGGACCCTTACTCCACAACCCAAATAAGTACCCAAAACAAAGCAGAATGTTACGGGGCCTATAAAAAAACACTAAAAGCAGATTTGAAATGAAAAGACCTCTTCCTGCTCCCTTTTTTCAATTTTAGGTGGGGCATTTCACTGAAGTATGAGACAAAGTCATCTTTATGTCATGCTTCCGTGGTGTATGGTGCGACTCTTACTATGGACTCTAGAGTGGAAAGGGTTTATAATTAAAAAAGCTCATGGAAAGTGAAAGCAGCAGCTTGTTTGCTATCTTGCTGCCAACCTGCAGAAATCTTTCTCCTCACAAAACCGTGAACGGGTGTTGACAGCCTTTGCAGAGAGCAACGAAGAGATCTCCAATTTACGTAAATGTAAGCTCCAGCATACATGTAGTCTGAGCCATCTTAGCATTTGTGGTCTCTGGTTAGTCAAACAACTGCATTTGTTTTCTTTGGTAAAATCAGCAGTGCATTGGCTGGGAGAAGAAGAACTGGTTTGTATCTTCAGAACAAACCTGATGAACAAGCTACTGGATCTTCCTGAAAACTCCTAACAGCCACAGCAGCGAACAGATTTACAAGGAACAGTCTTGACTGCTCAGCCCATCGAGTCACTCACAGAGGTCCATACCCCAACTTTTGCTATATTTCTTAGAGCAAAATCCCATGAAACACAGTTTCTGAAAATCACATCAGTGTATGTAACTGCACATGGTGTAACTCTCGGTTACTGTGAAATTATTCAGTGTGTTAACTAACTAGAAGAAACCAAGAGCTTACATCTTTTGATATTAAATGATACAGGTGATGTGTTTTCACCTTCTTTTGCTCAAACATGACAACATCAGTAGATGTAAAGTTCTGATGATATTGTTCAGTATTATTACTGAACTATTTTGAAAGCTTCCTTCTGCCATAATCCCCAAAAGCATCAGCAGCTTTTTTGGGAGACAGGGACTAAGACTGCTTCCACATTTGAATAAAATATCAAAATAATCAATTCCTTCCATTATACAATATTAGATACAGAGAGGCTTTTCTCCTTCATTTACATGAACTGTGCATGAATTTTGCTGAGAAATTCTGAATTCCAACAGTAACTCCCCCAGCAGCAGCTGAGCCTCTCAGCCTCAAGCTCAAAATATTAAACTTCTTGCAATCTCAGTAACCATCGTTCCTCTGTAAAATTTGAAGTAATTACTTCATGCCAAATATTCCGCCTCCCTGCCTCTCACTTCCACAGCTCTGTGTATTATTCAGGCAGAGGTAAAAGTATGGACACTGTTCAATGGATCAGCGGGACCAAGGGAGCGAAGTGCCTGGCTGCAGAGCAGCATAGATGATCTGTGTAGCAGACCATTACTGGCGCAAAAGGCAATAATCCTTTCTGAATTCTGCGTCCCTAATAATCTTGTTTTTTCTCCCTTGATATTTCACATTTATCCAACTTCCTTCTCTGCAATTTAGCTCTTTATTTAGCTCACAAAGTAGGCATTATCCTAAGTAGGTAGAGTATTCATCTTTTGGCGTCAGTGCCAGTTACCCCTGGCAACCAACCTTTGAAGGGAAACCTTATTTTCATCTGGTAACTCAAAATAGGACTAAAGGGTCAACTGCAAAGCAAATGGAAGAAGGCAGCTCTTAAGCCTGAAAAACGTCCAATAAAGGGCCTGCTTTCATTTGCAGAGTTCAAATGCCAAAGACAGATTAGTTTTTTTTTAAATATTATAATGTCACATGACGGGGGAAGACCCCCTAAAAAGTGACATGCTGGTACTCACTTAAAAATTGGATGCAACGGCATTGCATTTCAAAGAAGCACATCCACTTGGAAGAAGCCTCAAGGATGCACAAGATACATACTGACCTAATTTAAATTAGAAGAAACCGCACAGTCTAATTACAAAAGCTAGAAACGATGACACAGGTTTTAAATCTAGTGTGTTTGAGACACATTAGTATCCATACACACAGACATGGTGTATCTTACCCTTCTTCTCGGCTGACATCTATGTGTGCTATCCTTGCTGAGTTTAGACAAAGTAGTCCTGTGACCAAGCAATATAAACACTGAATTAAAAATGGGTCCTACGGCAAATGAAAATGGTAAAACATTTGATGTACAAGTTATCGGAGACTCAGCCTGTCGATTTGCAGTGCAGTGGTGCTTTCTGCAGCCACAACGTGTGAGTCTCCATAAAGACATGAAAGCAGAACAGACTTTGAGAATCTTCTGCCAAGGCTGGGAATGAGACCTTTGCTTGGTTTGGATCATCTGAAGCAAAATCACCCAGGATCGGGTTAAAAAAACCCTCCTCTGATGACAGTGGGTTTGATACAATTAAGTTTTGCCATCTGTGATGCACCTGGTGGCCTTGAAAATGTTGCCAAGGCAGAATGAGCTGATAGCATGGTAGTGGTAGAAACAACTCCATGTGATAGCAGCACACAGCTTGAGAGCCATCTGACAAAAGACAGATCCTACCTAACTTGACAGCTGACCCTTAAAACCAAGTGTAGAAAAGCTGATCCTTTCAGAAGGCTGTCCATCTCGTTAGAAACTAGAGGTCTAAAGCAGGCCAGATGAACTGCACCCTAATGCCTATTTCTCTCCACTGGCTACTAAGAGAGCGCAGGCTGAACTGCCTCCCACCGAAGCACCCACAGCCCAGCACAGTGTCTAGTGCCAGGAGACACAGCGCCCACTCCAAAGCCAGAGTAAGCACTGGGTTCAACTCAGGAAACAGAAACCCTGCCGCCTCTTCTGAAATCCTCTTGGATATTCTTTTAACTGGCTTATGAGGATCACATAAATACATTCCTGACTCTTTATATATGGGACATGGGAATTTCAAAACAAGGCAACTCCAGTTACATTCACTCTCGCCTTTGGAGACTTCAGATATACTTAATGATGGCGAACAATTGAAGTTGAACTGCCAGACCCATCATTTTGTCTCAGCTTTGTTTTTGTTGGGAGCAGTTAGGTTGAAAGACAGGAGCTTCTTATTTATACTTATCAAAAATTCATGGAAAGATATAATTTAAAATTTGCTTTTGCTCAGGGAAATAGCTTTAGTCAGTGAGCAGCACTGCAATTACTGACCAAGCATGCATAGGTCAACACTGTTCAGCAAAAATATCAACTGCTATTTTTTATTTTAATTTGCATTTATAAAAATAGAATCAGGACGTGGTTATTTGTTTCACAAGTGTTGGAAGAATGCACACGCGATATTTACCATTTAGGCATAACCTGCTTCTACTGAAGTTAATCAACTGACGTTGACTTCAACGGAAAAAGGATCAGTTTGTGTTTGCAATACCATCTACTGTGTATTATTGCTTTCATAAGCAAATAATGGAGGACATGTGATGCTTTTATTTTCAGTGCTTGGATTTCCTCCCTCTCAAGTGCATTAGGATAAAATTAGTAAGCTATATTTCTACCCACTTGTGATCAGCAATAAATACTCGCTCTTGTAGCCTAGTGCACTTTTCCCTGGTGAAACCTAATCAACGCCCACTTCTAAAAATTCAGATATGGGGATTCACATTTCTTCTTTTTGTGTAGAAAAAGAACAAGGAAAGATGATACAGTGGAGTTTGTATGACAACAGACTATATAGGTCTTTAGGGTGGGAGAAAAAACCCGACTAAATTGGGGATGTCTACACGATCATTAAGTGAAAAGAAGACATGTACTGTTTCTCACAGCTCAAAAATTAGGGACATAGACTGAAACTCTGCAGTGGAATATGCTTTAGGTCTACTAAGCACAACAGAAAAAAATCAGCTTCCAGTTCATAAAGCCCTGAAACCTTTCTTATCAGAAATCAATGTGGTTACTAGGGGAGGCATCAGGAGGGCCTTGGCTCCTTCACTCTTTCTCGAAGAATCCTTTACTGGCCTGTACTGGGAGATCGGAAATTACAGTAGATAAAAGCCTAGGCTGATTCCATAAGGCTATTTCTTGAAAAGAATGACCAGTGTGTTTTTTACTTAATATTATAATTTTCTATTGACAACTGAGAAGAATCTGCTTCTAGAATACTACTGTTCTAAGTTTTTTTCCTAATAAGAAGCACATTTGTGCTTCTGATTGTCCTTCCAACTGACTTTTGGTGAATGCTCCTTTATCTTGTTCCAACTGATAAATCAAATCTATGCACTAGACAAATCACACGTATATGTCATAGACAAATGTATGGCATATATAAATATATTTCTGTAAATTTGATTACAAATTCCTGACAGGACCCCAAACTAACACTCATAGTGTTATATACTATACAAAACTGTATCTCATAATCCTTAAGAAAATCCTGGGGTCGCCAGGACAAAGCCTCTGGTACAAGCGCCACAGCACTACAAAAGCACTAGCGTTAAGGACCAACATCTTCACATTACATCTCTGCACTGGTGCAGAATTATTAAAACCTGGGTGGATGGAAATCAGTTCAGTCTGTTCGTGTCTAGGAAGGGAAACAGATTCATAGATGACTGTAGAAATGGTGCCAGAAACACCCAGAAGACACTGTTGCATATAAAAGTTCTGGACTCTTATTAACATGAACAGGTAAGCGTAAGGGAAACTTTTGTCCGTGTGAACTGCTGGATTGAAAGTGTAGACTGCTTATTCTGATCTTATCAAGGCCTATGCAGTTCCCATTGGGCAGACATTTCTTTTTTATGCAAACATTTACTGCTTTGACCTGCTTTTTTGAAAGTTTGTTTTAGACTACTGAACAGCTTCCTTCTTGCTGTTCCTTTAAACTTAATATATCAGTGGTTACTCCTTAAACACTGACTTGCTAAGAAAGAAAAAGTTTATTGGAAAATAGCCTAGACTTGACGCAATGTGGTCTCCCCTTCTTGTGATACTCATACCCATGGGTACAACCCATTCTGTGTAATAAAGGGGAAATAATCTGTTTCCTCTCTCTCCAGAGGTCTCACCCAAATTGCACAGGAGGTGAAGAAAGCGCTTTTGCCTTCTTGTTGGGATTTACCTTTTATTGAAGGAGTCTAATGCTCAGAGTCAATGAAAAAAGCTGGTAAGAGCTGAGCTTATCCAAAAGCAAAATGGATTTTGTTTGTGATGCTTTTGAAACAGTTACTTTTCAGGAAAGCCACTTAGAGAAGAGTTTCAATACCCCATCTAATGCTCTTATTTTTAATCTGAATGTTTTCCTTACCTGTTATAATGAAAGCATTAAAGGTAATACAACATTCATGGATCAATTTAAAGAACTGAGTTTAGTCATTGAAAAGAGCATGATTTTGAATTAATAGGAAACCTTTATTTAAATTGATTAAAATATTTTCCTGAATATTTGCTCTTTCATTTTGTTTCCTAATGAAAGATCTATTTTCTTGATTGTTACCTACTAAAACCTGTTGGTTTCCAATTAAACACAACTTTTTGGCAGTACATGTTGCTAACCAAGAGGCTATACAGATTATATATATTTTCACACACACAGAAACTATATATAAATGAAAACATAATTACACAGCGTTGCATCACAAAATTTATTCATTTGCTGACATTTTGCATTTTAATTTATGAAACAGTGAAACCGTATTTTTTTTTAGTAATTTGTGTCAAACTGCATTCAGATGGAAACTAGAATCATAAAATGTAGAAAATTATATTCTAAAAATAGTTTCATACGTTTATCAGACTTCTGGATTCATACACACACAGTCCTCTCCCCGCCCCCGATTATTAAAACACAGTTTAGGAAAATGATCTACAAATCAAAAGGAAGTTGTATTTTCAGCTAAATGAGCTGAAACTCCTGATGATCACATCTTTAAGGAACTTAAGATTAAAAGAGATGTATTTTTTAGGTCTAAAATTGGAAAGAATGCAACTGCATTTCAATTCCAAATTAATCTCTTTAGATACTGAACTGAACAAACTGAAAATACTATTTCTTTATCCACAGAACAGACTAGAGACTACTACAGAGAGGTTAAGCCAGAAATTTTCTCATTCGGTGGTATGACAGACATGCTGGCTCTGAACTTTGTAGCACTTAAACATTTTTGAAATAAAATATAAATAGTATATCATATTAAACGTTGATTGATATGTCACAATTCTGAACAGGAAGAAAAACTTTATTGAAAAAAAACTCATTGGACTAAAGTAGACAAAACCAATTGTTATATACCACAATGCACACACACATGCACACATTATATTCACGTCCTGAAAAAGATGGGCGTGTGGTGTGAATCCTATAGCTTCCCAGCAATGTACTGGTTAGTATAGTACTTCCTTTTCAACAAGAAAGAAACCACACAACAGTTTCTCTGTAGTCTCTCTGGTGTCATGAATGAAAAGCCCTAAGGCAAAAGTGGGCAAATTGGGTCACAACAGCCAAGCACCATATGGGAGAGCAGCTTTTGCCCTCACTCCTGAACCACACGAGACCTGGTCAGTCTGAATTTGCCTCACTTTGCATTTCAGCATCTTCTTCTGGCCCCAGCAACAGAGCTGTTTCCTGGGAGAAGACTCTCCTGGTTTCCGAGTCTTGTATTCCAGTCAAAACCAAATACACATTCAGGATCAACCACAGAAAAGGGATCCTTCATGGAACCAGCGTGATATCAAAACAGTTTATGAAAATAAGTATGACAGTCAACCAGTCTATACATAAGGGAACTGTACTATGTATAGAGAAAAATCTAACTAGACAATAAACTGAGCTCTATTCTCCTTGAAAAAGCAAGCCACTTTGCTTTTTTTAAAATGTTTTATTTAAATGCTAAAAAAGTTCTACTTTCATAATAAATATATGCTTACTGCAAACTGGAACTAGCTGAAGACTGTCTCAACACAGTTTATCTTTCTGTTAGTGGGTACTTCCAATAATGTATTGGTATTATGTTAAGAGGCTACTGGACACCGAGGATAAGCCCCATTTGCATGGGTGAGTCTGACTCTGTCATCTATTCCTGAAACAGCATTTTGGCAAGCTATATTCCTCTTGTACCCCATCAAGTCCAGCTTTGTGTCTGGCATTGTATTTTCTCCCATCTAATTTTCTATTTTTAAGACCATTTTAGTTTAAAAACACCTCACTTCTGCAACCCACAGACTAATATTTTTTACATTTAAATTATCACAACTGTTAATAATGTCCCACTAAATTTTCTGTCCAGAATGGGGAGTCCTCATTCCTGACACGATGTATTATGTCAATTCAGTTGGAAATGACTTGTAGGATTGTTCTTCCTTTATTCATAGAATCATGATTCTATGATTCCATGAATAAAGGAAGAACAACCCTACAATGCTGTGAAACAATAACGATGGTTGAAGCACTCAGTTTCCAACATGCTGCCTCATCCTAATGTAGAACAGTATGTAAAAGGAGTTAATTTTTAACTGTGCACAAGCATGATGATTTGCATACAGCCACTCGCATCTTCAAAGCAGAGCACCAGCTCCCTGTGCTGACTGAAGATCTCGGAGGTCCTCCGTCTGCCTGCTTCTCTCTAAGTTACGATGCCAAGGAACTATTCGTCTTTTTTGCTCCACAGACTCCAACTATAACCTTACAAAATGTCTTTTTTCCATAAACAAAGCCAAAAATAACTTCTTAGTCATTTGATTGTGAGCAGAATCGCCTTTTATCAAAGCACTGCAACGCTGCTGACAGATATGGCAGTAATTATCACCCTCCCCAAATATGTAACCTAGAAGGACATATAGTCCTTATCGGAGCGATAAAAATCCAGCTAAGGGGAACTGTACTGCTTGCTCAACTCTTGACAAGTTTTATAGATCTGTAATAAGTCTGTTCTAATACAATTATAACAATTATATTTAGATAATCTGCCTAATAAGACTTAACCAGGAATGGCATACAGATACAGGACAAACCCTCTCCCAACACATTATGCTAAGAAGTAAGGAGTTGGGGGTTATGCTGTTTTTTTAGCGCCTGCTGGAGGCAGAAGGCCACACTGAACAGATGTATCAAATGGCAAATAACCCCACGGCAGCCAAACGCTGGCAGCGGTACCCCCCCCCCGCCTCCCGGCACCTGCGGAAAGGGCAACAAATCCCCAGTCCTCGGGGCTAGACTTCAGAGCAAAACTGCTCGTAAACGTCTCAAAACTATTTAACTGTGACAGTCAGACTTACCTCCAGTCTCACGCTGATGACAAAATGCTGGTTACGTGAGTCTGCCGCGTACGCACAAAGAAACTGCCGTATTTATCACAGACCTCATGTTCAGTAAGACTGTTTTCAAATAAACATAGCTGTCCGCGTTGCTGGGAAATGGGAGGAAGCGAAATACTATCATATTTTCTATTATTACAGGCACATATCACATAGCGCAGCAGGACCTAATTAGAGCTAGTACGACATTAGTATGACATTAATGATTATTAATGTCAATTTGTTTGGACAAAATTGGACCTCTCACAAGGATTTGATCCATTTATTAATTCCCATTTTTCAGGATACCTTCCAGAAGCAGAGCAGACAAAATGCTTTTGTCGTTGCAAACATTAAAAAGGTATTTATATTGTATTTTGTTGTGGGTCAGTGAAATTGAAATTATAAGTCTTAAGCATTCAGGCCACAAAACCAGGATGGTCACTATGAAAGTCGCCCAGAATAAAGGGTGCAACAGTAGTATCCAGGCAGATACTTTACAATTTGAAAGGATAAGCTGAAGCTAGGGAGGCATATTCCATCCACAGCTTCAGTTTCACTCTCTGATTTCAGTCAATGACCGTCTCTTGTGGGGTCAACTGGAAAAAATCATTTTGGCTTTTGGCTCAAAGACAGCAAAGCAACACTTTAAGTTATTTCCAAGCTGAACAACAAAACCACCCCAATAATTTCTGTTTCCGGACACGTGGAAAATAAAAATGCCCACGACAATAAAAGACTAGATTTGTAAAATGAGGATTAAACAGCAATAGTTTTTCACCTGTGCAATAGCTCTGGGGCTAGACACCTCTGAGAGAACACTGGATGTTAAGCTTGAGCTCCCCCAGAGCCAGAGTGAATGCCCTGGCAGTCAGCAGAGGCAACAGTATCATCTGGAGCAGCGCCATATTACACAAAATACTTAAAAAATTACTGATAAAAAAGATCAACAGATCTACCCAGGAAGCAGGACAGGACATAGTTTCCATGGAGGACAATCATTTATACAAAATGTAAAAGGGCACAGAAGAAATGGAGAACCTCCCCCAACATGCTTTGTAAACTTGTAGCTTTAAGTTCACACCAAGAAAATACACGATAGAAGCGTGATTAACCAGAGACCACAACTATTCATCCTTGGTGACTTTCTGAATCTAAACCCAACCAATCTGTTTGATGCGACAACTCATTGAATTCGGGACATATTTGCAACAGCTTCAGGATGATGTTCTGACTCCTGGTCACCCAAATCTAGCCACAAGAAGACAAGGTCTATAATGCCATGGTTAGGGAGCCCACAAAAAAACTTACTCTACTTTGAACTTTATGAAACATCACAGGTTGCGTGTTTAATAAATATATAGATACACAATGGAAGTATTACATACAAAACCTGAAAAAACGATACACAAAAAGTATGTAGAAATTGTAATTACTCCAGAGAATTTAAAAAATAATTAAAAAATCAACATTTAACCAGTGATAATTCTACCTTTAAGCTCTTGCTTGAAATATGGGAACAAATTTTGTTCGCAGTTATACCACTCTAAGCAGAGATACTGCCTTAAAAAGCAAAACTTGAAGTATGAAGTTACAGGTATAAAACTCACTATTTTTGGTATGTATGTATGTATGACCACCTATGTATGCATCTTTAGCAAGTCCTCTAACTAGAATTTTTCTTTGTCTATGTAACAGTAGTTCCTTAAAATAAGTAAAATAGAAGATTATCATCAAAACACAGCCTTTGTTACTGCACTGGCTACTATGCATTCTTTTTTTTTTCCTTCCCCCTCCCCTTCATTTGGACAAAGAAGGGGGAAAACAGAAAGAAAAAGAAAAAAAAAAAGTATTCTTGCTGCTTGTTCACAGAGAAATATGTACTCCAGATTGGACAGTGAACTCAGAGTTGTTTTGATTTTAATACTTAATTCATTAGTAATGGAAAAACTTCACATCATAGTAAAGGAATAATCTGGTGAATTTTTCAACTTGTAGGACATTGTTTTTGATAATTTGCCAACCAGAACGGGAGATTTATTACGCAGAGTATGCCAAAATGGCGAAAGGCTTCTCACGCTGTAGGGCCACGAAACAATCGTTTTATGGGACTGAATTTACTGATTCTTATGCTTTATGGCCTTATGCTGTCAGGCAGACGGCTTAAGTCTGCTGTAGGTCCTGTGTCACATCTCAACAGGCTGTGCAGCTGGGTGGGATGTTTTGTTTGGTTCCTTCGGGCCACCACATCACCTTTTCACTGAAAGAATGTCCCAACACTTTTGTCAACCTGAAGGCCAGAGGCTCAACATACACTTATGCTGTTGCCACTTTGTTACTTTTCTATGAGTAAAAAAATATTATTTCTTCTAGAAGGCAGATTAGTTTCACTGTCTTTGGATATAGTACAAATGATATATCAATATTTACTTTTATATGAAGTTTATTTTATAATTAAGGTATTTGTTGCAAAATATAAGCATTTGTCATAGAAGAAAGTATTTTTTAACTTCAAATTTCTCTTTGTAATTATAAACAGAACAAAACACAACACCTATCAATTTTTTAAAAAAAAACCCTCAACATTTATACGTATGTAGTTCAGGTCTAACTTGTTGGTCATAACATTCATGGAATTGAAGGAAAAAATCCACTTCTAAAAATATTTGATACAACATCTAATGATACCAGGAAAATATACATTTTGTAGTTTGTCAGTGGGATACGACACTGTGAGCAAGAAATAGTTCTGACACTGACAGGAAAAAAAAAAAAACACAAAAAAATCCTTAGTTGATAAGCACAGGAATGTACCTACAGTGACATATCTCTATTCTCACTTGTAAGTTAACAAGAGCATAGTTATTTCTCCTAGTCAGAAGTCCCTCACACCCCTTTTTTCAGTTGAGAAAAAAATGTACATGCTCAGATACAGCAAACGCACATGAAGCCCAGACTGTTGTCATGGTTACTCTGAGACGTCCTAGTATATAAAGTATCTTATAGTTAATCTTCATTTTTGTTTTAAAAATTATTAAGTTGTTTACAAAGTTAGAATTCTTTACTACTGTACGCTTAGGTGCTCATACATCCATAATTTAGTGGCTACTGTTTTTCCAAGTAATTTAGTTTTAATGGCCTCTAAGCAGTGGAAAATGTGGTATCGTAAGGGTTTCCAGAGCAGTTCCAAGCAACATTCAGCAAAATGTTTTGCCTTGATGAACTGGACAACCCAGCCATAGCATACCACCTTCCAAATATGTGGCTTCCCTGATGAATTACACATTCATTTTACTCCAATGCTTTAGCTAAAGGCTGGTTTATTTATTTATTCTGGAGACACTTCCTTATGCTATTGTAGTTAAGCACTTGCCAGCAATTTTATTTTTAGACTGTGCACTTTGGTGGTAAAAACTGAGAAACAGCAATATTTCACACTGAAAAATTGATTTGTATTGTTTAAAAATGATATGTATCTTTTCTGACAACAGCCCCCCATCAAACACATTTAAGAGCTTGAGGACATGGAATAAAAGGATGCAACACCCAGGTCATATTTCATGTGTGCATAAGAAAGAAATAAAATTTACATGCGTAAACAGGAGTTGCTAAAAGATTTTCATAAAATTCCCAGCGGCATGCGGAATTGTTTGTTTATAATAATGTTTGTGTGCTCCAGCTCGGCAACTGATGCAAAGCAATACAAATTTTTACAAACACTGTTAACCTCAAATTTTACAAGTATGCTAATGTTCTGGCAGTTCAAGTATGTTATTGAAAATGTGAGCTGACTGCAAGCGTCACATTTCTTTGGGGTGGCTTCGTTCAGCATATTCCTGGCTAATTTTAACACAGCATCTTTATTTTGGCATGCTTAAAATTTATAGTGTGCATGTCTTAATAGGGGTCAGAGGTTTTAGGGAACTATTGTTGTATAAAACTAGCCGTAAAGGTAGGCACGGATGTTGTACAGGACTTCTGTTTCAGTGTGATCAGCAGCAACAAGAAGTGAGAACCCCAACAGGTGCCTTTGGAGGAGGAAAGCTCCCAGAGCTTTAATTTAGTTAACCAATTTAATCCAGCCAATTTCTCTGGACAATGTCTAAGTTCACTCACATATCCACAATGGGCCTGTTTAAATATTCCTTTAGGAAGCACCTTTCTGAAAAGTCAGGGGAAGCAAAAAAAAAAGAAAAGAAAAGAAAAACTTCTGTGAAAGGTAAGGGGAAATAAGATTCAAGTCAGCAGGCAGCTGGAAAGGAGGTAATTAGAATTAATTCTTACCCATTAACTACCTGATACCCTGCAAACACAGTCACAGTGACCCAAATCGCTCCCAACTCTGCAGTCTCATCCCCTCCTTTTGGTAAGAGTAAATGGCAAAATGAGGAAAAGGATGAAAGCAGAGACATATTAAAGCAATCAAACAGACCTCCCTCTCCCTCAGCAATGTAAGGATGAGGACAAGCGTACTTCACCACGCCTCATATGTTTATTTTATGTATGCTAGCAAACAAGGCAGCAGGTAGAAAAATGGTTCATCACCTTGTTCAGAAGCAGATGGCTTTCACCACATCACCTACGTAACCAAGCAGACCCACAGAATCATCTTGGATAAAACTTAATAGTAACAACAATCAAATTTAAGATGTGCCTTTTCCAAAACTCCATACACTTCCATGACATGAACTAGTGTATTCTCTTCAGTGATTACTAATAATGCTTCTGGATCTGTCACCAAATCAGTTATTTCCCCACAACGCCGCAGATCCCCCTGCCCAGCGAAAGAGGCAGCAAGGCCCCTTCTGCCCACGCCGAAGCAGTTAATCCTCAGCCTCTCGTCAGGTCAGGTCAGAAGAAGCCCCCTTATTGCTATTACCCTGCCCTGGTGGCAAACAGAAATCAGTCAGCTTGAGCAGGGTCAGTCGGAATGGACGGAAAGAGCCGCGCGAGCCTGGGAGCATCCAGGTTTTGCTACGGAGAACAAAACCTCACTCAGTCTAATTCCTGTAAATAAAGAGAAAAGCCAATTTATCTTAATTAGGGCACGGTCTAATTTAGATGGGAACCAAGTATGCGCAATGTATGCTCATTGTTTTTAAATTATTTGTTTAAATCACTGAATGATTGAAACGATTTTGTTATATTAATTTGCTTCACGAGGGCCAGTATCATGCGTCACACATCCCCAGGGGAGGAAAGGCAGAGGCTCAAAATCCAGTTAAATACATCAGCTTGGACCCTGCTACAGACCTGAGATTTGAAGGAAATGCAACAACTCACCCTAAGAAATGTGAAGGAAAAAGCCCTCATGCCAGAGGAAGTGCAGGAAAGGGAAAGAAATCCAGCCAACCTCATAACAGCACTGTGCTATTAATTAATTAAGAAACAAAGCCAAGGTAGACATGTGCAAATGCCATTGGCATCGCCCTTACACTAACACAATATAAAGGTCCATGGCCAGGTTCACCCCTTTTGCTTTGGTTATCTCCTGATGGATCAAAATAAAACCCCAAAAATTACCATTGGTAATTCATTTTAGTGAGAGAACTCCAGGCGTGAGCGTCACTTCACAGCTATGTCCTAGCTGGGAAGCAAATGTCCAGAGGCAAGCTGCGCACGAACTCTAGGCTACGGAAAGGCAGGAGAACCTTCAAGAAAGGGGTGGGGGAAGAGACACCTTGCTTGTACGTCCCGTTTGGCTCCTTTCCCAACGGGCCCTGATGCAGATGCCCGAACCCCGCCAAGCACCTGCTCCTCCGCCAAAGTTGGCATCCAGCCCCCACGGCAAACACCGGGGACAGGCCTGGGGCTCACTCCCAGCTCCCTGTGCCCCTCACGGCTCCAGAAAGCCCTCTTCGGCCCCAGCCGGCACATTCTGGAGTCACTAACCTGGCAGAATTGACCTGCGACTTTCTAACCTGCTTTTCAAAGGCTTCCAATGCCACCAAATGCCAACAAGTATTCAGAGAGTCCATTCCAAAGGCCGGACCCAGCTACAACTGCAAACCCCTGCTCTAAAGCAACTCTGACAGCTTCTTTCCTGGTTACTTGTTTTCATTTGTTTCTGGTAGCTAAATGTAAACAAAAGCATCTGTGTTTCCTTCTCTTTCCTTTTTTTTTTTTTTCCAAGTATGCTGGAGTGTTTTAATTGATGTTTTTCAAAATAATTCAGGTGAAAGGAAACGTGGTTAGAAAAAAATCTCAGCTAGAATGGCCCACATCTAAAAAATATGACTGAAGGCACATCCTTGAGACATGGATGAGAAACATCGGGTAAATCTGAGACCAGGCAATGATACCAGCTCAACCTATAGTTAGGAAAGAGAAAGAGCATTCATTGCCCTTAAGTTTATGCTGCATTACAACTGAGCCATATGTACAACAACACACATAGGAATTCATAATTTCTGCCTACAGAAACAGACAGTGAAGTGTTCAGGACTGTTCGCACATTATCACAATTCACAGACATCTCCAGTCCTCAGAACATTCATGTCTCCTCCCGCTCCATATATCTCTGCTAAAATGAGAGAATGAAAATAAAAACTCCAAAGGAAAGCGCATAAAATATAAAGTGACATTAACATCTTTCTCATAGGTTTGCCACATCATATATATGACAAGCCTTTTCTTCAGAAAAAAACTTCAGCCCACTCAGCTTTTCCCAAGTTTTTCCCAGTGCATCACACAGAAAGCCTAAGCTTTCAAGCCGCTCTTCCTAAGCGTTCAACCCATCTCTCAGCAAAGCCTTCCAAATGGCACTGCAATTGCAGATGTTCTGTGCAAGCATGACATCAAAGATTTCGTTTAACTATAGCATTTATCTCAGTTTCAATATAACTTCACTTTTAAGAACCCCAGCCTGTTTCCTTTCACTGAACCACCAATTATTAATCTTCTTCCAAAAACTATTTCCCACAAAGTCTGAGAAATCTGCAGCAAGCCAAAAATCCAGAATATATGTGTATTCATCAATAAAGAAGACAAAGAGGAATGTTCACTACAAGAAAATCACAGTTCTTCAAGCAAACTTGAGTACACTGAAAAACTCCACAAACTGCAAATGACTAAAGCTCAGTTCTGCAAAGCCAAACTCACAGGAGCATCCTTACTCCCACACCACTCTCTGCTTTGGGTAGAACTTCTTTTATGAACTGGGGACTACAAGGTTTGAGTCATTAGCGGTAAAAGGCCCTTTCTAACAAAGATACAGATTGCACAGTGAAAAAAACATGATGTATCTCAAGTATTACTAATAAATTGAAACAACTTAGCATGAACCTTTCATTCGTGTTTTTTTTCCACACCAGCAAACATATCCCAACTCTGACGATTATACTGTACTTTGAATAATATTTCTGTGCCAGTTCTTAGTATTAAGTGCTATTTTTCAAACCAGGTGTGGATTGCTGCTGAAATAAAAGTGATTGTAGGATTTGATGCCCAAAGTTTGCTTTGCAAATCAAAATGTTAAACAACATCCTGAATTCTCACTGGTCCTCCCATTATGTCTTTTAGGCTCCAGATGCAATCTATAGAAACATGAGAGTACAGATGGTTAAATCTCTCTGCAAGTTGCAGCCAGTAACATGTTGACTTCAACTCATCAATCCCAAATGAAGACGCCAGACAAGTACCACGTATCTTTGTCTCCAGTGTCAAGTTTGTCTTTTTTTCTTTTTTTTTGAAATGTCATCCTCAAAATGCCTGAAGTCTGTACATATTTCCTGGCTACCTACCTCTCGTTGCCTGTCATTTAGGGAGATGTGGCACAGGAAAACTTTGCCGTGGGTCCTGTTTCCACAACTCTTGGAAGTTTCACTTGCAAATAAAGGCAGAGCTTACTCTCCAGCTGCAGAGCTGACCGAGAACTTAAATGTCAGCATTTGGTTCTAGTTTATTTTTAAATATCAAAAAGGGAAAAGAGCAGTGGAAGAATGCAGAGTTTAATTAGGTCCTAACTCAGCATACGTGCAACAAGTGTAGGAGGATGACTTTACTAAAAACCCGAAAGACCTACAAAATCCACTCCAGCCATTCCCTCAGCTGTTTCGGGAGCTCTCCCGTGGGTGTCCCTGGAGAAGAGTTCATCTGGCAGCTCCACACGCTCACCAAATGAAAGCTGTGCCCACAAGATATGGGGGCAAGAATGGGGTTTAACGACAGGAGAGGGAAAACAGCACTGGGAGCTGGGAAGGAGGACAGAGGGAGCCATCGGTCGTAGAGCCGGGCCCCGGCACCCCTTGTATTTGGGGCACAAACTGCAAGTTACCTTCCTTGCTGGAAACAGGGGGGATAGCTTGCTATTGATACTGAGACTGAATTACTGCTGTGACGATTCGGGGACTGCCACTTACAGGGGAAATTCAGGTCTATTCTGAGGCTGCCATGGTGTTCAGAGTGCATTCAAGGCATGCAAAAACGCGTCTTTGGAGACAGTGTATCTGGACTGAGAAATGAGCCTGATAAGAAGGAAAAGGTCTGTGTGTGTATGACTGTTTCGTTTAAACTTCATGTATGTAAGCAAGCAAAACAAAACAAGTCCATTTGGAGAAAGTGAACCGCAAGACAGTTCTTCTCAAACATTATCCGTAAGTATTATTTCCATAGTTGCAAATGTTATATTTCATGGCTCCTTAAGAAGCTGCGCTGTATTTTACCAAATGACTGCTGTAGGGTTTCATAGCATGTAACACCTTCTTTTCCTAATAACCCAGAAAAAAAATGTCATTCTGCCCTTTGTTTTAGCAGAAACATAAGGCAAGATGTAGGACAACCAGAAGTACAGCAGAGGTATAAACACTGTTATAAAATGTCTATGAGCTGAAAAAATGAGTATTGTATAAAACACAGGAGAAATCTGAATGAAAATTTGCTTTAGGATACAAAACTAGCAGGCATATTTCTGTGAGTTCAGAGATGTTTCTGTCCTTCAGAATTTTTTTCCTCAAGCTCTGAAATTATCTGCTGAAGTAGAATACTCCTGTGACTTTGGTGAGAATCCATTCTATTTTCACTTCTCATCAGGTCACCAGTCTCATAAGAAGACAACTTCAGCATGGCAAGCTGGTAATATGAACTAGGAATTTACCTCCTTGCATCTTTTTCCTGACCATTCAGAAAATCTTACCATTCAAAAGTAGTTAGTATTTCCTAAATTCTAGCTTGTAAACCAGGGAACATGCTTTTGTGGGGGTTTGGACACAATTAAAGAAAGCTCTCACGAAAGCTGTGCTATGACAAGTGCTACAAATCCAGCCCGAAATCACAGAAAAAGAAGCTGACACATGTGCATGTGCACCTCCACACACAAGCACCGAGTAAGAATTAAGTGACGAGATAAACATGAACAACAAAAGAAAATTAGACTGTCTGGATTCCTAGACCAGAGATTTATCCTGATTTTGCTTCCATGCCGTAGAACGTATCAGACAGGAAAGCTTCCAAACTAAGAAGCAGGGCAAACTGACAGAGCAGAATACAGGGACAGGCTACAGTTCCAAACTCCTGCTTACTTACAGTTGGTTTTAAACCTGTATCACCAGAACATGTAGGTAATAGTCTTTGAATTTTATTAATTCAAGTTTGTGGATTATATAGTACATACAGCTTTTGAGCAGAGCTCACCTCTAAAGCTATCAGTATTAGCACTAGTCCTCTCAATTTGAAACGTCCAGCTCCAATTATACTCAAAGCCATAATCTACTGAAGTTTAAAGTTATGAGGTTATGAGATTATCAATTATCAGATACAAATTATCAGATACCAGTGGTACTTTTTTACTCCTCACAGAGTAATACATTGTCTTGTCACAATATGGCTCTCAGTCTTTAATAGCAAAATCTTTCCACTACAACTTGTTAAGCTACAGAAGTAGACAATTTAACGGTACAGCTAAAATCCAAGAGGAAACAAAAGACAAAGTGATTATACTGAATATCTAACTTTTAAACCTGACCCCGTAACATGTTAAAAAGTCACAGTATCGATGAAGAAGCAAAACTCGCCACACAGCAGCACAAACTTCAAATATGCATCCACCACTCCCCCCTAAAACATCTGGACGATTACCTATAGATCCAGAAACTCCTTCCTGTGATTTGCACCTACTTACATTCATTTGCTCTGTTTTACACTGACCCAGAACTAAGTCAAGGGTAGAAAGCTCATTTCCCTACAAGAAATGCTACTGGTGGCATTGATGGCATTGGCTACTGGTGGAAAGGTATCGAGATTAACTAAAAGGGATTTAACAAGTATCTAACTTTCTTTAAAAAAAAAAGGTATATAATACAACCCCAGTTTTCAAAGGAACAAGGAGATTGCTCCATACTCTACAATAATTTCTTAAAAATGCAGGGAACACGTAAATATTCCACATCAACAGTTTCAAGAAACCTCATCAAAATCTGAATTAATACTTTTTGTTTGTTTAACCTAATCTTCCACCTGCTGAAAGAATAAATATCTTAATAATTTGGCTATGATGATTTCTTTTTGTAAAGGGAATCAAGCCCAAAAGAGTATAAAGATGAGGAAAAAAGTATTTTTTCACCATGACATTGATGGTATAGGAAACAAGGGCAACAAAGTTTTCAATTAAAATTATCTATCTTTAGGAATATTATATTAGCCTCACTGTGTTTTATGACTGAAAGCTGTTTTCTAAAGCAAGACATTTTTCCAGCCTTACAATGTGTATTCATTATGGCAAGTATTTATGTGACAGGTAACACTAATTTTTCATTACTGTCAGTTTATAAATTCTGCTGTAATTTGAATGTGTTCTTTCATAGTCTTAATCACCCCAGCATCCAAAAACCTTTTGGCATGGGGTAAATGACATGATTAACATTTATACAATTCAACCCTGCTATTTCTTCCCAGGACATGAAATGTGTGTGTACTGTCATTTGTTTTCTTTTATTATGTATGGCCTACATGATTTTCCATAATGTGAAAACCGGTGATCTATATACAACTTAGATGATGTGAACGTACCAATTTACTGGATGTTCCTCATAACTACGTTGCAAATACTAGGAATTTCTCTTCTATTTTTACATTGACTCATTTTTCCAGTTCAGACCTGTATGGTGTGATCTGCTAGGACAAAGGGGAATAAAGAGCTTGTCTCAGAGAGGAGAACCAAACTTGAGTTTAGCTGTTCTGGCACACCTAAGATATACTTGTGAATACACAGTCACAGCTTTTAGTAGTTCGTATCTTTCTTTATCTTGGAAATACATTGGAAGCCCAATCATTGGATGCTACCTTGACAACTTGCTGACAAGGTACACAGAGTGGGCTAAGGAACCGACCTAAAGGCTGAAGCCAAGAGCTTCAAGGTATAGGAAGACCGAGCTGAGCACAGGCGCACCCACCACCGCCTGGCCCACGTGGCCAACGACTGCTCTCTGCATGGAGGACACACATGGCTCTGCTTTTCGTTTTCTAAACGCCCTAGCATGTCACATTTAATCAATGACAGCTTCCTTATTTTGAAAAGAAGTTGTTTTAGTAATATTGAAGGAACACAAAACACAGGAAGGTCTGTTTTTAAATCATTTGCCAATTTGTGTCATTTGGTTATTCAGAACAGTTTATCAAGTTCAAATCTAGCAGATATTAAACAAATTAGCAGGACGTACTTCAAAGCTCCTATTTTTTTGAGACAGAGTTCAAGGCGGCTGAACAAACACGCTGCCAGAGGTACAGGACTGGTGGCCGCACTCACAGTACCGCTAACATCTCCCTTACATCAACAGTCACCGCTTCCAATTATTGCTAAACACCCATTCCCCTTAACGAGTTACGGAGAAGTGCTAACCCAATCATGCAGCATCAACGAGATGAGGGGGGAGGACGATCAGTCGCCGTGGTCTTTGAAAGCAGCCGTCTGTTTTCCTGGTGATGGACCGGCTGAGTTTGCCTGACCTTTATGCTGTTCTCTAGCAACACACTCTGCACGCTTTGTCTGCTCATCATCAAGTCAGTAGTTAAGTTATGCTGCTGTCTTTCCAAGGAATATAAATGGACTGTTAATCATGTTGCAACTCATAGCAGGTACCCATTTTAACACACGGCTTAAAGCCCATTTTGTGCAAGGAGGAGCCCTCTGCTCCAGCGTCCTCATGCTGGGACTCACATCACCATTTCCTCACCGTGGCCTCTTTCATGGTACTCGGAATAACTTGCTGCCAGTCACACAAATGATGTTAAATATATGGACCTCTCACGGTAACTCCAGGGTAACTTCTTCCATATCACAGAATTGCAGAATGGTAGGGGTTGGAAGGGACCTTCAGAGATCATCTAGTCCAGCCCCTCTGCCAAAGCAGGTTCACCTAGAGCAGGTTGGACAGGAATGCATCCATACGGGGTTTGAATATCTCCAGAGAAAGAGCCTCCACAACTTCTCTGGGCAGCCTGTTCCAGTGCTCTGCCACGCTCAAAGTAAAGAAGCTTTTTTTCATGCTGAGACAGAATTTCCTGTGTCACAGTTTGTGCCCATTGTGCCTTGTCCTGTCACTGGGCAACACCACCTAAGTTAAATGGCCACCTCCAATTTCTTCCCTGGTATTTAGATATGCAGATGCCCAGGATTCAGTGGACACCCACAAAACCTATATAGCAGGTCTCTTCTCAGCCAGGTGAAGTTTATAAAAGCCAACATCACTGGCACAGACGGCACTAAATGACATGCAACATACCCAAGTGCTGTCTACTGATGCTAAGATACCCTGAAAATAAGGTAGAAAGAAAAAGATGACAGTCATTATGAGGAAAAAGAAATGCCCTAGGTGAATATAAGAAAGGAAAGAAAACAGGGAGGCTGAAAAGCACCAACAGACAGTGAAACTGGGGGAGGACTGAAGGGGTTGAGACATGCCTACCGAAAAAATGCAGTGTGTATAAAAATTAAGGGTTGCAAATATGAATGAGTGCTGAAAAAATTATATACTCACTCTGGTCCTTGTTGAGAAGCACAGAACCCAACACACAACTTTCTGAACAAGAAAACAGCTACAGTGGCTTTAGTGCAAGACACAAAATGCTTCAAAAGAGAAAACATGCCCAGATTATATGAAAATTTAAACTATGACAAAAAGCAGACCATAGTCAAAAAAGGTCTCAAATGTTACTGAGGTGAATTGGCTTCGCTGACTTCAGTAAATAACATTGTCATGAATGCACCTGCTTAGGAGGGGTAGCAGGAAAAGATCCCACCAGCAAGCAAGGAAGGTGAGGTGCATCACGCTGCACCATGAAACACTCATCAGCACTTTCTGTTGACAAAGAAGTAAAATAAAAAATAAAACCAAGGCAAAGAACCTCATCCAACATCACTCTGCTTCAGCACAGCTATTTGCTAGTTGCCGTGAACAATTTTATCTGAATCCAGCATGTCCAGCACACATCTGCTGTCTCAAATATCCACTGTTCTGGTACTTGACATTCAACTGCTATAATTGCAATGAGCATCACATTTTTAATCAAACTGACCCTCTTTTCCTTTGTTTTTCCATATTTGGCATGCTTGGAGCTTCAAGTCAGATCTGCAATCTCAGTTCAAACCTTCTTTAATCAGTTTCAGCCATTACCTAGTAAAGACTCACAGTCCATCTCAACTCCTGGGGTTCTGTCAACTATTTTGAAATAAATTCTTTGATCAAGTTTGCCAAAAGAACAGAACAGCCAAAAGAAATAAAACTGAAAGTCTGTCATATATCCAATGTGAGCCTATCTTGGTTATTTCAAAATACAGTGTGTCACGAAGCACAATTTCCCCTCTGACATCACCTAACGTTACTTTTTGTTAATATATATATGCATTATTAACTGGCACCATGACTCTCTTTGAACGGATCTTTTTGCATTTTCCTGGGATCTATGCCCCAAAGATTCAAAAACTATATCCAAGCACTATGCAACAGTCTGTCCATTTTCTTCTATTTACAGTTTTTAAATCATAATCTCCATAATCGCCGCTGATGAACATGCCATAAACTAGACTCTCTAGACAGTGGTTTTGGTTCTGGTATACACTTTTCAGATACTAAAAACATAAGGATTGCAAGTATTTAAGCATATATAATGTAGTTCAAAAATTTAGTTCAAATCACACCGTTCTACAAATGACTGATTTACCCTGAGATGCCTGAGAGCAAATGGTTTCTTCTACCTATGGCATTAACTGTCATAGATGAAAATCTGGACATGACTTCTTCCCCAGCCTCCCACAGCAATTACCCTTCTGCAAATGAGTGAAAATAGCAAGAGTTTCACCTTAAGGAAGTTCATTTTCAGTCCTCTCGCTGGAGTTTGGGTTCAGGTCCCTCAACGTTCTGGCCAGTTGAATCTCAGATAGCTCTCTGGAGATGGGAACAACTTCCTTTATCTTTTATGGTGTACAAACTATCATCTCTGGTCCTTGGCTCCTTTGAAAGTGTCTTGCTGCCATGGAGGCTCCAAGGGAACCAACAGAGGGCAATGTCCCAAGCACCACTAAGCCCCTTCCTCAATAGCCTGCATGTTGGGGCGACAAGCTTGCAAAAAAAACACTAGAAAGGTCCTCCATACAGCATACGTCCCAGCTCAGTAATGCACAGAAATTCATACACTAATTACACTTTGTCTTTCATTTTCAACATGCATTTCAACTGAAATAAAATCACTTGTTTCAAATTTCTCATCACTTCTCTCTCTACAACACAACCAGAACGGAGTGTTTCTGTTCATATTGTCTATGCAAGGAACCTGAACATGCAAATACAGCTTATTCTAACAACATCAGCCATACCCATAAGATCATATTTTGGCATGTTAAGATAGGAATTCTCTTCTCCATCTAGTTTTCCAATTCCCTTAAGTTCCATTTTTTTATTCCAAGAAAAAAAATCCCCATGAATTCTACGAAATAATTAATGGCTGCTCCACAATTCTTTGTATTTGTTTTCAGCTTAAATTTATTTAGAAGTCCATAAACATTAAATAATCCCTGGAAATTTCTAGAGGTAGAAGCACATAAATTATTAACTGACAATATAAGTTAATTGGCATATGTTTCCAGTATTTAAAGTATTTTAAAATAAATGGGCACAATGCTTATTTTTTACTTTACAGGTGTAGATAGAAATGAATTGCATTCATTCACAATATATTTTTAATGACTTTTCTTATCCCATTCCATCAGGATAACCATTTTTATACATCACCTCTTGTACTTCATGTCTTTAGGAAGAACCATTATTAGTTGCATTTTTGCTGGCACAAAAACAGCGCTTACTCTCTAACTTGTGGAAAAGTGGCTTCGTTCCCATTTCTAATTTCAGAGTGGAACCGATTATGACTGGGTTATGAACCCATATCCTACAGAGAGCCAATAAAAACATAAATAGGAAAAAAGATTTTATAAAGAACTTTATAATAATATTTTTAATAGGATTCTGTTGGCATTCTGCAATTTTGCTAGAATGTTTACAACTCTACAAATCTTAGAAACCTAAAAGGGACACAGGCTTTAACTTCTTGCACATTTACTGCTGATAAAAGGTATGGCATCAGAAACTGTTCTTCAAAAATAACGAGTATCTAGCAAATAATTCTTGATTAAACAATGGATGCTCTCTCATTAATTTATTTTCTTTAGTATCCCTAAAATGCTACTAACTGGTTTGTTAAAATGCCAATATTCTTTTATTAAAATGACACGGAAAGTATATGTGGAATAAAAAGGAATGCTAGGCATTTGTTCTTAGTTGCTTGTTTTTCTTCTTCATTTCAGATAGGCAGTGAGGTTCTTTCTTTAGTGGGGAAAAGAAACCACAAAAACCAAGCAAAACAAGTACAAGCATCCTCTTTCCAAGAGCCTCCTTTCCATCCAAGCCTTTCAATGACCTTTTCTTGAAGAAAATGGCATTTCGGCTTTCACATAACTTCAGTTCTTAACCTCTCTGCCTAGAGCTTTTAGCCATCCTGCCAACTAGTGACAAATAAAACAGATTGTTTTGTGATGTAGACACATGCCCAGAAACAGGTATCATCTAATTCCTGTGACATACATGATCTTTAGCCGTTGAACAGGTGACATTCAAACAAGGCACACTGAAGGGGAACGCACCTTATTGTGTTGCCAATTTCCACAGCATTCGGCACATGCAGATGCGATGGCACTCAAACAGAGCGGGTGGGATGCAGCAAAAGTACTGCTGCTTTTTGAACTTCAAGTATGTGAATTATGCCAACCAAATCTGATGTTTACATTACCTGCCAAGTTTAGAATTGAATTAGTTTATGTACATACACACTGTCTATGCTCACAGTCCCTCAGTCTCTTCATTCCTGCTAACCAGCTAGACTGTGTACCTAACATTAAGCACGTTGTTTCTAAGGCGTTTGGTCATTCTGGATTATTGTGTGCCTCTTACTTCAGACTAGTAATTTTAATCCCATCCATTGCTTTTATATGTTTTTTTTTTGTAAAGCTGTCACTAGTTCTGTACAGCCAAACCGAAAGTTTAGTTTTGAATCTGCTCGAGCTAAAGCCGGGGAAAAAAAACCCCGAACCACGTGAGAAAAAGTATTTCTCAGTTATAGTTACAAATCAGCAGTAGAAAATAAGAGAGCTTAAAATCATCACTCTCCTGAAAGCCATGAAATGAAAAACAAAGCCACTCTGGTTGGAATGTTCTTTCCCACCGATACGTGATTTTCTTTGCCACCAACATTGTGAATGACACTATAATAATCAACAACAATGTGTACAGCCTTGATGAATATTTAATGGAGAGATATGACTACATGTTGTTCCGCTGAAGCAGGATATTGCATTTTCTGCGTAGTGCAGATCAGCAAAGTCACTCTAAACCACTTGATATTAAAACATGCTGATTTAAAACTAAAATAATTTTCTCCAAAACCAATTTATTCAGCAGAGTTCAAACATGAACAGCTAAACTGTTACTCTACAGAACATTTACCTAAGGGAAAGTCTCCATTCAAGACTTATAAATTCTCATTTTCCAAATCAAAAAGATGACACTATTCAGTAACAAAAAAGGCGGATGCTTACGCTTTTGCTATGAAAGACAAAGGGATACAGAAGATAAACGTGTAAGTGTTCTTTTACTTTTACTGTACAAAATACTGAGTAGGTGTAGTGTTTTTTCTGTTTTCCACACAGTCTCAAGTATTTGTCCAATCTAATTTAACGTACTTCCCACAGCAGGGCTGAGAGGAGTGAGAGCATTTCTGGAGGCTTTGGAAGGTGCAAAGCCCCTTTCCCCTCTGGCTCCTCCATCCACCCCGTACATCTGGCCTGGTCCAAGCGCTGCCCTGTACTCTGTTTTCTTGACAGCCCCTCTCTGTTTATTCACTCCTTGCAGCCCAGCGGGCACCCAGTTTATTTAGAGAGTTTTCTTTGGATAACACTTCTAAATGCTGGCAACTACGCAGAGAGCACTATCATTGCTTAAAATCAACATCTCTCCAGGCTGGTAAAATAAAAAAGGTGTGATTTCTTATCATCATATTCATCACCTTTTTTGTCCACGGGGATTAGGTAACAGGCGTGGGGGTACTTAACATTTATCTTTCCAGGAAAACTCTCATTCAACAGGAATGCTGTTCTTGTTCACGGTGGAAAGACCTTGGGTGAAACCTAAGTGACAAGCCAATTTTAATATGTTGTGATCTGCATTTTATTTAGGTTAACCTTTGAGACAGAGGACTCATCTTTTCCTTGCAAAGCACAATGATGTTTGATGGCACAAGAAAATCAGTGTTACTATTACCACTCATTTAAGTCAGCTGTCCCCGGACAAACGAAGCGTACTCTCAAAAAAATACCACATAGTCTCAAAGTGTTACTGCTTGCTTCTGGGAATACAGTCAGTTCAGTCCTCTTCAGTAGCAGATGGGCTAGCAGTGGGATTGGAGCCAGATTCTTACGGAAACAAGACTTCTGCAATCAGGCGGCTTGTGCGCATGCTCGTCCACTCCAGCCTCCCCTCAACCCAAATCGACTTGTCACCCCGGTAGATGATCTTCATCAGACTCGACAGAGGGGAGAATTCACAAAAATGTTATCTCCTTGCATATTTAATGAAAACAAATGACCTGGCAGAGGAAAGAAACTGTGTGCAAATCCTGTGCCAACGAAAAGGCGCCTCGTGCGATGCAGTTCTCGCTGCACATCGGAATGCACAGGAGAGAAACCTGCAACATGCCATGGCTGAAGAAAAAGCGTCACACTGAGCTCCGATCATCTTAAGGCGCCAAACCAGGAAATACATCCAGAAACATAATGCCATATTTTATTAATTCTGCTGCTTATGGGGCTACCTGTTAATTAAAATCACGCTAATTCTTCACTCACCCAGCATCTTTCACATTTTTTTAATTGCTAACTTTATATGCAAGGAATGGGACTTGGAAAAGACAGTAACCCATATTGTCTTGGAATCGGTCAATAAACACGAAGTAAGTTTGTGGCTGCCAAATACCTTTGCAAAATGTGACGCAATAACTGCTTTTCAATTGCAGGAAAAGTTGCAGCAGAAACACCTGTTTGCCGATGAATGGGCTCCCCACGATATCCATGTCCTGCCAAGCCCAGCAAGAGGGTTTGCGCTGCATTTGTCTGGCACTTCCAGAAACTTCAGGGGCCTCAACAGCTCCCACTGAATTTCAATACATTCTCCATGTCTTGCATGTTACAAAAATTAACCTGCGCAGTCCACGTGGTAGTCCAAAACCATAAATGGTGGTATCTCGCACTAGCTTCTAACCTCAACTTGAAAAAAATGTGCAACCTAGAGTTGCTCGCTGCCATTGCCCCCCAATTCCCCTACATATTTAGAGAGTGGGGATCATTAGGAGACAGGAGGAGCAAGGGAAGAGTCATGCCACAGGGTATCAGCTACCTTTTTTCTTCTTTCACACTGAAACCTTGGGTAGTGAGTTATCAAGGAGCTTCAAGCAATTCCACAAAGAACATTCCGCACAGACCAAACATGGGAATGGTCTTGGTCAATCTGTTTCCAGCACGTTGCATGTTTTCATTTCAATCAAATTTTTCATTGTCAATCAAATTTTCATTTCAATGAAACACAGACCCCCCATGGCAGGGGGGTTGGAACTAGCTGACCTTTAAGGTCCCTTCCAACTCTAACCACTCTACAATTCTATGACTCAGATGTTTATTTAAACTACAAAATACTCAAGATCTGGACTGGACATAAAAATTCCCACAGAAATTAAAAAAAAATCCAAATATTTTTCAATTCTGAATTTAATTAGGGGGAAATACTAAGTGCAAAATCTTTCCTAAATTATTTAATTAAAAAAAAAATATGCTGGAATGTGGTCGGATGTCCAAATCCCCAGCTACCAAACTCATGGGTGTCTCTGCTCACTGGGCTTCACTTCAGCTTGTCTGCTGTTCAACAAGCTGAAGAGAGGTCCACTAAGGAAATACAGATGGAAGACGGCAAGCTGGAAATGCAGGGAGCTGAGGAAGCAGGCAGACAGCAGGACAGACTGGTGGGCAGGAGTGCGAAGCAAAGCGGTATGGAGAGTCATCAGCCATCTGCCTCCCTTGCAGGTAGCACTGCGGCACGATCAACAGGTTCCTGTGGCACTTCCTTGTGGTTCTCCTCTAGAAATAACTATGAACTGAGATGAGTAAGGTTAGGAATAACAGAAGTTGCCAAACAAACGTATTAGTTTCCCAGGACTCAATGCTGACCGATGCTTGATTGGTATTTCATAACGTAACATAAAAAACCTCTACAGCTTTTAGGTTCTTTTCCTGATCCCAGAAATCCGTACTACTGTTACAGCAGCACCTGGCAGAAAAAAATAAGCGCATTTAAGGGTGCATTTTCCTGTGAATATTTTTTTATATCAAGACCGTAGCCTCAAAAAGCTCCTTCATGCTTAAAAATGTGACTACTTTAAATGAATCATAAAACTTAGTGGTTGTTGCACTGGCTTCTCAAGCTGTTATTTTATGCCTTAAGCCAAATTTAAAAGAAGCAACATCAGAGTGTAACATCAACTTGTCTTCACTTACTGGCTTGCTTCATTTGCATTCTCTCAACAAGGAGTTGTGAAATGTTAAACAACCTGAAGAATATTTCTAACTTGTAACAGCAACTTTGCTTCGAATTATCCTCTGATTAGTCGCATAACAAAAAGGCTTCTTTATCTTAGAAGTACTTCAGGCACAGATAAAAATAAACAGGTTAAAAATACTACATCATACTACCAAACACAAAACCACTACCACGCTCATTATTTATCAGTCTAAACATTTCCTACACTCATATATGTAAGTCCACAAATGCTGCATTTGGTATCTGAACTGCTCGCTTTGATTAGAGGTCTTTAGAAAAACATACCAAGGTAGAAAAATTATAATTAAATATATATGAAGAAATACATATGAAGGGAGTCACTCACCTGTTTTTTTTAATGTGCGCTACGGGGATGCAATATACTTCTAAAACATTATTTAGATATAGGAGGCTACAGGTAAAAGTAAGCAAATAATATATGGGCTTCTCAGAGAGGTAGTAGATGACCCCCCCATCCCTGGAAACATTCAAGGTCAGGTTGGATGGAGCAACCTGGTCTAGTTGAAGATGTCCCTGCTTGTTGCAGGTGAGGTTGGACTAGATGACCTTTAAATCTCCCTTCCAACCTAAACTGTCCTATGATTCTGTGATTTTATATGGAAGACTAACACCTCATTAACGTCTGCACCTCCAGTGGGACAAAAGGTGGAGCCTGGAACAGCTAGCACAGCGACACTGCAGCTGGCTCATTAAAGGTTTGCAAATACTGATCGCTCCACAGTATGGACCTATGTTTGCAGTAATGAGGGATATGACGTGGGCCCTTCATGATAGTAAAGCCAAAAGTGAGTCTCTCTGGTGTGCGCGCAGAGCAAGCTCGGTTACGTGGTGCAGCCAGCTCTGCCTCAGGGTGCTGCTGCATGGTCCTTGGCTCCCTTACAGCAGAAGCCCTGGAAAACACGAAGATGCAAACACAGTATTACCAAGAACACAGAAGTCTGAGTCTAAAAAAGGGGGGGACAATACGTGCTTACGCATACAATTCCTATGGTTTTAAAGCAGAGCGCCCTTGCTCACCAAGTTTCAGAAACCCACCTAGAGAGACTCGCCAACCTTTTCACATCCCTTTCTGGAGGGGTAGAAGTAGGTGATTAAAGGTTAAAGCTGAGGGTCAGCTTGCCAAATTGTTTTAACAGCTTTTAATGCTTTTAAACGGTTTTCAGCAGTACTTCCACCCTCTCTCTCCACCCTTTCTTTCAGCTCCCCAACTCTACTTTGTACTTTTAATACTGATCTGTGCTTCCTAGAGCACCAGCCAGAGTGAAGAAGCTCATCTCTTAAGAGTATCAGCCTCCCTCTGTGAATTCCTCATGAAAAATGCAGCAAGAAATCTCTAGTGGGAGTTTCACTGCCTTTCCACGTTGGTCACCTGCAAAGAAAAGAGGGGAAGCGGAAAAGAGAAACCAAACTAGTTCACAAGCATCTAAATTTTCATCAAAGGAAATGATTGATTTTCTTTGTGCTTCGCAGGAATGTTGAGGAGTCTGCAAAGCATTTTGATTTCAGGTGAAAAAGGCCTCTTAGTGAAGTGAAGCTCAATACATTTTTAAAAAAGTACCAAGTGGCTGACACTGAAGTACAGCATTTATCTAAGACATACTTTTACATTTGGTTTGCAAAACAGTGAAAGCCAACTCTTCACTACAATTTGGGATGGAATTTTTTAAACCCCACATTTTCACAAGACCAAGAACATTTTCCAGCAGCTCTGACAGCCAATCACCCCTACTTCACTATGGCCCGGGGAGGCTCTGCAGAAAGAGTACAGTAAAGGGTATAGGGTATCTATATAGTATAGCGTATGCCTATACTAGTAAAGAGAAGGTGGCCAGGAGGAGGTCTTGGGCACCGCACTCCTGAGCACTTCAGCTGTTCAGTCCCTGGCTGTGGTTTGGTCTTCGTCTTCAGGGACAGTTTGCTCCCATGACCCATCATTTCTGGGGAGAAGGATATCAGACAGATAAAGTGGCCACAGATCTGGCTCATATGCTACTTGACAGCTCATAAAACGTGATTTATGTGCTATAAAAAACACCATTCTGGGGGGCTGCAACATAGTCTTCTCATTCTTTTTGATAGTACAGACCAAAAATCCCATGGACTATGTGTAAGGGCTAAAGGACTACCACCTGCTGCCCAGAAGAGGCCCCTGACCAAGTACAAGACAGGAGAGATGCAGCCTCTCAACTCTGGGGCAAGCAAGCCCTAAGTGGTGTGGAACAGGGAAAGCCTGCATGATTTCGCCTCAAGACCAGGAGCTGCCATGTTCAACAACATGTTTGTACACACATAAATATATACTTATGCATAAAAGCTCTCAGTCCATTGTATGGACGCACGCAAAGGCGGGTCTGCAATTTGTTGGAATTGATTCACTTGGTGGTACTTCTGGTATGCATTTAGCATGAAGCATAAACCAGTATATACATTATGTAACAGTTAAACGTGCTGCCATTGAACTGGCACATCTATCCAGTGTATGATTGCTAGGTCAAAAGAAAGAAATGTCACAGAAAAGAAGGGGAAGATTAAAACACAGAAGAAATGCCAAAGTTTCAAAAGGTACACAGCAAGGGATAAATGTTCATTCACATCAATATTAGTTTTCAAAATTACCATGTACAGGTTTTAGAATGGTATCTTTGTAAAAATTATTTCCTCCCTTTTTAAAAATAAACCCAAAATACCACAGCAATTTCCCAAAATTTCAGGGTTAGCTTTGTATTTCCACTCTTTGCATCTCCAATATCACTTCATTTTTCCTCTCTTGGTAATTCAAGATGTTGTCCATGCTATTTACTGGAATTTTAGGGAGTGCATTTACTGTTATTATCTACTTCACTGGTTTATAAAACGTTTTTTAAATAAAAGAAACTGAATAATCTAGTCTTAGCTATTTAATACAATTTTGCAATACGTATATTTTAAATGAAGCGTTTTTAATCTTAAGGTAAGGTTTAACAGAAGAAAAATTCACATGCAAAGGATTTTAAGTAGGGGAAATAAACAAGACTCAAAAGACCATATATTAAAAAAAAAAGAATACATGAAGATACTAGATAGGGAAAAAGCCTAACTGACCATAAATACAAACACATAGCGATCCAAACCTAGTATTCACATCACTACAGACTACAGGACTGACTACCCAGATTTGAAGTAACTTCCACAACAGCAGACCAACAGCTTCACACCACCAAGAAGGAAGTAAACCAGGTTTCCCACACCGCCACACCTTGGTAGACATTTATTGGTACCTCCCAGAGAAAACCATGCCAGCTCTCAAGCAAGGGCAGAGCTGCTGCAGGACATCAGCTCTCAAACGAAGCAGATAAAACAACGGCAGGCCCCAAAAGATAAATCTAAAGAAAGACTAAAAGTAGATTCTAGGTTTCTTTATAAAAGCGCTTAACAAATGGAATTTTTTCCCCTATGGCTTTAAATTCTACCTGCTTCTCTTAGAAAGCAGTATTTTCAGTACATGGAGGTGTGCAATTTTGTGCCATGAGTATTGATATATTTCCTGTGTTTCAAGGAAACCAATATTACATACTGCTGTACTTAATTGCTCCCAGGTGTGTCTCAATTGCTACCCATAAGGATTTTACTCCATTATTTACGCACAAGCAATTAAGCACATAATAATGTTTGATGCAGTTAACAGTTACGTGTTCAACGGAATCTTAGTCTTCAAATATAAGGAACCATTTCTCAGATAATTTTCCTTTTTCTGCAAGGCAATTATAGTCAAACTGCTTCCTTCTCCCAGTGACAGATTCAAACCCAATTGTTAGGAGCCAAAAATTATCAGCAGTGAATAATTTCTGTATCCCCTGGAATACAAGCCTCTGGTTCCAGTCCTGTTTTCCATTGACACCATGCACACAACTGCAGTACCACTAATTAGCACACTTCTTAGCAGGCTGGTCATGCAAACCAGACTACACAAGCTACAGAAACTAAACTCACTTTCAGCAGCAGTGCCCCAGGACAAGGCTATAGAAAACAGAAATTTGTGGAATTTAATGACAACGCTGGTTCTATATAGCCACTCTGAGTTTATACAGGACACCCACATTTCCAGGAATGTCCGTCTGGCATGTTTCATATGTATCAAAGTTATAATTATTAAAAGAAAAAAAAAGGCAAAAGAAAATAAAAAGGCAAAAAAAAAAAAAGCACAGAACCTCATTATTACCAGGAGGCTCATCAGAACAAGTGCAATCATAATTCAAAGTTAAATGGCATTCTTTTTTTTCAAACATTTTTTAAACCATCCCTTGTATTTCTGCATTTTGTGTGCCTGGAAAGTTGCACAAAACGTGTTGCTTCAGGGCTGCACCTAATTATATTTGGGCATCCAGAAATAGGTGTATCTGACTCAGAATTTCTGCATGCTTTGCCAACCAATCAAACCCTAAGAAATGCAAGCTACGGTTAAATTAAGCAATAAAACACCGCAAGCTACAACTTGTAATGTATCATGCACCACACTGCAAGGAAGAAGATCACAACAGGAAACAGTTTCAAAGCAGTAGTTGACCCCAGTACTGCCAAGATTATCATCACAACTGTGACTTTACGCAATTTGAGTCAGAGGACCAACTACTCTAAACTGAATCTTACAGAACAGGATTAAACATCAAATGAGGGTAAGTGCACTAAGGCAGTGATATCTTTGATTGCCAACTGTTATCTACCACCTTTTTAAACGCAATTATTTTTTTCGCTTGTCAATCATCCCTTTCTGTAGACAGAATCTTCCAGACAGATTTAATTCCTTTAATGTGTCTGACAACCATGGAAGTGGTACAAAACCAGACTTAACTAGCAACTCATGCTGAGACTTTGCCATTAACCTTAAGTTAAAAAGGTAAGCTCGGGTGTTGTATTTTGCAAGTGGTCCAGGACAGGTGGGCAATTGACCAGATGACCCCCAAAACCCCATGTTTACCCAGGTCTCTTCACTCTGAAACATCTCTATGATGGAGGGTGCAGTTGAGCTCTTTCAGTTTACACTTTCTTTTTCACAATACCATGTGAGCAAACTCTGTGAGTCAACTGGACGAAATCTGGTCCCAGAGATTTCAAAAGCAAATGTATTTCATCATGAGAACATTAGGATATACGTTTTCATGCCCCAAGGGTGGTCATTAATAATTAGCAACTTACACAAAGTTGCTAGACAAAGCACAAAACAAAACAGTAGATTAATCCTCACATATTTTCTGCTTATGTTTTAGGAAAGTTAAAAATTAATCATAACAGTATGAGAATGGGGCTGAGAACTATAAAGCAATTACCGTCATTGGTAACAACTGACAACTGATACATAGACAATGATGACAGCAAATAACATAGCATAGCATAGAACAGAATGACTATTTCAGTTGCAGGGGACTCACAATGATCATCTAGTCCAACTGCCAGAGAAGGAGAAACCATTAAAGGAGAAACCAGTAAGTGATCCATGCCAATATTGAGAACTTTCCCTTAATAGCTGCTGTTCCATAGAACCATTATAACCTCGCTAATCCAGTCATTTGACTAAAATTGTAAGGTCATTTTCTAAATGGGAAGCGATAAGTCTTGAGTTTGAGTTGCAAGGAGTTCTTTTAGTTGATAGCTATGTGTCAAGCAATGTGGCAATAAATTCCAAGCAATGTGGCAACTTAACATCAACTGCATTATACAAATACATGGGGTTTTTTAGATTGATAATATACAGAACAGTCTTCATCTATATTCATTATGAAGCAAACTCTGCTATTAAACACTGCTTTGCACAAAGGCTGCAAACATAATATACAATCAGCTATCAAACTAAAATATGTTTAAGAGTTATTTGAACAACTGAAGTATTTCCTATTGATTTTAGATTAGGAACATATCCAGATTTCCATGCCTGCAAGAGAACAATAATTTTCAGAAATGATTGTATGTAGCAAAATATGTTATTCTGTACCATATAATTTTCCAAACTCTATGGTCACTTTTGCAGCAGTATTTTAATGGCTGCTTTTCAAGGAAAAGTATTTTGCCACTTACAGTCTCTGTTATTCATTGCAAATGGTTAATGCAAAGATCTAAAAACACTGTCTACAGCATAGTGTGATCCACTGCAGCTGCAGGTGATGTAGCATGTAACACACCACAGTTCACGCAGCACAAGCGAGGCTGCACAAGGCAGTGATGACACAGGGCTGACAGAAGCCTGGAGTAGAAATTTTTTTTTTTTAAATTACACAGCACTCTCAGAAAATTCAAGAATACGAAGATAAAGCATCCTATTACTTCGCTAGTATTTTGCTTGAGTAAGAGCTTCTGGATTGAGCCTGGAATTAATGGCTAGTAAACAGCTTTAGGATTGGGCCTGCCATTTGTACATTTTCGGACTTCTCTGTCCAAAAGTACCAGTGTTTGACTCAATAAAACATAAATCATGTCTTCTGCTTTTATTAATGGGGACACCAACGTATCTCAGCGCTTTTGTGTATATATCTATAATCATCTACATGCTCAAATGCATCAGAGATTTTTCTGAAAGCTCAAAACAGTGTGAGCTGAATGCCAGGATGGTGCCGAAATTTCAAAGGAAATAAACCACTGTGATAAAAGCCATGCTCTTTTCACCACTCAGCAATGGCCACAGGGTCTTCTTACAAGGGTGACCATTAGCAAGCCCTCAGGTTCCAGTTCCATGGTCCTCTGAGGGACGACTTGAGTTAATCAGAGAGCACAGAGGTAAGAAAAGATCATTAGTCCCTTAGGAAACCAAAAGAAGAAAAAATTGACTGTCAGAGTAGCTAAAAAGCCACTCAAAGGGAAGTCTAATGTCTTTATTTTGAGTGGCTTTTTAGAAAACACCTGAAATCTGCTAAGATGAAAAAGAAGATTTTCTTCACCTTTCCATTGGGAAAAGAATCTAGAAACACTGCACTTCAGACTCAAAAGCTTGCCCTGACACTCCACATTAAAAAAAAAAAAGAATAACCTTATTTTTCCAGCGTTTTGTTTTTTTTTTTTTTCCTCTCAGGATAAAAGAGCAGACAGACTTATTTGGTTTGTTTTTGGCGAAGACGAAGGTGTCTACATGAACAAGGGTGAGGTTTCAGGGAAGTGCGAGTTCTCTTCAGTTTGCTATGATTGCATGAACAGAAAGGCCGTACATTTCTAGCTTTCCCAGCGCCTTCTCTTAGGCACTAGAAAGGCAAACACAAAAAACAACCAGAAGAATTCAGAGTGTGTGTGTGTGTAGCAAATTCTAGGGTCTATTTTAATGAACGCAATGTATTGAATGGTCTGATGCAGAACCGAAACAGCACGCAGTGGACTCAGCCTGCCTAGATACAGTATCTATCAATTTTAAACACCAGCATCTACTGGTTAGCTGGTAAGGTAGAAAAACTATTTAAGACTTTTAGTTGCAAAGATCTGAATTGCTGTTCCATCCCAGGTCACAAGCAAAAATACTCTTTTTTACCCTTGGTTTTGAAGAATTTGTGCCAAATTTATACAAGGCTTAAAGAGTTTGGTAGAATGTCCCACAAGACACAAGGATCATATCACAGCACTACGATCGGTTGAAATTAATTGAATTAGCTCAAGAGCATTAAGTCCACCCTCATTCCATACGACAGACTGCAAAAGTATGCAGATGCAGCAGGCTGTTTGGAGGGAAGCAGTTTCACAAAAACATACCTCAAAACAAACAAACTACTCCAATTCATGTGTACCTTCCTCAGAGTTTGCCAAACCGTGGGATTTTGACAACATCCTGTTTCAAAGAACCTGTGAGACTGATACCAGTCTGTTCTGCCAGGGCATCCCATTGACTATTTTCCCCACGTTCCTACTAGTCTCTATCAGCCACTTAATATCTGCTCTTTTTTTTAGCTTCCAACCTCAGAAAAAGTCGTAAGACTAGGTGTACCCTTACCACCATCAATTCATTTGCATCCCGGTACCCCTGCCTCATGCTGGGAAGCAGTGTTGCCATTCTGCTTGCTCTTCCACCAGTCATCCATTTCTCTAACTCACTATCTTCAGACAAAGCCAAATAACGCAGGAAGAAAACTCTCATTAACCATGTGACATACAACATTCATAAAATCACTACACAGTGACATTCCCAGCTCATGTAACAGCGCAGGATCTGCCAAAGTAAGTGTCACTTTCAAAAAGCGACTGGAAAAAAAAAAACACTACCCACCACAGTTTTAGTTACAGGTTTACTGGTCGGGTTTAGTTGCAGTAAGTTAGAAACACACCCGTGTTAGTCGTCCGCTCTCAGTAGTTTATTATTGAATGAACGCTGCTGAGGTGGTCAGACCCAGCAAAAAGGAACAGTTTCATATGTTCTTTTTTTCCACTTTCTGTTTTCATTACTCGGTTACAAATATAACTTTTAAAATTAACTAGCCAGATGCTTTTTTACAGCTACTGAAAGTTAAGAGAAATAACTTTGTCCCCAGGCAGTAAGGGGAGCTAACTCTGGGCTGAGGATGAGATGCAGGGATGAGCGCTCAGACCATACTGCTGAGTACAGACAGAAGGAGGCTGCAAGAACTGAAATATTAAGAGTTTGAGCGATGGTTTGAGCTGTGGCGACAGATAGCTCATACCTTTGAGATATTAGGTAGACAGAAATGATATTAGGAATGATAAAGGTACATCTCAACCATGACACTGGGTTACCATCCTGAATAAAAGACAGTGACGCTATTTTCTGTGGTAATTCAGAAAAGGGGAGGGGAAGAATTGGCGCTCTTGTGTATGATGCTGACCAATGCCATTGCGTCACCTTTCTATATTACTCCAAGAGAAAAGACAGATTTCTTCTGTGAAGATTTTTCAATGTTTGCAGAGCATCTAAGACACCGACAGCTAGACAGGTAATTAGAACACCCAAGAACAAAACTGATACAAATACTTGGTATTGTTTATGCATGACATTGCATCTCCTGCATTTGTTACATGAAAGAAGTTTGCAGATCAGTGAATGACATCCTGCAGAGCTGTAGCTGTGCGTGCCATCATTTTCACAAGGTATTCTAACAATTTTCCAGTATCCTGCATTAATTATTGGTTTTAATCAAACTAAAAATGTTAATGATTTTTTAGGACACAAAACCAGCAATTCCCAGGGCTAGACGGCGAGATACCAGTTCCAAAAACCAGCATGAACTGTACGTGTAGGGATTTGTTGCCGTCACCTGCACACCCTCTAGAGGTAGGCAAGGCAGCTCTCAGTTTGAAATTAATCCACAGATCCCTACTTGGAAGGGCACAACCTGCCAATGTCACGTACCCATTACAGTATGCCTCACGTTTAAAGATGAGGCTGAAAGACAAAACTTTATTACCGAGCCATCGCAACATGCTGAATACAGCAGACGCCCTCTTTGTTCATAAGATACGGCTCTGCGATACACACCAGACTGTGATGAAGGCAAACCCTGGTTCATTGCAGGATGCTATATGTAGGTATTGGGAGATGAGTGGACCTCCCTAATATACTTATCCCATTCCCCAAATCAAAATACACTTCAGATCTCCCAGCTGACTCTCCTCTAAATGACTTCAAAATCTTTGCAACTGTTCATGTTTTCATCCAGGACCATTTTGATTTTAGTCTTATTTCAGAGAGATTTGCTTCTTTTACATTCAAGACAAAGAAGAACACAATTCTGCCAGGGATTAATAAACCTGAAAAATACAATCAAAATTTCATAAAATCATATTTCTTAAATATTGAGCACTCTGCTAGTTAATTTTATCTTCCAGATACAAATCGTATCTGAAATGCCACTATCTGCACTGTCTTAATATATCAGAGTTTTCAGTCCCTATCCATTATATTATTTATGATTAACTCCTAAAGCTGCTGATAAAGGCAAGCTAAAAAGAATGTCATGACCTGTCGTTGCAGTGAAGTAATTTGCAGATATGGGCAGATGAAAAAATACTGGAAAGCAAAATCATACAAAGGGTTTTTCCAAGTAAATACTTCTCTTCTGACACTTACTGGTGTGATATCACACTTCAGTTTGGTACGGCTACTTCAGCTCCAGCTTTCTCATTAATGAAGAGCAGCAATAACAACATTTAATCTAATATTATCATATTTTTAGATGTCTTTAATATTTTATGGATATCATTAACTGAGCTATGCTTTCAAGGAGAAATTCCCTAGACAGGAATAAGACTGACTGAATTCCTTCCTGCAGAAAAAGTCCCCGAGGACTGTATTTCTCACCAAGCTAAAGTGTATTCAGAAGTCCCGGGATTTCAGATGTACCTCCCCAGGTTTTCCTCCAAGTGCAGATGTAGCCATGCTGGAGGTCAGAGATCAGGGCTCAGTGTTGGGACCATTTCTGTTCAACGTCTTTATTGATGATCTTGATAAGGACATAGGGTGTATCATCAGCAAGTTTGCAGATGACACCAAGTTAAGCAGGAGTGTTGATTCCCAGGAGGACAGGGAAGCTCTACAGAGAGACTTAGATAGGTTGGATCACTGGGCCAACATCAATGGTATGAGTTTCAACAAGGGCAAGTGCCAGGTTCTGCACTTGGGCCACAATAACCCCATGCAGCGCTACAGGCTTGGGGAGGTGTGGCTGGAAAGCTGCCTGGCAGAAAGAGACCTGGGGGTTCTAATTGACAAGCGGCTGAATATGAGCCAGCAGTGTGCCCAGGTGGCCAAGAAAGCCAACGGCATCCTGGCTTGTATTAGAAATAGCGTGGCCAGCAGAAGTAGGGAGGTGATTGTGCCCCTGTACTCAGCACTGGTGAGGCCACACCTCGAGTATTGTGTCCAGTTTTGGGCACCGCAATACAAGAGAGATATCGAGGTGCTGGAGCGAGTGCAGAGGAGGGCAACGAAACTGGTGAAGGGCCTAGCAGACAAATCATATGAAGAGCGGTTGAAGGAGCTGGGACTGTTTAGTTTGAGGAAGAGAAGGCTGAGGGGAGACCTCATCACACTCTACAACTATTTGAAAGGACACTGTAGAGAGGTTGGTGCTGGTCTCTTCTCACAGGTAATTAATGACAGAACAAGAGGGAATGGCTTCAAGCTCCAACAGGGTAGGTTTAGACTGAACATTAGGAAAGAATTTTTCACAGAAAGGGTGGTTGGGCATTGGAATAGACTGCCCAGGGAGGTGGTTGAGTCACCATCCCTGGATGTGTTTAAGAGACGTTTAGATGTGGTGTTGGCGGATATGGTGTAGGGGAGAACTTGTAGAGTAGGGTAGATGGTTGGACTCGATGATCCCAAGGGTCTCTTCCAACTTAGACATTTCTATGATTCTATGATTCTATGACTGCACTGTGCTGATCAACCACATCCCTTCCCATCAAATGACCCACAAGAGCAGCTAAAAAGTGACCAAAGCTCCAGCAGAGAGTGGACCAGATGGGAATAAACCGGCTGAGGCTCCATCTCAGCAGGGAGATTTACACAAACATTTACCAAAGGAAAGGCGATCAGAAACATCATCAGGTAGTGAATAAAATTCTCATGTTGCAGTAAAAACATTACTGATTATTTCCTCTGGTTAGCACACAGGGTCAAGACCTCAGTGGAACAAAAATGTAAAGATCAATACCATGTTTTATTTATATATAAATCCAATAAATTGATTCAGACTGGTACTTCAGCTTTCTCTCTATAGAAAGCAGACAATAAAAGGTGAAAAATGTTAATTAAAAACATATTATTAATATAAGACAAACACATTTCTAACCTGAAAGTAATATTCAGTATCAGTCAAGTACTGTTACAGTCAAGTAGACATCCATAAATTCTCCTTCACCTCACTGATTTTGTTCCCGCCTAAGTAATTTCTCCTGCCTCTACAACTCCACAAATGCTCTCACCATAACTCTCCCTACGTAATATCTCCAAATGGCGAAATCTCACGTGGAGTGCCTGTACATGCATAATGTAGTAGCGTCAAAGATTTCAGGACAGGCCTCTCTCTCCCTTTATAGAAGAATTTCTCAAGTATAACTTCAGAAGCTTTATAAACGTGTCTAATTCAGATGGGGTTTCGCCATCATCCCTGATTGAAGGGTAGAGCTTTTATCAATGCTCAGTTTGGTCATTTCTACTAATTACTATGTAAGTGCCTAAAACTATTAATAATACCACTAAAAAGTACATCTGCAAGCATTTTCAGGACGAAAATCAAAATTCCTTCCAAAAAGTATTTATTATTCAGGATCATCACCTCCCTCATCACTGCCTACAATAACCTCTCAATTCCAATACCCCAGCAAACAGATTATTTGCAGAAGCCAAATCATGAGTCTAGTCAGCAGTCAGCGCGACCTTTGAGGAAGGCTAACTTCTTTCCAGAGAGTATCTCCAACCACCAAATGAAATCCGTTGTTTCTAAGCTTAGGGGGAAAGAAATACGTTGGTTTGAAGAGACTGTTTTATTATATAAAAATTTACAACACCCACAGACGTTAGCAAAGCTGTTCCTCTTTTACTCTAAATTCTGCTTCATCTTCAGTCTACAGATGCAGTCGGGACATCTCAAAAAGAGAAACATCCACAGATTAAATGACTAGCAATTGAATAAAACACTGGACAGCATGCATATTTATTGCAACTGACTATAGTTGCACAGGAAGCGTACTGGAACCTCCTTGAAAAAAACAACATTTAATTAACATTTCTAGTAAAAACAAGTACGTGGGGCCAAAAGCATAAGAAAAGGAGATCAAAAGGAGGCTGTAGTGAGGTCGGTGTCGATCTTTTTTCCCAAGTAACAAGTGATAGGACAAGAGGAGACAGCTTCAAGTTGCCCCAGGGGAGGTTTAGATTGGATCTTAGGAAAAATTTCTTCACAGAAAGGGTTATCAAACATTGGAACAGTCTGCCCAGGGAAGTGGTTGAGAGGGGTAGACATGGTGCTGAGGGACATGGTTTAGTGGTGGACTTATCAGTGTCAGGTTAATGGTTGTACTCAATGATCTTAAATGTCCTTTCCAACCTAAATGATTCCGTGATCCTAAGTTCTGACTCCCAACTGCACTTCAGAAGGGTCTGAGGGACAGCTCTAAGAAAAACCCTCCAACTGCCATCACGTGCTCTTCTTTCCTCCCTGTTGCACAGATACCTGCAAGTAGCTCACTCTCACGCTGCTTCACATTTCCTACCACCTACACGCATCCTTTTGCAGAGAGCAGCAAAGATCAAGACTCTGCTCCTTCCTGTGGCAATGGTTCATCTGATGCGCATGTAAAAAACTGACTCTACAGGAAAGTATCGACTGCACAGAGACAAGAGCAGAAACAGAGATTTCTTTCCTCCTAATGACTTTCAAGACTATTTCTAACTTCAGTCAGCATAACTTTCTTGGATGTAAAAGAGTTTTTTAAGCTGATGAGTTCACTGCATGATTTTCTGGCAACACAGCAATGCCTCTTCTCCGGCGCTGGGCCACCTGAAGGGAAGAGAACATCACCTGCTCACCAGCCCCAACTGCAGTGCGGATGCCACTCCAGCCTCACCATGCCGGCTTCGAATTACCCATCACCTGTCATTCTCCAACGATATGGCAGTTTTGCCGTTGAAAAGATGTGGTTACTGATACAGACTTGTCTCCTGGGGAGACCGAACTACATTTCCAAACTCACTGCCAAGGATCAGTGGCTCTCCACCCCCACTAGTTACAGAGATGCATCCAAAACAATATTTCATCTTAATTTTCCCACAAAAGGCCCTCTCAAGTATGTCAGGATCCTTACGCTTATTTAGCAAGGCCCCAGCAGTAACTTTTAAGTGCACTCCTGCCACGAGAGCTTGGAAGAAGATTTGTACATTTGCTTCTAATGGGTAATTCTCAGCTACCATGGTTATGGATGAGCTTAGGCCATACAAAGCAATTAAATTTAATGCTCTAGGAGAAGTTAGATGCTATTTCTGACTGAATGACCTCAAAAGGGTGTGTGCAAACGCTGTAATCTATGACACTAGTGAACTAGGGAGGCATCCGCACGTGTTCAGTGGCGGTTTTTTCCCCTCAAAGCAGAAAGTTTTTACTGTCTTGGTTTGGTCATATTTGACTCCTGGCACCAATCTGTGGCTACCATATGATATAAAATAATTAAAACTCTGCTGAAATCTTGAAAGGCGCACGATGTTTGCTTTGTTGAACTAGGGAGTCTCAAAGCAAGAAGGAAGCCAAGACAAACAGGAATATATTGCTTAAATCAAGAAGTGGGCAGGTACAGAACTTCCTTTCTTCATTATTTCTAATCAGTTTAAGAGCATGATTCATTTGTTAAACTTCATTCTATAGAAGTGGGCAGAAAAAAGTGAATTACACATTGAATGCACAATAGAATAATGAAAGGAAGCTGCAGGTACTCCGTGCCTTTGACAATCATTCACTCTTCAAGAAAATGCCTACATACATATTTATGGCCATTCGCTGTTAAGGAAAATACACACATTTACGTTTGAAGATTTTCTTGGGTGAAGGCCAAACAGAGAAATTCAGGTATGCCTAGCTGGAGGAGTGTGTCCACCTCTGAATCACCGGACAGGACTGTATACATTAAGAAGTAATCACACAGTCTTTCAAGTAGAAAACGCTGCCCGAGACTACGCTTCAGTGCCCAAAATGATGAACGGTTTGCTGAGCTTCCTGTAACGCAATTACACTGCAACTCAGACAGCTATCACAAGATAAATCTAATGCTCAACAGAAAATTGAAAATATTTCTTGATTAAGTGCAGCTGACCTGTAAGACAGCCTTTGAACTTTTAATTAATATCTTTAAAGGAAGTTTACTTTGCACACGAGCACAGCAACTGCTTAAACTTATTTTGCAATTGATAAACTGTACAGCTGATGAATTTTCTACCTTAACTGACCTGTGGTGGCAATCCCTTGGGTAATCTACATCTGCTCTCTTACAGGAAACCTGTAAACCGAACTCTAAAAAAAAAAATCACTCAGAGAAAACAAGAAAGGAGAAAAAAAAAAAGTTTCCCCAAACTCACTGTAGTTTATATAATACATATTTACAAGTGAATCTGAATACACCAGCACTAATTAAAAAAGCCAAGAATGCATGCTTTGTTGTGTTAATGATTTGCAAAGGGAAAAGGTAACATTTATTGTAAGAATAAACACCTGCCTCATTAGGAATAATGTAGCAAATGATGTCTATTATGTGTACATGTTAAAGATTTTTCATTAGATAGTATTATTTATGCTTTCTACTCCATCTTTTTACCTGTGTGAAGAAGACTTATTTTTGCTTCAATTAAAATCAGTGTCAAATTCCATTAATTTTCATCCGACATTTATGATCATGGAAATATGAAGCATATAAAAATGTTAAACACTTGGCAATTAAGTTTTACCTTTGAATTATTAAGAAACAACCACCTTACAGCAGTGAGTTTTATTAGCAATGTCAGGAGTTTACATTGTTTAGGAATAAAAGTTCTATAACTTCTTCTATAAATTTTCTCAATAAGAAGATTAATAAAGTTACAAACCATGTGCTTTTCCTTTCCACTGAAACTATTATGAAAATTCTCACTGCATTTTAATGAGCATTAGTAAATATATTAATGGTGTTTATTCTCAGGAATAGGGAAATCACTATTAACAACCAAATGATCATTGGTATTCCATGTGGTTGATGCTAGAAATTATTTGCAATTATTGCAAAAATATTATTTCAATTGTACTTTCAACCAATTCAGAAAACTTAATTAAGGTATAAAGAACAACAGTAAAAGAGGGTGAATGGCTATTAAAAATATAGTCAGATTTGGAGCATGTAAAGAGCATCAAGTCTGTGTAGACATCATGGCTTTTATTTTTGCTTTAAAAAGTCAAACACCCCAGAAACTTAAAAAGTATCGGGGAAAAAACGTGTTTCGCTCATTAAGCTGTTGTCTAGAGCCTACTCTGAAAATCCGTCAGACAAACACTGTCTCACAGGCAACTTAAATCTTTCTAAAATCTTTCTCTAAAACAACCACTCCTTTGAGACAGCACTTATTTAATGCCACGTTATGTATCCATAGATCATCGTATAGACAAAATCTATAATTTTGGGCAACTTCTTTCACCATATGAGACCACAGAAAGTTCACCAGGAGTCCTTGCATCATAGAAGACACTCAATAAGGAGGACAAGAAATGTCATGCCCAAGACTGGCACATGAAGAAAGACAGATCTAAGATAGGACTCTCACCCCCAAATATAATGCTAATCACATAATTTTTGCATGAGAGGGAAAAAAATACAGCAAAAAGATAATTACAAAGAAAGCTGTTAACTCACTTCTTGCTTTAGAATGGAGACAAGATGGAGAAGACCCTGCTTGCAAAGGTTGTAGATTTATTTAAAAATTTGAAACTCAAACACTAACCTATCCACCCACACACCTACTATTCCCTTTCCTATACACAATTCCTAATCCCATTTGAGAAATAAACCTTATGAGAAGTAGAAGGAAGACCACGTGAATGAACTTTCCCCAGTCCGGGTCTCGGTGACTCTTTCTCAAATAAAGCCTTTTGTTTTCTTCTTTCTAGAAGGCTGAGGATCAGTTTTGACTTTTATAGCAAATTAGTTGCTTCCCCCGGATCACTACCCCTGAGTCAGAAAGTAAGGCCAGTACAAATGAGAAAACATAGCAGACCACACCTCAAAAACTAAAATGTGAAACAATGTTTTACTAAGGTAAGTATACATCACATGAAAAACATTTCTGATATTTACCTATTGAAAATCCTGAGGTGGGCAATAGCCCTCCCCCCCAAAAAAACAAGTGAGAAAGAGACATTAGATGTTCTTTATCGCCCGTGGCAGGGTTCCAGGAGAGGACTGCTGTCCAACACCAGGAAAGAGGAGGAATGAAGCGTTGTTGACCATTTTATCCTCTCTGTCAATCACAGAGAAAGTGTAAGCGGTTCTAAAGACTGTTGTATCTCCATCTCTCTGGTCAGTGTATAGTGACTGAGATGGCACAAGAAAATACAGGACGTGAACGCAAAAACCTATGAAGTCCAATTAAGAGAAAAACAGAGATCTGCATCTGGTGCAGAATAATCCCATGCATCCATACGGGCTGGGAACCCACTGTCTGGGCAGCAGCCCCACCAAAAAGGGCCTTGGCGTTCCTGTGGACACAGCAGGGTGAGCATGAGCCAACAGCATGACCTCATCAGAAATAAGACAAGCAGCATACAACTACATTAGAGGAGCGGGACCAGCAGGCTGAGGAAAGTTATTTTTCTCCTCTACTCTACGCAGCCTCACACTATGGCACCCTGTTGTGCCTCCCCGCAGCTGAACAGGGATGTGCAGAAGCTGGAAGAGATGTAGGAGAGCAACCAAGACAGTCAGGGGCCCAGAGCCCACGTCTCACGTAAGAGTTGAGGGAGCTGAGCTTGTTCAGTCTGTCAAAAGCGTGATCTAACAGGTGACCTAATAGCAACCTACCACTACTTGAAGGGGAATTACAAGGATAAAGAAACCAAATTCTTCTTGCTAGTGCCAGATGATACGTAAAGGGGCAATGACCACAAACTATCACTTGGGATGTTCAGCTTGGCTCTTCTGTCCTTCCCTCCCCATGCCAAAACCCCTCTTTTTTCAATAGGTGGATGTTGCAGACCTGCAGATTACCCAGCAAGGCAGTGGGACCTCCATCCGGTGAAGTTTAAGACCTGTCTAGACAAAGCCCAGCTGACATGACTTAGAAGAACGTGTCTTCCAGTTGGACTGGGTGACTTCCAAAGGTCCCTTCCACACAACAGTTAAGTGAGAAATAAGCACACCCATAGAATCACAGATCACAAATTTAAATTTTTACCTCCTTAGTACCTAATAAGATTTGCTTTCCCATATCATTTATGTTGTCAACCCTATTATTTGTTATTTGTAAATATCATGCTGTTATTTCTTTTTTAAAACATATAAAAATATATTGTTATCCTAACAACATCAGACCCTGACTCTGAAATGGTGCTTGAAAAGATAGATCTACCCACAGAGCACCTGGAACTAGTTCATTAGATGTCTTGAGACGGATAAAATAAAGTGATAAAATCATTTCTCCTGCCTTCTGATAGCAGGAGAAAAAGCAAGTACTTAGGCTGTTGCATATTTTTTTTTTTTTAATCAGAATGTGGAACATCCCTAATTATACACATGGCACAGTATGATGCAGTGCTGTTAGCTCACATGCAAAGACGCTGCTGCTCAATAGCCATCTGATCATTAGTAAGCTATGTCCTTTCCGGCAGATCTGGAAAACTAAAATAGCTAGTTAAATCTTTGATGGCATCATTAGATTTTTGTCAGAAATAATTTTTCAGCCTTTTCCAATCAATAACGCAAAGGACAAGAAAAACATCATACAGGCTCTTAAATTCCTCTAGCACTGTATCTCCTCTCCAGCAGTGGCCAACAGAGGATGCCGGTGGAAACCTATCAATAGGGGTCATGCAAAGTGATACTGCCCTTGTGCACGCCTCCAGCCCTGCGACTTGTGATTCAGAAGCTTCCAGAGCAAAAGGTGGTGGCTTTGTAAAGAGGAGGACATCCCCACAACAAACATTAAAAACTTTTGCATGGAATACATTACCAAGAAGTCAGTAAGAAAGAGAAACTTTATTATTCCTGAAATAAATCCAACATGTTAAATTAGGAAACTTATGCAACTAATTATGTCCTACCAGTACAAACAGTATCAAAGAGCAGTATTTTTTCTGAACTTCTCAAGCCATCTCTTTTTCAGAATGTCAATTAAGAATAAAAATAATACAAAATCCTTATGACAACTGAAGATGAAACCCAGAGTTAAATTTGCAACAAATCTGGAATTCCCCTTTGATCATTCTAAGGCAATGTCTACACATTTTTACCAAGCCAAACAACCCAAAATAATCTCAATAAACAACAACAGCAACAACAGCAAGAAATCCTATGACATCCCAAGACAATGCTTTTGAAATGTTACAATACCGCAGCATTTTAATGTAGGTGCGCGCGTGTTAAATATGCGCATGCTCCATGTGTAGGTGATGTGGTGTGGCATAAATATTTTACTAGCAAGAGTTTAAGTTACTGACTCATTACTCACAAATGGTATGAATGTTCTTTTCTGATTTTATAAGTGTTCATATTTTTGGTGTTCCTGAATGATTAAGAACAGAAAACTACGGTATCTGAAAAGTAGCTTTTCAAAAACTTGCTGTAACAATCTCAGATTTTTAACTAGGGCTTCCATGTAAAGAACTACTGAGGTACACAGCAAGGAGCCAAGAAACATGTAATTTATAGCTCTACTCCCCAGCACAACTATACTGAAGTCAAAGGCCTTTGCTCAAGAGTAAATCCTTCCTCTAGTAGCAGAAGTTTGCAGAACATCTGTCTTTTCCAGCATTTTGCAAGTTTATATTTACAAATAAACTAACCAATTGACTTCTGAATGTAGGTCACAACACGCGTTCCTCAGGTGCCTGGCCTATTTTACTGTCTTCTTTGAAAGGGCAAAAGGAAAAAAAGAAGGGTGAACTGCGCGTAATTCTCAGCTCTAAAGTGCTTTTCCCCATGGAAATGAGAAATGAAAATATCACTGCAAGGATGGCTTCTTATTTGTAACTGGTGCTTAATTCCCCACTTCTCATTGCAAAAACAAACAGGCAAACCTAAATAAACTTCTAGATCCAAGACTTGTAATTGAAACTCCAAAACCACCCTTGCGTTATTTCAACCTGCACATCAGAGTGAGCTTCATTTCAGGAGACCAGTGATCTATGCAGAAGGTCTCACACCAGATAGCCCATTCCTGTAACAGAAATAGTACAGAGCTATAACAGGCTCTCCTGCAGTCAAGAATAGTTAAGCAGAGGTAGGAGCAGACATCTCATCCACCTACTTAGTAATGTCTTCGCAACCCTAAGCTACTTGTCTGCTTCAAGACTTTTTTTTCAAGTAGTTTCGTGTTTTGTTTGTTTGTTTTTTAAAAAAAAAATCCCATAAGAAAGTATGTTTTCCAAGATGCAATTGTATTTGATCAGGTGGTGGCTGGAAAAAAAGAAGAGCCTGAAACACCAACAGTGTTATCTGAATATCCGGCAGTCATTAAATCAGAATGCCATAAATACATTAAAATAATTTATAGACTGGCACTGAGGGTGGCTGTCAAACTGAAATCCAATGGAACTTCAGATGCACCTTAAACACCGTAGCCGTGACGGATCCTTAAAGGTAATATTATTACTAGGTGCCTTTATATTACAGTAACATTCAAGCTCTTTCACACAGATCTGCTCAGATAAAAGATATGATGTTGGCATTTACAGCTGCCAAAATTGCCATTTGCAATTAAAAATTAAAACTGGCACTCTTTCTATGCAGGCAATTATCTAAACGCAGCTGGCAATCTTCCTTGTTTACAGTGCTGCTGTGTCATGACTTCGCTCTGTTTGGAAATCTACTTTTTTTTTTTTTTGAGGTTTAAACTTGTCAACTTTATTTCCAACCTGAACTTTTCCTTGTTTTAATGATTTTAATCATGATCTCAAAGGGAGAAGTCCAAAACTACAATTTATGTATGGCAATTTCAGGCACTGCAGTAAGACAATTCCTAGTGGATACTTTGGTGATTCTCACAACGTTAATTAATATCCATCTATGCCGCAGGATAACACCTGTAGGAACCCAAACAGCAAAATGTACCAAATAAATGCCCGCCAAGAAGAAAGTTCCATCTGTAAGAGTTGACTTTCATAGTAAAACAGAGAGAATCGGTAAATCTTCTATGTGGACAAAAATCTTTTTACTGAAAAAAATATAACGTTAAGTCTGTTCCTACTGCTTGTTATCTATAGCAATTCTGATCTACTAAATAAATCTATCCACACAGTATCTTATTAATCAGACTGCCATGTTTTTGGCAAAGTATTTTTTCACTTAGAAAGTTTTATTGAAGTAGGATTTGGGGATTCCCCTGCTGCTGGGAGAGGAGCACTCTTTAACACTACCAAACAGCTTTTAGGGAACAGCTGCTTTTTTACGGAAGCTGCTGTAACCGACTAGCTCGATTCCGGCAACTATCACGGAAATATGGTTACCTACAGCATCCCAATTAAATCTCCCATTTTCTTTAAGAGATAATTTTCTGGAGCCAAACACAGAAATACCTTGTATTATATCCCCGACACAGTAATGCCTATCATCCTTCCTCTGTAATTTATCGCAACGTTTCCATGTAGGACTACGATCCACCGCAACGACTCCATGCCACACTGTACTGCCCGTCTCCCTCAGCCGTCCAAAATGCTTTTGAGTCAGGCCTCTGCCCCCAGTATTGTCAAAACCCGTAAAAAAAAAAAAATAAAACCGGGCTTTGCTAACGAACTAGGGCACGCCGCTATCCCTGGGGATACTTTTAAGGAGTTACAGCCCCCAGGTGCCCCCTGACAGGGCTCTCCCAGTTCAGCCTCCCTAAGCAAAGCAGCCCCAGTTTCGCGGCGCGGTGACAGCACCGCTGTCCCCGGAGCCATGCGACGGGACGCGTGCTTTAGTCACCGGCTCTTTCAGAATGAGGGCGACAGAAGCAGCCGCTAGCTACAAGAAAAAGGGACAGGGATGACGGACACGGGAGGAGCGGGATGGCAGCGCCGAGGCTGCTCGCTGCGCCCTTTCCACGGGGTGCGGGGGGGGG
>VZSZ01010975.1:0-18335 GCA_013398815.1 Ibidorhyncha struthersii | reverse complement strand
TTTTTTTTTTTTTTTTTTTTTTTTTTCTGTGGAGTAGTGGTAAACAAAAGGCAAACAAAGCTAAGGCGAGAATCTGAGGGAGTTTGTTGGGTGGGGAGGGAGCAGAAAGTGGGCAGGAAGAGGCCTTACCTGTGATGTGAAGGGCCAGGAGGAGAACCCCGGTGAGCAGGAGCCCTCCATTCTCCTGCATGCCTCTGATGGTTAAACAGCCCACTAGAAAAAGTGCAGAAGGGAAAAGACGGTTGCCTGTGTGGATAGACCGTGTGGCTCAGAACACACCACACTGCTTTGGAGTGGTGACTGCCTGTCCTCACTCTGACAAACTGCCTCCCGTTATGATGAGGGCAGAGATATATGCCAGGGGCATCACACACTTTCTCTTTCTCTGTTCACACTTTCTCTTTCTCTGTTTATCTCCCTTAAAACCAGGCCCCTACCTTTGGTCAAGTGAAGGAGTTGTCAAACCAACAAGGTCTCAGCTAGCCACGTTGACAGTTTGGACATGCACGGATCTGGAGGCATGCATCTACTTCAGTCCTTACAGCAATAGCTTTACTTTGAGGTCTTTCTGAGTGGCATCCACTCCAAAATAACCCCTCTGTCAAGTGGGGTGGTCCTAGGGACCTTTGAATGCAAACATACTGCACCACAGTGTCAGAATGCTCCTCCAAGCAGGGGTCACAAAACTTGGCCTCATCCATCTGATGTAGCTAGGAGGGATGTTGTCAGGGACCTATGACACCCATCACCTCAGTCTGTGCCTGTTCCTCTCCTCTGAGACAATTTCTATCCTGAGGCTACGTTAAGTCAGTCAAGAAGAATTCAACTCAACAACGGTTGTCTGGGAAGTGCCCTGCTTCCCCCATTGCTTGCAAAGTAGATGCGGATGGCCAGTGAAGGTGAGTTCATGAGCGCGGGAAGTCTGGTTTGCAGTAGATGACTATCACCCAGGGTACTCCTTGCCCTGTTGCTGAGTCAAGTCTCATCCCAGCAGGCACAGGAAGCCACTGCTTTAAGACACCATCTTACTGCTGTGCAAGGAAGGGTTTGGACAGGTCCAACTTGGTATGGGCAAGCCTGAGAGTTTCAAGCATTGGTACTGCTGGCCAGACTTCATTCCCAGGACACTGACCCTAGGGGGTTCCCTAGACTCAATGTCCCCTTCAGAGAGGTAATACAGCCCTAGTCTCCTGCTCTGCAGCCTCCCCTTCAAAGTAACAGAATCACAGAATGATAGGGGTTAGAAGGGACCTCAAGAGATCTTCTAGTCCAACCACCCAGCCAGAGCAGGGTCACCTACAGCAGGTTGCACAGGATGGCGTCCAGGTGGGTTTTGAATGTCCCGGGAGTGGGAGATTCCACCACTTCTCTCGGCAGCCTGTGCCAGTGTTCTGCCACCCTCAAAGTCAAGAAGTTCCTCCTTGTGTTTAGATGGAACTTCCTATGTTCAAGTTTGTGTCCGTTACCTCTTGTCCTATCCCTGGGCACCACTGAAAAAAGATTGATCCAATCCCCCTGGCACTCTCCCTTTAAGTATTTATAAGTGCTGATCAGATCCCCCCTCAGTCTTCTTTTCCCTAGACTAAAAAGACCCAATTCCCTCAGCATTTCCTCCTAAGAAAGATGTTCTAATCCCCTAATCATCTCTGTAGCCCTTTGCTGGACCTTCTCCAGCAGTTCCCTGTCCTTCTTGAACCGGGGAGCCCAGAACTGGACACAATACTCCAGGCGCGGCCTCACCAGGGCAGAGCAGAAGTGGAGAATGACCTCCCTCGACCTGCTGGCCACTCTCTTCTTGATGCACCCCAGGATGCCATTGGCCTTCTTGGCCACCAGGGCACATTGCTGGCTCATGGTCATCCTGTTGTCCACCAGGACTCCTAGGTCCCTTTCCATAGACCTGCTCACGAGCAGATCAGCCCCATACCTGTACTGATGCATGGGGTTACCCCTCCCCAGGTGCAGGACTCTATACTTGCCTTTGTTAAACATTGTAAGGTTTCTCTCCGCCCATTTCTCCAGCCTGTCCAGGTCACGCTGTAAGGCAGCACAGCCTTCCGACGTGTCAGCCACTCCTCCCAGTTTAGTGCCATCAGCAAACTTGCTGATGGTACACTCAATCCTGCTGGAAAAACACAGCCAGCTCCGTACATCCAAGACAACAGCAAAACCCTTGGTGAAACAAAACCTAGCCCAGCCGGCCAGTTGATACCTCATTTTTTTCCCCCAGATGACCACTCTCTGTCACCTTTATCTTCCTCTCTGAGCCCTACTAGGAACAGCCATGCTGTTGATGTCCCCGATTCCTTGCTGCCTGCACCTGAGGAGGTGTGAGGATAATGAAGAGCCTGCTGGCCCCTGTGTGCACAGCTCGGATGAAGGAAACAGCAGTTCCTTTCCACTATGACAGCAGCACTGGGTCTCCTGGTTCTTTGGAAGAGAAAGTGTTAAAAGAGGCACACTTGCCTGGCTTGAGAAATGAAGGTGAACAATGCAAAACGATCTCCTTTCTTCTGTGCAACAAAATTAAATACAGGATCTGCCTCCTGTAGGAGGGGAGTGGGCCTCACACCTTCAGAAAAGAGGCACTGAGTTGTACAGAAGGAAAAGGAAAGCAGCAATCATAGATCCTGTCTTGTGTTCTTCATGGGGAATGCATTGTGAAACAGCACTGTAGGTGATTAAATGCAAATAGATCTTGGATGGTTGTCTGAAAGAGGTTCAGGACAACAGCCCATCCTGTTGAATGTCCATTGCTTAGCGCCAAAAGCAAATCCCAGTTCCAAATGAGAACTGGATTTTACCTGTTGTCAGGCAGAAAAGATCTTCACATTCTCCATCTATGGAAGAAAGTGTTTGAACTCTGAACAGTGCAACTGAAATGAGAAATATATTAAAGATTAACTCGGGGTGCGGCTCTGCTGGAAGATCACAGATGGAATGAGGACAGACCATGTTTACGGGAACCAGCTCCTCCTGGGTGTTGAAATGGCACTAGTACAGGATGGGAGAGCTCCTCACCTAGAAATTAGGAGTCTGATGCTTTGAGAAGAATGGCAATTCTCCCCAGCCTTATCCAAAATAAAATCAGCTCAAGAGATACAAAGTGAGACCAACCCAAGTGGCTAGCAGGTCTTGAATGGCTGAGCTGCTAGCAGGGTCACTGCAGAAGCTGCTGCATTTTGTCTCTGTGCTGCTACCCTGAGGTGTCCAGCCTCTTTCCCTGGGACACAGTCAGAATTGTCAGCTGTGCCAACTGTCCCATTCAGCTCAAGGTGTGAGGACACTGAACCTGCCAAGGACCATGTCCCTCCCAAGACTGACACCATCTCTGTCACAGTTTGCATAGAAGAAGGATGTGGCCCTTTTCTCTCCACTGGCTTGGTTGCCACCGTGTCGGACATCTAAGTCTGAAGAAATCACCAATACCTTCTCTTGCCGTCAACAGAGAGGAAGAACTTTACTACAGAAGTAAAGCCATTGCCAGAAGCTCTATTCTTAGGAGAAATCTGTGGTCTGAAACAGGTGATGTTTCCCATCTGGAGGACGTGATGTCTTTAGTGGCTGAGGGTGATGGAGAAGACTGATTTCATGCCACAGGCTGTTGGAAATATGCCAGTACTGCACATCTGGTATGGATTGCCTCCTGCTATTTGGCCTTTGTCAAAACATGGGCTTCACCATCTGCAGTGGGTTGACCTTGGCTAGCTGCCAGATGCCCACCCACCTGATTTCTCGCTCCCTCTCCTCAAAAGGATAGGAGGATAAAATAAGATGAAAAAGCTCATGGGTCAAGATAAAGACAAGATCATTTACCAATTACCGTCATGATCAAAACAGACTCGGCCTGGGCAAAACTATTTAATTTATTGTCAATTATAATATATTTGTGTGTCAGGAAACAAAGACAAAATTATAGCAATGCCTGCCCTCCACCGCTGCCTTTCCCAGGCTCATCTTCACTCTGTTACCCCCCAACTCCTACCCCAGTCTCCCCCACTGAGTGGCACAGGGGTAAGTGGAAGGGGGGTTGTGGTCAGTTCATAACAGTTCTCAGCTGCTCCTGCCTCCTTACACTTTTCCTCTGCTCCAGTATGGGTCCTCTTCATGGGCTGCAGTCCTTCAGGATAAACGTACTCCAGTGTGGGCTCCTCCATGGGCCGCAGTTCCTTCAGGAAAAATCCAACTGCTCCACTGTGGGGTCTTCCCTGGGTTTCTTTGGTGTTGCCCTCTCCACAGCCTGCAGGGAAATAGCCTGCTTCTAGTCCTGGTCCTGGTGCTGGTGCTTTCCCTGTTCTCTTCTCACTCCTGCAACCCTCCTCTCCCCACTTTCACTACCAAAGTCTTACCATGTAAACCCAATGTAGCCTGGCTGTTCAGACAGTTTCCAGCTCACTGAGTGACCCACTTCAGTGCCTACTTATCTAACCCGTATTTTGTCAGCTTTCCTATGGGAATGTTATTAGAGACATTCTCAAAAACCTAATGAAGTCGAGATAAACAACATCCCTGCTCTCCCACTATCCACCAAGCTAGGTGCCCCATTGTAGAAGGCTATCAGACTGGTCAAGCATGTCTTGCCCTTCATAAATCCTTGCTGATGGCTCGCAATCACCTTGTTGTCCTTCATGTCTTTGGAAGGGGTTTCCAGGAGTATTTTCCCCATTACCTTCCCAGGCACTGCGGTGAGGCTGCCTGGTCTGTAGTTACCTGGATCTTCCTCTTGCCATTCTTGAAGTTAGGAGAGGCATTTGCTCTCTTCCACTCTTTTGGAACCTCTCCAGTCACCGTCACCTTTCAAAGATAATCAAGAGTGGCCTTGCAATGGCAACATCCAGCCCTCTCAGCACTTGTGGGGGCAACCTATGGACTTATGTACACCAAATTTGTTTGAGGCTCCCTAACCTGGTCCTCCTCCCACCACAGGTAACACCTTCCCTCTTCCTTCCTCCCTTCTCTATTTCATGGGGAGAATTCCCTTTTAATGTCTCCATGTCTCATCTCCCAAAACTTCCCAGTATCATGTCATTATTAGGGCAGCTAGGAATACTTCTGGCTTAGTATTTCAAGGAAGAAACAGCCGTGAAAAGTGATACTATTAGGCAAGTGCAGTGAAAATCCAAGAGCACTTAACTCCAAAGATACGACCTTCACCAAAGGCAAAATGACTCATTTCAAGCTAAATTCTCTAAATGTTATCTGTCAAGTCCCAGGGAAAACATGCCTCATTCCCAACGTACCCTGACAGCAAAGCATCAGTCTTGAAGAAAAGTAATGTGTGATCTTTTGGCAGAGCCACACCCTGAGTTACTCTTTAATCTTTAACATTTCATTTCAGTTTCATTGTTCAAAGGTAATCCCTTGATGAACTGATCAAAGTTCATCTTTGATCCAGAGATTGAACATGTGGAGATCTTTCTGACCTGTCAACAGGTAAAATCCATCTTTAATTCTGAAATAAGCTTCATTTTTGGTGCCAAGGAGTGGGCAGTCAGTGTGTTGTGTGCTTGTCTTAAACCTCTTTGAAACTCCATTTGCACCTAATTGCCTTCAACAGAAAAATATATTCTTCATATGGAAGATGAGACATGACCTTCAGGCAGAGAAGTGACTTTCTGGCGGAGAAACATTGAATTTAAACTTCAATACCTGACTCTTCTTTTCATATCCCTTCCTTTCTGCAGGTGGAAGTTAAGTTTCTCTGGCAAGGGGGAAAAAAACAGCTGTTCCACATCACTTTTCACCTTCATTCACCACAGGAAGTAAGCATGTCTCTTTTAATTCTTTTGCTTCTCAACAAGCCATGAATGCTGTGCTGCTGTTGGGGTGGATGGGAACCGCTCTGTTTTCTTCATCCAAGCTATGCATACAGCAGGCAGAAGCTCTTCTAATCCCCCATGTCTCCTCAGGTTCAGACAGGAAGAAACTGTGGGCATCAGCAGCATGGCTGCTCCCAGTAGTGCTCAGAGAGGAAAATAAAAGTGAGAGAGTGGCCATTTGGGGGAAAAAGCTGTGCTACCAAGTGGACATTTGTGTTCACTTTTTGTTTCCCAAGGATTTTTCTGGCTTTTATGGTGTACAGAGCTGGCTGTGCTTTCCCAGTAGGACTTTGAATGGGTGGCTGCAGGGCAGGAGACAAGGATAGTATTTCCCCTCTGAAAGAGAGTGTTGGGCCCAGGGACCCCCCTGGGGCAGAGTCCTGGGCAAAGTAAGGCTGATGAAGTGTACCCACCTGAAAGTTTCTCCTCTTGAAAGCTGAAAAAGCATGAAACTCTCTTGATACTGTGGTAATTCAGGGTGATGATAATTATCGTAGCACCCAGGGGGTTAGTTGCATCTGCAGAAATGTCAATAAGTCTAAAATTTCATGATTAGTACCTTGAATGATTGAAGTTGTCAACATCAGGTAATCGTGACATCGTCTTTGTTTACCAGTTAAATCATTTATATTATAATTCTGGCATATTCAATGATATTTGTGGATTTCATACATGTTGTGCTGTGTCAATGTTAACCCAACTCCATTTTCTACCCTTCTAGTGTAACTGTGATTATTGATCTTAGTTAAAATTTGTCACGGTATGTCTGTTTAGCAGTGCTAACCATGAAGCCCAAGGGGACTAAGAAACTCCGGCTTTTTTTTTTTTTTTGTAATTTCATATTTCCACATCTCTTCTTTTGAAAAGCATTCAACTTGATTGGGAATGTGGTTTTGGTCTCTGACTTAGTAAATGATGACTTGTTAGACAGCGAGTTTCTTTTGGGCCCTCCTTGGATGACAGGAAAATTTTTTAGAAGTTAATCCTTTAAGTAGAATAACATGACATTTGTCAGCAGAAACAACAGTCTTGCTAAGCAAGGTGTCTAAGGTACCAGCATGTTCTGGCTGGAACTCATCTCTCCAGATGTTCCTGTCTGTATCTGGTCCTACTTTCTGATCTCTGATCTATCCAGTCGCATCACTACAAGTCATCTCAGGCTTGGGTAGAAGCTGAGGTTGGAGGGACGGGACTCCCCCAGTTCCCAACGGGCCTATAAGATTTAATGGACAGTGAACTCATCGGGGAGGTGTCTTGTGACAGTTTGCATTTCTAAGGCTCCAGCTGTTGAACCAGAAGGGTTTCTACAAGTCCTGTGTCATACCTGCCTTGCCCCCTCGCAAATGCCTCTTTTAGTATCACAACACAAATGATATCATAGAATCAGAGAATCGTCTAGGTTGGAAGGGACTTTTAAGATCATTGATTCCAACCATTAACCTAACATTGCCAAAACCACCACTAAACTGTGTCCCTCAGCACCACCTCTACCCGTCTTTTTAATACCTCCAGGGATGGTGACTCCACCACTTCCCTGGGCAGCCTGTTCCAACGTGCAATAACCCTTTCGGTGAAGAAATTTTTCCTAATATCCAATCTAAACCTCCTCTGGTATAACTTGAGGCCATTTCCTCTTGTCCTATCACTTGTTACACGGGAGAAGAGACTGCCTCCCCCTCGCTACACCCTCCTTTCAGGGAGCTGTAGAGAGCAATAAGGTCACCCCTCAGCCTCCTTTTCTCCAGGCTAAACAACACCAGTTCCCTCAGCTGCTCCTCATAAGACTTGTCCTCCAGACCACTCACCAGCTTCGTTGCCCTTCTCTGGACACGCTCCAGCACCTCAGTGTCTTTCTTGTACTGAGGAACCCAAAACTAAGCACAGCATTTGAGATGAATATCTGAATACCTGAAACAGCCCTAGAGCATCCCCCTAATCTCTAAGCTAGATTAGTCCCTTTCCCATGTTAAATCTCTGAATTAATGTCTCCAACAAAATTTCATATGGCCTCATGTGATAATTACCTGCACAGCACCAAGTTGTACTCGTACTTGTACTCTCCCCCTGTACTCGGCACTGGTGAGACCCCACCACGAGTACTGTGTTCAGTTCTGGGCCTCTCACTACAAGAAAGACATCGAGGTGCTGGAGTGTGTCCAGAGANGAAAGGAGGTTGTAGAGAGATGGGGACTGACCTCTTCTCCCTAGTGACAAATGATGGGACAAAAGGAAATGTGTTCAAGTTAAGCCAGGGGAGGTTTAGGTTGGATATTAGGAAAAATTTTTTCACTGAAAGGGTTATCTGACATTGGAATAGGCTGCCCAGGGAGGTGGTGGATTTGCCATCCCTGGAGGTGTTTGAAAAAAGGGTAGACGTGGTACCTGGGGATATGGTTTAGAAGTGGTTTTTGTCAGGTTAGGTTAACGGTTGGACTTGATGATCTTAAAGGTCCCTTCCGACCTTAACAATTCTACGATTCTATGATTCTAACTTAGTGCATGTCCAAACCCATGAAAACTCCTGGAGAGTAGAAAGAGCAGAATTTAGCATGACAGTTTATAAAATTTAGTGCCAGTTGCAGTGTCACATTCGATGCCGTGACCTGCCTGCGTAGTTTGTGGAGATGTGGGTGATGCAGTCAGTGGAGCTGAGGTTGTGATCATCTCACCTTAAGACCTGTGGCTTCCTGGATAATGTGAGACCTAGCAGTCTCACATATCAAAGATGAGTGGAGATGAATCCCAACTGTACCTGTCTATGGCTAGTTGGATGAAATACCTCCGGGAGTCCCTGTCTCTCTTTAGCAAGTGAAGAGGGAGAATTTATGATTAAAACCAGGTGAATTGAATCTTTCCCCTGTCACTCCACTTGTACTTAGCCAGTTGGCCAAACAGGGCAGCTGCCTTCTCAGCACAAGAATTAATCCAGAATAAGGTAGACTGACCGTCTGGCTTGCTGCACCATCACTCCTGTTCTAATAGCATCCATTTTAGTCACATCAGATATAGCTGTGAGACCTGTAGGCCACCTTCTCTGGGATGTAGGGATGTATGCAGGCACTGCAGTGCAGGGTGATTAACTCCTCCTTGGAAGTCCTCAGGTTGCTTTACCTTCCTTGCTGCTCGCTAAACATGGTGTATTGGAACGCTAATAAAGTAATAAAGATATCCCACCAAAAGTGTTGCTATTGGGACTGAGATATGGACAACAACCACATACTGGCAATATCAAAGTCCACAAAGAGCACCAGAGACAGAGAGCGCAAGTTTTTTAACGTAGTGCAGCAATGCCGACCCTGGTGCAGCTCCCTAAATGATATCAGGTTTGTCTCAGAGCTGATGCACTGTCACTCTGCACATTCTTAGAGAGCGGTATCTTCAGGACAGCAAACAGGATGGTTTCCTCATCCTCCAAACCCAAGCACAGGAGTGGATAAGCAGTTTCTTCCTTCTTTCTCTCCCATCTCAGAGCATGGACAGAGGCTCATGCAACCCAGGCCAGAAATTGAAGCTGGTGTGTTAATTAAGGTGTCCATCAAATTTTGTAGCAAGCAGTGTGGCCCCAGTTGAATTTTTCTCTCTTGCATATCCTGTCACAACTTCCTGGGAGCATGTCAGACTGTGAGAAGTTCCCAGAAGCTTCAAGGTTAATTGAGATGTCTGGAAAGGCACAAGTTTTTTTGATGTCTAAACTCAACTGCTTGAGTGCTTTGCACCTTCAAAAAAAACCACCTCAGGGACATGGTTTAGAAGTGGGTCTGGTAGAGTTAGATAATGGTTGGACTTGATGATCTTAAAGGTCTTTTTCAGCCATAAAGATTCTATGATTCTATGATTCAGATGGCGCAGCTGATGGCAAGTGCCATTTGAGAGATATCCAATGGGTTTAGGACAGGATTTCCCTTTCTTTGTGTACTTCCCTCCTGTGCCTGTTTCAGGTTAGCTGTGTGATCATCCCACATGTGTGACAGCAGGTATGGAACAGAGGAGATGGCTCCTGTTCTCTGTGGCACTGCTTACAGCCATTCCTCTCTCAGGTAACGCTTTCATATGTTATTCTGCTCATTTCTGAGGGATTAAAGTCTGCAGTTGATAAGAAGTGCTCAAGCTCATGGTCATGGTCTCTTGAGAAGACCTAATTTTAACTCCAAAAGAGCCAGAGCTGCCCTGCCTCTCTGCTGTTGGGGAATCCACCCCTTTCCAGCCTGAGTTTCTGTTCCTCGATGGAGATGGGGAAGCTCTAACCCAACGCAGCTCTGCCATATCTACCACCGCCACAGTGCCAATAGCATTTCCCTGCCTGCCTGGGCAGTTTTCATTGGCTCAGCTGCCCCACTGCTGATGACACAGGGTTGGAAAGGGTCAAGGCAGGCTGGGAAGCTGGATGAAATGTCTCTGTACAGTCTTTTAAGCTTTTTTTTTTCCCTTTTCCCTCCAAACGATCTCATCCTATACCACTTCTATCATCCTAGTTTCTCCCTCTCTTCTGTCACTGTGGGCTTTCCGATTTCCCCAGTTCTCATTTTGCCACAGAGAAAAGAAAAAAAGGAGAAAGTGAGTGAGTGAGTGCTCCAAACCAAACTGAATTGATCTATCTGTAATAGAAACTAAAGAAATTTTATAGAAACTAAAAAAAAACATGTTAACCATTTTCATCAATTTTCCTTTCCGAAGTTTTTTCCAAGCCAACAATTTCCCCCAAAGATTTCCTGAGCCTTTTTTTTTTTCTTTATTTTTCATTGTTTGGCATCTTTCTGTTGCAATCTATTGTCCCATGGTTTGAAGGTGCATTAGCAGAAGGGACCAATACCTTTAGCGAATATTTGAAACTTTCAATTGTTCCCCATTCTCTGGAACGGGGATAAATAATGTTTGTCACAGTGCTCTGTGTTTTTCTCACTATTACTTTTTCTGATGGATTTCAACTGGATGCTCACTCAAGTTTGGTTTCCACAGAAAATTTTGATGTCACCTCACCCCAGAATGTAGTGGGGGTTGTCGGCCAAGACACTATCCTTCCTTGCCACATCTCTTCCACAAAGCCACTGGAAAACATCGAAGTGCGATGGAAGAAAATCACAGAGGGGCATATAGAGGACATCTACATATACAGTCAGTTTGGTGGCAAACCAACACAGAAATACCTTGGGCGGACATCATTGTCAACAGCTGGATTTGCCACTGGCAATGTGTCCCTAAAGCTGAAGAACATCCAGCCATCAGACGAAGGAACATACAGCTGCTTCGTGAAGTCCAGTGACTGGAGTGCTGATGCAGCCACTATGCTCAGCATTGCAGGTTGGAGATTTCATGGGCTAGGCGGTGTAGGGGTGAAGTTTTTACAGAGGGAAAAATGTTACCTCGAAGAGTACTGTCTCACAGCCAATGCACCAATATGACCCAACAGGTCACACCCCCACTCACATCAGCCACTAGGCCACATGGCACCTGCCTTTTGATTGGCTATGATACTTTAATTCTAAGTCACTGAGAGGTCCATAAGGAGCTAAGAAAAGGTCAACCCGTGTGCCACCACCCAGGAGGGAATCCAGGGAACTGGCAGTCTGAATGAGCCACCTGAGGGTCACAGTAGCCCTTGTGGTTTTAGGCAAGGAAGGAGCTTTAAACCTGAATCTTCGAGGAGAATCAGGACCTGGATTTCATCATGCATGTTCAAAGGTCGTTGCACTGCATGGTGAAACGGAATGTGCAGGAACAGCTTGCTAAAGCTGCCAAGAGTGAGTTCCCATGCTGAGAGATGTTCTGCAGGCTTTGTCCCTAGCCTGAGCCTTGTTATGACATGCGTGGGGCTGGCTACGTGCAATAATCACTGCTGGGGAGATGTAAGACCACCTGAGAGACATACAAGTACTCAGGAACCCTGACTGTTGCAGTGATGTGAATGGCTGGCCTGTCTTCACTCTTGTGACTTCTCAGATGAGCTAAGGAGATGCTCTGGACTGCCAGTTCACCTCCCAGCTGGACAGTAGGCATCATTTGTGTATAGGTATCTATAATGTTAGGTGGAGCTGGTTAGCCTGGACTCACTGATGGAAAACAGCATGCCCTCATCCAAAGGAGATTTGACAAGATTTTGGGATAGTAGACAGAAAAATGTTCCAGCTGGTGCCCATTTCCTACTGTTGACCGGGAAAAGTTCCTATGAAATCCAGCTTGGACTCAGGGGTCTGACTTAGATATGTATGTGGTGCATCCCACACCAGCACACTGGAGCAACTTTGGTGCAGTCCCCATGCAGTGACCATCTATGCCCACCCTTTAGTGCTAGCATAAACTAAGGAGGTGCCAGGGCAAAAGCTGAGTGTGCTTTACTCTGCTGTTTTCTGCTTTCCAACTCCTCAAACTTGGACAAAGCCCCTACAGATTCACACTAGAGAAGGGATATAAAGCCACACATCTCTCTGCCTGCTCCAAGAAATAGTGGGGAGCTGAGAGGCAAATGCATCCATCAGAGTGGCTTTTTCTCAGCCAAAGGAAAGTTGGCATGATGGCAGATAGAGCCTGGGATCTCAGAAAGACCATTTTAAGTATTAACTGGCAGGAAATTGGACAAAACTCTGGGTTAAGCAAGAACTATGAATCCAAGGTAGAGCTTCTTTCATGGAAACACACTTCTCCCAATAACAAACTCTATTGCCTTTAAGGTACCAGTGAAGTATTCTTTGAAATACTGGGCCCCCAAGGGCACGGGCTCGAGCTCGCGTGCCGGTCACATGGATGGTTCCCCAAACCTACTGTCCAGTGGGCTACCCAGAACAAGCACAAGCTGTCTCCGGACACTGCAATACACCAGGACAGCAAGCAACTCTTCAGTGTGCTGAGTCGAGTCACAGTTACAGAAGAGGAAGTGGGAGAAGTCACCTGTCAAATCCTGAACCCCCTGGTGCAGACTGAGAAGAAAACCACTGTGCGCCTCTCAAGTGAGTCACATTGTCCCGAGAAGTCTTTGCTGTAGACTCATTGTCCTAGAAGCCCTTACCAGTGACAGGGAAGACAATAGCTCTCCAGTCCAGCTAGGTAGATCCCAGACATAACTGCAGGCAGGACAGGTTGCAGTGAGAAATGAGAAGGGTCCTTCCTCCCCTTGATACTGTACACATCCCTAGGGAAAGCAGGCTCTGCTCAACCATGCAGGGTTGTGAATATTTCTCCATTCATCTCTACAGGAACTCTTTGGGTGGGTTCTAAGACCTGGGGGAAAGATTGTGTATTAATAGATGATACACAGATATCTTCTTTTCACAGGTGCTGTTTTTCCACGTGCGTCTCCATGGGTCCCTGCCTTCTGGATACTATTCACTTTATTTCTTCTCATGTTGGCTGCTGGTGCTTTTCTGGTATTTAAAGGTAAGGGGACTTTGCTTATCTGCCTCACTGAAACCTGCCTGTGAAGAAGAAAGGGTCACAGAACAAGACAAGAGAGCTCAGTCCTCCTTCCATACCACACTAGGCACCTGTGGGGATGGACATATGCACACAGGGTGGGGAGATATGACACAAGGCCTGCAGGAAGCCTGCACTCAGCTATCAATGTGGTGTCAGTCCCACCGCTGTACAAAGTGGCCTTTGTCTCACATGCCCTGACCCAATCCCATCAAACTAGAGGGTTCACACCAGACAGGGTTCATGGTGGGGAATGGAGACTGCTGATGTAACATGAATGGCAAGATTTAAAGAGGTTACTAACATCCAATATTCTTTACACCACGCAGTAACTAATCAGGTGATACAATATGAACAGCAATAGAGTGGCTAGACCCAGACAAAGCACTCCTGTTTTTCATAGAATGCAACAGGGTTGGACCACATACAGGTTCTTCCTATCTTCTGCCCCATCCCAGCATGAGGTGTTTGCATCCTCTCCCTGACCACCCATCTTGCTATGACATGCCCTGGTTGAATTCTGATGCTTTTCCCCATCCAATCCACATATGGCATCACAATCCCCTTCCTGGTACTACCTTAGTGCTTCAGTACTTATTTCATTTGGTTCTTTGAACATTGCAGCAAAACAGAGGGCTTCTAAGAGAAAATCCCATGAAGAAAAGATTTTACAGCAGCACGGTAAGGCACATCTTTTTCTCTGAGTGCCCACCTTGGTGCCCACTCACAAGCGCCTTCCCTCCTTCATCTGGAGAGGGCTTTCTTTGCATTCACAGAGCAAAGCTAAGATACTCATCCTCTCATCTCAGCTGAAGAGTTCATGAAGATGTGAATAAAGCCATGGCCCTAAGAGCCCCTTTGGCTTACTAGCCTCCAGCAAAGGAAGATGCCAATTCCTTCCCCCAGAGACTTCCCCATGAAGCAGCTTCAAATCCCCTCTGCTCTCGTCCCCTTCTCTGTCACAAGCAGCAGGAGCATGACCCTCAGGGAAGTTCAGTGCCCTTTTCCCAGGAACCGAACTGTGCAGGGAAGGACGTGGTAGCTCACCACATCCAAATCATGGAGGGAACCCCCCACCTCCTTGCGTTAGTGCAGGACAGAAGAGACAGGGAGGGCGTCAGATGGGGACGTAAGGACAACTCCATCAGCAGTCCATCTCCAAGACCAAAGGACTGAGCAACCTGAAGGCAGATCTCAGTCAGGGCCATGACCACCTATCTCCCACCAGCTGCCATCCTCCAGAGGGTTCTGTGGGGTGTCTTTTGCCAAGCCATTACTCACTGACTAACTCTTGTCTTTTTTCCCTTGCTGTACAGAACTTGAGAGACACATTGTGGAGGCAGGTACAGTAAAATGACTCTTTCCTCATTGAGAAAAGCCCGTTTGGGTTTTTACCAAGCACACGTAGCCATCAGCATGTAACCTTCCTCCCACCGCAGCCATCTCCTCTTCATCACTCCTGCCCTCCAACAAGGTGCCCTCTCCTTTTACATCCTCTTTTTCATTCCCATAACCACGTCACAATAGGCAAACTGAGTAAAAGCTCTCTGCAGACCAAAATCCACACCTGCAGCCATCACCAGCACTCACCTCACACAAATGGAGAGGGCACGGCCTGAGCTGTCTCCCCCAGGGCTCAGCCTCAGGAGGGAAATCACCCCGCAGTCCGTTCAAGCAGATCTGAGGCAGGGACAGCTGAAATTCCTTCTTTAAATCCTCAATGGGGAAAGCAAAGATGTTTTTCTCCTCTTTCTGTTGCAGACCAGGAGAACCTGAAGATTCGATCTGGTAAGAGACCATTAACAGTGGAAAAAGGAAAGGGCATTGCCATTGTGGAGAACAGAACTGCACTGTCCTCGGAAATGCAGAGGCGCAAGCTGTCTCTGATGCTGCATCCAGGAGTTAGTGAGGGATGGTGACCAGTTATCCTGCTCTCTGCTCATTATTCTTCTCCCTGGGTATCTGTCTGTGTCCAGCAGTGGCAGTGCCCTCTCACTGACCAAACGGCAGCCCATAACACTCCTTGTTTCTGTTCCAGATGCACTAAGCAGAGAGCTAGGTAAGTCAAGGCATCTTCCTTTCCTCTGCCTCTTTGTATACAAGTCTGTCTGTGGATGGGAGCGACGTCTTCCCTTCACCCAACAGTCCAGACACAGCCTCCTGCCCCATCCCCATGGGGCACTCAGGTAAGCTCCTGCTGGAGGAGAGAGCAGTGACTCCAGATGGGCACAAACTGCGACCCAGCTTCTCCCGTAACAGAGTGAGTACGGCAGGGTCAGAGAGCTTGTCTCTAAGCATTGTGATTTCCCTGTGGGGCAGCAGGGGACTTGTGTTTCATATCCTGGAGGCGAGAGCACCACCTCCATGTGGAAAAGCCATGCTTAGCTCTGACAGTCATCAAGGAGCTCCCCTTTGTCTAAAAGCACAGTCCTCGCTCCTTGGAAGGCCTCAACTATTGAATGTGCACACAGCAGTCCTCACTCCTCCACACCCAGCCAGGCCACAAGGCTTTCTCCATTTCTTGTGAGACACCATCCTTCAGGAACAGGGGGCACCGCAGCAGCAATGTGGAAGGGACATGGACCCAGCATGGGTGTTTTGGCCTTTGAACACAGCGTATTTGCTTTTGATTTCGGTTTTCTTTTTTAACAGGGTTCAGGAGAGCTCGAAGCCACATGGGTAAGTTTGTGGAGGGGGAATCAGACAGGAGGGTGGGAAGCAAAGGAAAGGTACGGGCACTGGGAGCAAGTCTTCTTTGTTCCTTCGGGAACAATCTGGCCAAAATGTTGTTCTCTGCGGAGCAGCAACGTTTGGATATGGGCTGGATGCTGCCTTGCGGCTAGCTACACCCATGGCTGAGGTCTCAGAGTGTGGACCTACACACCTGGGAGCAGCACGCTTGGGAATGAAGCTGTCCTTCTTTGCCTGCCAGGAAAGTGGCATCACCCTCAGGCTAGAAGTCATGCTTGTGCTCCAGGCTGACCTGGGAGCAGGAGCTCTCCTTTCAGTGCTTTCTCTGAAAGGCACCTGGTCCCTCTTCTCATGAGGATCTCTGCTGCTGGCCCTCTCTCCTGGTTGTCACTAATGGCTTCTCCTCTCTCTCCCCAGTGCCCATCACCCTGGATGAAGCACAGAAACACCCTGAGCTTGCTGTGTCCTCTGACCGGAGAACAGTCCAGCACAAGCCATCTGCCCAGCGGCCCATCACCGAGCACCAGCTCCCCATCGTGCTGGGGAGAGAGGGCTTTGCCTCTGGGCACCATTACTGGGAGGTGCAGGTGGGGGATGGGCTGGACTGGGAGCTGGGGGTGCTGACAGAGGCCATGAGGGGGACACTGGAAGAGAGGAGCTGGGAGGACCTCCCTGAGGATGGGGTCTGGTCGTTGAGAAGGGTGAATGGAGAGTACTGGCCTGAGGAGGCCAACGCCAAGATGCGGCATCGTACTGTCCAGCTGCCATTTGTTGGGCTGGACTTGGACTTAGAGCAGAGCACACTCTCCTTCTACAACATTGGGACTTCAGACTGCATCCTGGAGGTCTCCATCGAAGGCACGGAAGGGTCAACAAAGCTGTACCCATTCCTCAGGCCAGGCCTTGGTGAGGCAGGAGAGACGGGGAAACCCCTCACCATCAACGACAACACAGACTGGGACTTCCCAAACACAGTCTTGTTAAGCAATACAGGAAATACTGACCTGGACTGTAGCAAATCTCATGGATTCCACAGCGAGGGAGAAGGGAGAGAACAGTAGAGCAGCAGAGCTGGGCAGTGGCAGCCCTGATTGGCTCCATCCAGACTCTGACAGTGAGAGTCAGACAAGTCCTCAGTGGCAAATCCACTAAGACCAAGAAGCACACCTGTGCATGCCATTTGCAATGCCACCTGCTCCATCCCCTCCCCAGGGGAGCCATCAGGAACTATCAACCTGGACCAAGGAGATGTACCCACAGCTTCTGCAGCTACCATTTCCTTGGTTTCACCACTCCCGTGAGTTTATACTCCATGTTTCTCATTATTGATTTGACAATAATTTAGGAAACAATGGTTTTTCTTGTGCTGTTGAGTGCTCGGATGTTGTGCTGACTTTCACCATCTGCGACCTGTGGGTAACATTTAAAATGCTGATGAAGGGGGACCCAAATCCTTGCCTGCTCAGATTGCCTTGGACTCCCATATACCAAAGTTTCCCTGATGGTAACTGCAGGTGTTTGGGACTCCCCATACTTTTCACATGCATTTAGCTGGTGCTTTTTGATGTGCAAGCCAGCCTTACTAGAGATCCCTGATCCCCAAAAATGTGGTGCTTGCTTTTTCCCTTGAGGTTCTTCCTTTGAGGGTGCCTCTTCCCCTTATGAGGTGCCTAGAGGAGCAAAAAACCCAAGAAGTTGCTATTTCTCTGCAGTGCAAATGCAAGTGCACTTCACCATATCAGGAGCCAACCCCAGTTCTGCCAAGCACAATGCAGACACAAGTGCAAATGCTGACAAGGAAGCCAACCTGGAGCAGTCTCCTAGGGAGACTACTTGGATTTTCACTTGTCCCACGGGTCTGAACTGGCCTTCCAGCCCTTCTATGCACCATGGGAGGTCTGGAGATGCATGGGAAGGATGGACAGACCCTTTGGGTTGTCCAGCTGTCCCACCTTGGGGGACATGCAGCCATTAGGTCAAGGCAGGGTACTACTTTGTGGGAGGTTTGAGAGGGCTGGTGGAACTATCTGGCTGCTCAGGCCATGAATGTGTCCTGCTCTGTACTCACATGTTTTACAGCAAGTGTCCTCAGAGAGGATGTTATATGGCTGTGCAACCATGTGAGCTTATATTACTGGAAGAGGTAGATTTGCATGGCTTTTATTCTCTTCGGTGTAGCTTCTCCAAACTGTGAGATCAGATTAGGCTCTCTCAATGGAATGACTTCACTTCACGGAGGTGCCAAACAGCTGGAATAATTGTTGTGTTTCAAGTGAAAAGTCATTCTGCTGCAACTAGCAATGATCAGAGTCTTTCCTCCATCCCAGTACACAGCTGATATGGGGAACATCATGGGAGAGGAAAACTACTAAAATAACCCAACAATCTGAGTAAGTGTGGTTTACTCTAAAAGTGGAAAAG
>VZSZ01010974.1:301847-331702 GCA_013398815.1 Ibidorhyncha struthersii | reverse complement strand
AGACGTCCCTTCCAACCCTGACGATTCTGTGATTCTGTGATCCGAGGACAGGGTGGGAAATCTCACAAAGCGTGCACTATGTCCCCTCCATCTTACGATACCGTGCTTCTCCAAAACCTGGTTGTAGTGTGGCATTTGGATGTCTAGGTCACCCCGGTCACACCCTTGCCGATGCGCAAGGTCTCTGTGGGGTTTCAGACCAGTCTGCCTTACACTAGTGGGGTGCCCAAAAACATTCTGTGTGAGGCTGCTTATCCATAAGCTCTTCTTTCTGTCTCTTATTCAGCAGCACTGAAATGCAGCTTCTTTTCTCATAGAGGCTTCAAAGTCAGGCTGGCAATCTGAGATGTACAGTAGCAAGCTGCTTTAGCACAAATTCCTCTTTGCTGTCTTCTAAAGAGGAGAGCTGATCTGACTTAGTTTATGGCCTGTGTTTCTGGACCAGGGACTACCTTCAGCTCTGTCGCTTTGACAACGTCCTTCCTTTCTGTGAGACATTTGCCAGCAACAAACAGCCTAGTGCTCCATCTGCATGAAGTAGGTAAGACCATGTTGCTCCCAGCTACAAGCCCAAATGACATTCATTTAATGATTCTAGGTAGATCTTAAAACACTGACAATTTGAGAGGGAAAAAACAGCATGAAGTTGCTGTTATGGAGACAGGTCAATCTGCAGCTGAATTATTTTCTCCTCCACAGAACATCCTAATTTCTTACAGCATGATACCCCCATCTGGGATGAGGACTGGGGGCAGCTCAGATTAAGCAGGCTGTCTTTGCCCTGGAAGCGGCTGAACGGTGGTAGTTCATCTCCAGCTGCTGCGGTGGAAACAAAGAATCCTTTCATTACCTGCACAGCTTTTGCATATATGTCTCCTTGTGCCTGGCTCTCATTTAGAGTCAGGCTTCTTTATGTTGCTGCGACTACTCACAGGGAACTTAAATTTCACTTGCAACCACTTTTAAGGTAGTTTTGTGCTGCCAGAGAGGCCCCAGAGATTAGTAGCAACAGGACAAAAGCTAAAAGGGACCTTTGTAGCACCTAATTTACAAGAACCTCTCTGCCTTGGAGAAGAGACTTGTGTGCCTGTTCTTCCTATACTGTTGAGTTAATAGCATCTCTTCCAACCTGGCTGGGGAGCAGCAAGTCACCTACAATCAGCCAATTTTGCATCCTGCTGCATCAGTTGAGTCAACCAATGCCTTAGGCACTTGTCAAGGGCTACAGGGCAGAAGTTCCATCTGCTGTCTAGAACATTATCATGGGGAAAAGCACCTTATATCTATGCCTTATTAAAGAAAAACCCAGGCCAGAGCAGGAATTGCTGACTGGTAGGGTTTTGTTTGGTTTTGTATGCTGGTTTATTTTTGTAGTAGGTACATAACATACAGTAGCGGTTCTGAGAGTCCTCATGAATCAAAGGCACCTTCTCAGCTGAATGCCCCATTGACACTATAGATATTTGCATCCTCCCCATTTTGGTTAACCTTAAGCTCTTCTCCAGCAAGGTGGCACAGCTTCCACAGGGGGATGCAGCCTGCTGATTAAGACACTCTTGTTGGAAACCGAATCCCTGAGGGCAGTTGTCCCACTCCTAAGCAAACACTGGCCTAGGGGTATGGAAAGGGACAGTGCAACAGCTGCCACCACTGCTCTCAATGTTGGCTGCTGGCTTTTGCACTGTGCCCTGTCCCATCAGTCCAGTAGGCTCAGGCAGTGACAACTGGATGGAGCTCATCCCTTCCCATAGGCAAAAGCATCCTCAGCTCCCAGATTTCGCTAGGTTTCAGCAGAAACAAAGTGCATGATCCCTTAGCCCAGCCAAGAGACGAGCACCTTGTGGCATGGGGGGATGCCCAGTGCATGAGCAGTTTTTCATGTCAGACAGGGTAGACCCAGACACCTTCAAGGCAGTGACAGGCAAGGAGTCAGAGGTATTGGTTTGGCTGTAGCTGGAGTTTAAGTGCGGAAGCCTATGTCCGTTTTCATTTGCTGGATAAAATGCAAACCCAGTCCCTGTTCCCTTTTGGATAAGTGCGCATCAAAGCACTACCTTGCAAGGAGTCAGACTTTTGTGTGAAATGTGTCCACAAAATATAAATGGTAAACTGTGTGCCTAGGAACTAAAATGGTGAAAGCGTCCTATAGGTATACCTTAAAATGAGTTACCCTCCCTCAGTACTTGCTGTATGCACGTAATCAGATATTCTTCATTTTCTGTTACAAGATTTCCCTGGTTTAATTTTCTCTTTGCTGTTGAAACCTATTAAAAGAAAATGACGGAGCAAGCAACTAGAACTTATAGGTGTAATGTTCAGTTGTTTCCATAATCACAAGAAAATAAAGTCCGATGGATCATGTAATAGAAAAATGAAGAAAATCTGAGCACTGTCTCAAGCAGTATTTGCTTAATGAATATAAGACAGTGTTGATGACAATATTTCTTGTTGCTGGTACTTTATAACGTGATGGGGACTGTATTATGCACAATATAATTCTGGTGTTTGTGTTTTTTAATACACTTTTAATGAAGAAATTTAGATCTCATGGCTTTAAATGAGTGCACTTTTCACTTGTAGATAGAAGAAAAGAAAAAGGAGCATCTTCTATCAGAAAGGGAAGAGAATAAAGGGACCTTTTATGGAATGGGACGTTTGGGGTTTCCATGTCCTTTTCCACCAGCCACATATAAATCTCTGTGTAACCAACACAGACTTTCTAGTTCTGAAATCTAGTTTCAAATGCTTATGAGCAAGAACACTTTCAGCAGCTGTTGTTTTTCAAAAGGCACTCTTACAGATCTTTTAGTAACCATATTGTCCATTGGCCATCTTCCTGCAGACCTACAGCTCTCCTGTGAATGCATGTACCCACGGACATTTACATGCATAAGGTAGCTGCTTCTAATTTATTCCTTTGGGCTGAGGTAAGTGGGAAATTGAAGTAAAAATGTTTGCTGGAATGTCTTAATAAGGTTCAAAGGGATTTTAGTTATAAATGATATTTTGAATTTAAAAAAGGTCTAGACCAAAAGTTGCTCTTTTTTAGTAACTTCTTTGTCATTGCTACGAATTTTACCACAGGGGGTATACAGGCAGAAGTGGAAAATTCATAGTACATTGCCCTCTCTGTTGGAACTGTTGTCTTTCATTATATAAACAACTGAAATGAACTGTTGAAAGATTGGGTGGGTAGAAAAAGCCTTTTTCTTTTAATTCCTGTTACACATGAAAACTATGTAGGTTAAAATCCTTTCTGAATCTTTTCCCAGAAATATCAATGAGAAGTTGCTTTTTTGTGTCTTGGTCACCCCAGTTGTGGAATAAAGCAGAAGTCTGCTGCAATTCATATTCTGTAACATCTTATGCTAATTAATCTCAACCCCAAACAAAGCTAAGTAGAGCAAGAAAAGCAATGAGTTAACATAATAAAACTAATACTTATGCAAATAGGAAAGAACATTCCCCAGTGGTTGGCAGGGTTAGCATACAGATCAATTTTTCTCCTCTGTATGTCCCCTTTTGCTTCCCTGTTTTGTTCCTCTTCTCATTTATTCCAGAAATCCTGGACTGAGGAGCAAAGCACAACTACAACTGTTCAAGCACATTGACTATGTGGATGAGGTAAACCTCACACTCACATGGGGATGCTTTACTATGCCATGGTACATGATGACACATGCCTGTCTTGGTTGGGAAACTCCTAGCCACAAGGACATTTTGATACAAATAAATATGTGTTATAATCAACCCCAACCATAACTGTGAGTCTTCCCCGGGAAGTAAAAATGAAATGTATGTATTTACTATGTTTTTTTTTCTTTTACAGACCCAAGAGGGTCTGCAGGTAAAATCACAAAGGCCTACACTTGAGTGGCCAGCACAAGCCTAGGAGACCAAGCTGGTGTTCCCAGACCTCAGAGAGACTCTTCAACACCTTGTCTTCAGGGTAATCGCATTCTGATCTCCTTCCTTCCCCCACCCTTTATGTAGGGACTTGAGAATGTTTAGGTAGCTAATGAACATTTAAGCAATAAAATATAACTGAAAAAGCTTTCTACACTGAGATTGTTAGGGGTTCATTCCATTTCTTCTTGTAAACCTATCCAAGGCACTGCATCTGCAACTTTCTGTAATATATGTCACCTGGACAAAACAAGTGGCGACACCCTGTGTGGATGAAGGGACCACCTATTTTAAAGATGAAGGAAATCTGGATATCAGAGTTTTAAATAACTCAGTTCATAGCAGAAGTGCCTTACGATTTGAATTCTGAGTAGTTCCACTCAAATTAGACAACCCAAGAAAAAAAAATAAGCTTGTAAGTCTGTCTTGACACTGTTCAGCCAGGATACACCCCAACAGGAAAGTCCATACCCCAAAGAATCGAATGCAGAAACAGTGTCCTTGGCATGTGCGGGTGTGGTGCACAGTGCATGGGGTCCCAATCACAGCTGCTGACACTGCAGTATAGCACTCAAAAAATAATTGGAGCAAGTCTCTGTCGCATAGCTCTGCTCAGTGCTGATGTGCTGCACCCATTATAGCTGATGGAAGTGCAAACTAACGGTGCATTGAAGAAGCACGTGGACAGAAGAGATCTTTGCCTTGCAATTTTTGGGAACCCAGCACACCCTGCTTCTCCTATCTTGCAAATGACAGGCAGGACATTTTCAAACATAATGGACTTAAAATGTCAGGTGTAATCAAGGGTGAGACTGTGAATGTAAATGAACTGTTTTGATAAGTGCAATCTAAATACCAAAGCCAAATTACAGCTCCCCTGTCACTGCAGTTCTGCTGTGTGAGGCGAAACAGCACAAAATCCTGGGAGGTGAGCAGAGGATGCGCATCTTCTCCCTGCAGTTGGGGCACGGGCATCCCTTGAAACCTGGGAGGGCAAAGGGGTGACATTAGGCATGGCTATCCAAGAAACGAGGGAAAGCTGTGAGAAAAGTGCAGGGCAGTTGAACTGAACAGAAAACAAACAAACAAACAACTTCCTGATATTTTCTTTAATTACTGGTTCTGTCTTCTCAAAATATTGTGTAGCACGCCTTCACTGGATGCAAGACACCTTCCATCTGAACGACATATAGGTGGTGGCAGATCCAGCGAGAGGAGGCCTGCTGCAGAAGCAGGCTGTCCGGTTCTTCTGCATGACATGTCCCAGCCATTCTCCAACACCTGCCTGTTTCTTTTTGTCATCACTGAGTTACTCAAGCTGTGCTCTGGAGACTGCCTTCTCCCCTACTACCACTTTGAAATTGCTAATACTTTATTTTGCTTTAGAAAGACAGTCTTTCACAAAAGCAGAGATGGAGACTTCTAAATTATTCAACCACTCTATGCAAATAGCAACTAATTTTCCAATGCCCTGGTGAGGTAGGTAATTATATGTTATCCTTCCTGACAGGCAGAGACATTAAGTTTGATTCACTGGCTCCAGTCCAGAGGAGAACCTTGAGCTAAATTTTCCTGGGCTCAGGTGAAATTTTGGATAACACTCTAGTTTGATCAGAATGCCGGTTTTCGTTTTCCATTTTTGTCTCATCAAGAAACCAGGCTTGGAAGAATATCCCTTGGCTGAGCTGCTAGAATACGTTCATAAATGATTCACTTGAACCTTTCACAGTCAAAAATGACACCGAGAGTGCCATGGAAATAAATTTTTGAGGGTAGATGAGTCACCTGGGTTTCATTGCAAGTAATGACAGAAGCCGATTCTGTTACTCACCTAAATTTTATCCTCACTGCCTAAAATGTTATTGCTATGTCCTCTGTGAGTGATCTGGCTGGATTGGTCCAGCTGTCTTTCTGGTTTAGGATCTTGTCATAGATGAGGCAGTGTGGTTTTGGTGTGTTAGAACTGTGTAAACCTGGAGCGATCGGCATCCATGTTCAGTGCAGGTCCTCAGTAATCTGAAATTGGCTTGTGGTCTGAAACAGGTTTTGTATCTCTTCCAAAATCTGCCACCTACAACCGCTCAATTATCTTGTGAATGACTCACTGAGTTCTTGTGGCAGTGAGCTCCCATCCTAATTAAGGGAACAACAACCTGAACTCCTTCCTTGCACAGGTTTCCTGTCCCCTTTCCACCATCTCTCTGCCATTCCTTAACTTACTTCCCCTTTGACCCGTCCCTGCCTGTTTGTGCCCATGCTAACCTGCCCCACTCATCACATTTGCATGCTAGCCATCATTCTGAACCCCTTCTGCATGATTTAAGGGGACCAGAAGGGTTCACGGTCCCCCAGGAGCAGCCACACGGGTTACACAGCAGCGCTATGAAGAAAGCACCACTCCTTCTCCATCATGACATTTTGCTAAACTGCTGGTCTTTAGACCATAGGTGGGCTCTCACTGTCAAATTGTACTTGCTGACGAAGGCCATCAGCCATGCTGTTTGATCTCTGAGAACCCTGGGATAGCCACCTTCATCCCTGAGCACATCCTACTCTGACACTTAATTACCACTACAGGCATCATCTTTAGCAAAGCAAGAATCATAGTCATGAAGAAAGAAGGGAACTTCTGTAACTTGTCCCGCACAGCGCAAAACCTTGGTCCTGAAAAGTATTCCCAGCCCCATCCTCCCAAGAACTGCAGCGCTATAAAAGTCTTGACTATTTCTGACGCAACTTTTTATGTTTCTTGACAGGAACTTACCATTTTTACATGCTTCATATGCTCATTTGAAAGAAACAGTATTTCCTAATGAAGTAATGTACAGACTGACAGCAAATCCTTGCCTCAAACTTCCTATAAAAGATCTCTTTATCCTGGTATTTTAGAGATGCAGAATATGAAGCACAGGAAGATGAAGCAATTTGACAAAAGTCACTCAAATCTACTACAACAAATGAGAATCGAACTGAGAACTATGATATCCTTCGCTTTTCTGATATGCTGTTCAGTAAGCCACTCGGCAGCTATGCTATAGTTCTGTTTGCTTAGTTTAAATACAGTGTTTAGAAAGCAGAAATCATTTCTTCTAGCAATGTGTGCATGTGTGTGCAAAAAGGCATGACATGTCTCTCCTTAGACTTTACTTCCATGTTAATACACATAGAAAACTGCCATCTGCTAACTGGTACAGACCTGTGTTTTTTTGCTATGATAAGGGGTAGGGTTTTATGTTCACAGCCAGTGTACAGTGAGATGTACTCTTGCTTTAGCGTCCTTCATCCTAGATCTCTAAAACAGAGGATGGAAACTTCCACTGCAGTATGGCAAGGCTTTTTCCCCTATTCTAAAAATTCAAACACAAGTACCATTTAAGATGACAGTCTTACCAAGCTGATCTAAGCCATCCTTTTTTTTGTTTCCAGTTCCCATTGTCAAAATGGGATTGAGGATCCGCCTATGACATAGCTACCACCAAGTCGATACAGTTAAATATTAATTTTAAAAATGAAACAGATCATGTGGGTCATTATAATAATTCAGAGCTGTAGAAGCACATCGAAGAGATGACCTCAAGAGAGGCCCCACATAGGACAACTGAACTCATTTATCTGGTTTTACTGGAACCACCTCAACACATTTGCTGATTTAATAAACACTCTTTGCTCCTGCTGGCTGGATTCAGTGTTCACAACAGGTGCAATTTCCTCTGAAATACATGATGACTACCAATCAGACTTAGGGAGAGGCACATTTTTCAATAATAGATCAGCGTCTGAACGTGACAGCAACTCATTTTACCTCATTCCATACTTCAGTCTGGTAAGGCTAACACTGAAAGCAAAGATTCAGTTCATAGATTTAGAGGACTTAGCTAAAACAAGCAAGAGCATATCAACCAAACACATCGTTGCCGCTCCAGCCAATGACTCATTAGCTCTAGGAAGGTGTTTGTCCCCAATACTGCAGGTTTTTTCCAACAATGGGTTTACCCATCTTGTTTTCAAATGCATTCACTCACGTGTGCTGCCAATACCTGGGCATCCCTGTGAGTGTGGACTTGCTACAAGATCTCTCTCTCCACACAGGTCCCAGGGCCACATGTGGAACTGGGAGCATCAGCTGTGAGAAAGGATCACAGAGTCCCCATTCTCATTATCGGCAACTTTCATCCTGGCCAGAGGAGAAATGGAAAGCAGGACACAAAATGCCATGAGTAATGAGGAGTAGCAAAAAGTGAAATACCTTAAGTGTTATGAAAAAGATAGAAATCCCTTTTCAGGCACATTTGTAGAAAAGATAGTTATGCTATGCAGGTTTGATAGGTTCAGCCTTGTGCAGCAATATACCAGAAGAATGTGGTACACTTGTGGCTTTAGCCATTTACATAGATCTAACAAGGTTCAGGACAGAAAGCTTTGCTTTGTTTAAAAAAATTGGGAGTTTGAAACTTTCCATTCTGGACAGACTGAAAAGAAAACCATTTTTCTTAGAAAAGAGAATGGAGTTAAGAGAGTAGGAGCATCTCCACCGGCCTATTTTTGTAGGCATATTTGGGTAGACCAAAAAAGTGCAAACAGTATTTTTTCCAATTGCTTTTTCTGATTCTGCTTAGATGCTATACACAAGGGGTGGCTGAGAAAATCCTTGTGCTATATTCCCCCTCCGGAGAGATTTGTTCTTTCCAACTCTGAGCTGCTCCTGAAAGGAGATGAGCAATGAAACCTGGAAAATACTGAAATACTGCCCCTGAAAAAGAAAAATCTACTAGCATAGAACAGCTTGAAATATCAGAAAATGTCTCAAAAGAAGTATGTAGTGTCCTGATGAATTCACCTGACTTCGCTTGGAATTGGAAAAGGATGACCAGAAAGCAAGGAGTCCCACTGCTTTGTCATGAGTGGTCCTACTGTTTTACGAGCTCTGATTTACAGTGGTTTTGTAGAATCTCCAAATGCTGCATAGGATGCTTTCTAACACACAAACAAAGGTGAGACCTACATAAATGTGATGGTGATCTTGAGGTGGCATTTGTCAATAAAACATAAGATTCACAAAAATAGATGACTTCCAGATACTGTCACAAAAACAGCTTTTCCTCCTATTTATTTTTCTAATTGTTGTGCCCAAAAGAATGCTCCAAGATCAGGTCAATGAAGTTAAAGAGGGTAATAGCTGGTGGGTTCAGAGAATAAGACACAGGCGAAAGAAGGGAGGACAGTAACTGTGAAAAAGAGTACAATTGTCTGAGAAATCGAAGTGCAAGTAACCTAGGAAGAATAGGAAAAGTAATAAAGAACTACAGAAATACAGAAAGTAGGCTTTGGAGTAATCTCTAAAACCCTTTTTGTCTAAAATAGATAAAGTGCTTGAAGAGGGTATTTCACAATATCTCTGCAAGTTCCTGGTCTCAAATCTCAGGAGCAGAAGGAAGGCATTTTCCTCACATATAAAATAGGTGTAGCTAAAGTGAATGAAGTGAATAAGGAGCAGCCACTCGGCCATGAGGAGGGACTGCTGGTTAGGCAGCAAAATAAATGAAAATAGACTCTTTAACACCTACGAGAGAACAGAAGGTAGGATTGCTTCTCATATGGAAGTCAAGGCTCAGATGTTACAACTCTGCAGCTGTGGCAAATGATGCAGAATTAGTATGTGCTTGTAGGAAAACTATAAACAATTACCAACTGTTTCAAAGCCTTCTCTCCCCCCTTCTCTTTCATGAATGTTTCTTAATTGGAATACTCTTCAAATGTGGTTACTAGTTAATGAGAACCTTCAAAAGCAAACAGGGCTAAATTGACAAAGATTGTAAAAAAATGCCTTTTTTTTTTTCTTTTTAATCCTTTGTGCCAAACAAACTGATGTTTTCCCTACTTTCATAACTTATTTTAGAAAAGTGAGTTGTCTCAGAAGGAGTATCTGCAGACAAACAAGAAGACAGAGTTTGGTGTAAACGCACCCACACCCAGCCGAGTTTTCTTTCTCAGCCACTCAGCGTGGGTATATCAGTGCAGGAAAATAAGCAAATCTTACTGTAGCCAGAGTTCGTAACAGAGCTGTAAGTATTTATGACTTGTCCTTTTAAGCACACTTTTCCAATAATGCAAATGCAGAGCCACCTGCCAACCTTGTATTCCCTGGTGCACATTTTTATGAAAAATGGTGTTTACGGTGCTCTCGCTGCCCATACATGAATTACTTCAGCTTCTTTAAGCAGGTGTGGATTGGAGCTTTACTGACTAAAGCACACAGAGCAGTGAAAAGAAGCTTTTTCCCCTGGAGACATTTTGATCGAAGGAAGCCGAAGAGGTATAATGCTGAGGGGCAGAGAAGAGGCACAGTTTCTGTCACAGGAATACATCCTAAAGCAAGTGGGTTTACAAGAATTGAATGGGGAGGGGAGGGAAAAAAAGTTAAGTTACATGGCAGGAGTTAATTTCCAGGGAGGGCACTGCCAGTGTAAGGAGTGGCAGGGAAGAGTGGAGCATCAGTGAGAAGTTAGAAAAGCCTGGAACAAACATGGTGAGCTGGCAAGGTAGAGGAGAAGATAAGGACAGAAACCTAATTGAATGTTGTGAAGTTACATTGAATGTTAGATAGAAAAAGGGAAACTAGTTTGTGGGCCTAAAATGAACTACAATGTGAAATGGAAAAGTCAGTGATGGAAAAGAAAAGAAACCCTTGATGCAGCTCAAATGTCTGAGGGATAAAGAAGGGAAGCCAGGAGAAAGGTTATAAAAATGCAGGCTTGCCCACGTGGCTGAGTATACCCTTTTCTTTCTTCTTCCTAAAATATCTGTCTAGATGCAGAGGGCTGTTACAGCTTAATGGTTCAACATTTCTGGACTCTGCAAGGCTTGGCCAGAGGCACCAGGACCCTGCAGAGAGCCCAGGTTGCTGGCACTGCACAGGAAGGTGATGGTGGCCCCCCAGCTACCTTGCCACATAAACCCAACAGTGACTTGCATGGCTACTGTGCACCCTGCGTGATGGATGCGACCCTTCCAGAAAACCACAGCTGGAGGTAGCGTGCCAGCAGGCAGCACCTCCACAGCACATATGTTGTATTAGATAGGTCCTAAGAGTAGTCAAGGTGGAACCTGGGACTGCTTTGGTCACAAGTTTAGCAGTAAAAAAGGAGACTGGTATTATCTCACCTGTATTTGTAGGACTCTGACACTGCTGCCACTATAATAATTGGGATAAAACCTGAAGAGCATCACAGAGCCCAAGTGTCTCGTTGGCTGCCCTGAGTGGTGGGGCACAATGATTAGGATTCTTTGGGGAACTCTAGATTTTGGCTCGTTAGCTTGGCTTGCAGGGGCAGGTGGTTGAGGGTAAGAGAAATTATGATGGCAAACTACAGGAAGGAAAAAAACTACAGCATGTCACTTTCCAGGAGGATTGTTAGTCACAAGGTAAGACAAATATTGTCTGTCAACTTGATGCTTTTCTATGCTTTCCTATGCTTTCCTACATATATATATGTATACATAGATATATATAGGTAATCTTTCAAATGCTTAGCTATAATTCAACAATTTATTAGAAAGTTTCTTCCCTGGTACTTTGCATGTTTGATTCCCAAGACAAGAGAAAAGAGGTGGAAACAAAACTGTTCTTAATACAAATCAGATCAGCCCCTTCAGTTTCTTTGTTATGGTAATTGGTAATTACAGGAAAAAAAATCTTAATTTAAGATGAAGGTTGCTTCAAGTACCTTCCCTACACATGATCTGTCAGCAGCCCACCTTTGGATGACACCTATACTGGAGGTTAGAACAGGTCACATGAACTCTCTGAGCAGCTACCAGCCACGGGTCTCTGCTCACCCTTTCCCCAGCACTTGGGGAACAAGTACAGGAGCACCAACACCTAGAATTATTGAAATGGGATCCAACAGGAGGCAGCTCTTTGGCATACTGTGTTTTCCCCCTGTTTAGCCCAGCGGACTGAAAAGTACACGGTGCCAGTGAAACCATCAGGAAAGTTTTGGGCCAAAATCAGAAGCTTAAAGAGGGTTAACCCTTCTCAGGGAAGAGTCACTGCCTGGTCCTCCTCTGATGGAGCCAGGTAGCTCCTTGCCCCCAGAGGATGACAGTGTCCGGATGCAGCTGGGGTAGGGCACACCTGCCCCCATGATCAGGACCTTCAGAGCAAAAACCACTCAGCTTTGTGTCCACCCACTGTACTTCAGCAGGGCACTCCCTGAGTGACGACAGGTGATCCCTAAAGTCAACCTATGTACAGGTCCCTGAAAGGCACTTAATTTCTAGCCGGAGAGCTGACACGTTTCTGACCAGCGTTAGGTTATGGCACTTGCACTAACTACCAAAGCCCCAAGTTGGATTTTATACCCAGTTCCTGTTTACATCCCTTGATGACCAAGGCTTGAACCCTTGGCTGGAGTTACAAGGTTCACTGTGGGCTTCCCATCACTGCTCTCCACACTCCCCCAGCCTGCAGGCAAGTTCTGCCGGCAGTCTGCGGTAAGCTTTGCCCCCGGCAATGGGGGGGAACTGTTCTGATGAGTACCTGGGGGCTTCGGTGGCAGTGAAGAGGGCAAGGGGAAATAGCTAAGGTTTGATGGAGGGCTGTTAGACCTATTTCCCCATCTCCTTAATTATCCGGTTGCCTTCCTGGACATGTCCCCTTGCCTACATGTGTGCGTGTCTGCACACATACACACACACGCATAGAGCAGACTTTTCCAAGTTCAGATTAGAGGGCTGCTATGCAAAATGTGGATTTATTTATTTTTTTCCTGAAGCAAACAGGTGATATCCATGACAGAGAGATCACATTTGGATAAATTAAATATAAGCCTAATATCAGACAATTTTCAGAGCAGAACAAAATATTTTTAAAATGGTCCTGGAAAAGAGGAAAATATTCATACTTCAGAAAAGTATTTGCTAACACTGCTGAAAGGAGTCATAATTTGATTCAAGGTTAGCCTTGTCTCTTTGTTTCCTTCTGAACGCTTTTGGGAGATTGCTTTCTAATCTTTAAAAGATACATGTACTTATGTATGCCAATTTATACTGTTGTGCTCTTGTTTTTTTCCTGAACTATTATAGAAAAAGGAAACAAAGAAAAACCCACTGATGTGGAAGAAATTTCCAGCTGAATTTGGGTTCTTGACAGTGTGTATAGGTGTGCTGAAATAAAAATGCAGCCTCTCAGAAAATGTAAAACAGGCATACCTGCACAAATAAATCTGTCAACAGGTAATAAATGAATAATGTCAGTGACTACTGAACCTCAGACAAATATATTTCACTGTTAGCCAGGGGATGTGTGAACTCAAATGCAGTCACAGATTCTGCAATACCTTTTTATAGGACATTGTATTTGTCCATAAAACATTTAAATGTAAATGTAGAAGGAACTGACTCTGTATATTCAGTGAAAAATACCTAGCAATCACGCCACACCAATGGGAGATATTATTGTCTGGAACAGAGCAAACTCGGGGTCAAACCTTACTTCCATTAAGAGGCTGAGCAGTATTGTATATAGATAACATGAGAAAAGCTAACAAAATCCGACGTTAACTGGACTTTCTGGTGTGCAGCAAAAAATTCTTCGTCATTTACTGGTAATTTTTCAGTTCTAATGGAGTTAAACTGGAATTGCATTGGTATTATCACTAACGCTTTTCAATCTGGTTTTGCTTTACGAGATTTTTAAAGAGTTGTTTTGGTGTTCCTATTAATTCTTTCCTTTATCGTAAAAGCAGTTACAGGATTGTGCTCTCTCACTATAGATTTTGTATGTGCTGTGTTTGTATAATATGTTGCATCAGAACTAAAGTAACGATTTGTGGTAAATGAACTCACATGGGAACTTCTCAGAGTGTGCACTGCCCATGAAAAAATAGCCTCTACAGTACAAATAATGTTTACCTCACAGAACCACAGTAATTTTTAACTCTGAGTCACGTGCTCCCTGGTCTTTCAGCTTTTGGCCATCTGAGCCCCAAATGAAAGCCGCCACCACCAGCACCCCGTACCCCCAAGAGCTGACTCACTTGGCACTGAATTACAAAGGCTCTCGCTGGAGCCAAGGCAGCCACTATGGATGGGGAGCTCCCCACAGGAACGACAGTATTTTCCACAGAAATAAACATCAAGTCTTCCAGTTGCAGTCAGGCAACAAGGAGGGGCCCGCGACAAAATCTCCAACCAAGACCTTTCCTTGGGAGTCTGATGTTCACCCAGGAGCAGCACACTAAAGGTGAAGCTGTTACTACCTCCCAGCCACCCCTCCTGTCTCATTGCTTTATCAGGCCAGGCTGGACACCACAACCACTCAGCCACATCCTCAGGAGCTGTGCCACATCCCTGCTGGGGTGGCACGGCAGGAGGACCCGGGCAGCCAGCTCTGGGGGAGCCACCTCACCCATCCCATTTCACCTGCTGCTCCTAGGACTGAAGCCACTTCTCTCTCCCCAGGTGACTTAAAAACTCACTGGTGTAGGGTGGCAGAGCATGGCACCGACTCCTCACACACGGAAGGTATCCTGTGGATTTCCATGGAAGTGTATGCCTTTTTCCTCAGTGGGTTTATGCTCATCTTCCTCGGCATTTTCTGATGCACAGCTGCTTCCCCATCCTGTACAAAGCCTAGCATAACCCGTTCTTGTCGGATGGCTCTCCCACACCATCAGTGAACCAAGTCAGGCCATCCAGGAACCAGGACTACAGCTGGAGCTGTCCCCACATTAAGCATGATGGTATTGTCTCTCCTATGTGGGCAGGCTGAGAGAGTTGGGGTTGTTTGGCCTGGAGAAGAGAAGGCTCCAGGAGAAGCTAAGAGAAGACCTTATGGAGGTCTTCCAGTACCTAAAGGGGGCCTACAGGAAAGATGGGGAGGGACTCTTTATCAGGGAGTGTAGCAATAGGATGAGGGGTAACGGTTTTAAACTGAAAGAGGGTAGATTTAGATCAGATATTAGGAAGAAATTTTTCACTCTGAGGGTGGTGAGACACTGGAACAGGTTGCCCAGAGAAGCTGTGGATGCCGCATTCCTGGAAGTGTTCCAGGCCAGGCTGGATGGGGCTTTGAGCAACCTGGTCTAGTGGAAGGTATCCCTGGCCATGTCAAGGGGGGTTGGAACTAGATGGTCTTCAAGGTCCATTCCAACCCAAGCCACTCTATGACCTAGCATGAGATTTCATATGTCATAACTTTTCTTTTTGTTTGCAGCTTTATAGTGTTACCACTTGCTTGAACTGCTCCACACCAACTCTGAGCAGCATTTGGAGAATCTGAACACACTGTCCAGCGACACCTGGCAAACTGATCGGAGTAGCAGCAGTGGCGCTCACCTGCCTGCAGAGGTCCAGAAACACTGGGCAGGCACGCTCTGTCTGCGCTGATCAGCTTACAGGGATGCTCACAGCAGAACTGATGCTGGCAGGCAGATCAGGTGCACAACATGTGCCCTGAGCTATCTACAGTCGTGCTAATGCACTTGAAATGCATTGAGGCCACAGCTGATGCGGAGCATCGCATGTGCCCCTGTGCTTCTCTCCAGGACTTCTCCAGGCTGGTCTTATGGCAACCTCATTTCTGCACCCTTGCTCCCTAGAGATGCTTGCTGCAACACACTGCCCTCGGTCTTTGTGGGCCTTGGCCAAGTTATCTGTGCAAAGGTTTATGATATTATATTAGGTATAAAAAAATGCTGAGTGTTAGGTTACTACTTTTATAGACTCAAACATTTGGTGCAAAATCACATTCACACTTCATTTACCAGATCCCATAGCTCCAGAGAAATCAGGACTATTTGTTCCAAACCACGTGAATATAACTGAGAACAGAGATGGAGGGCAGCTAGGAGGGGTTATCTAGGTGTATTTTAAAGCCAGATTACAGGTTGATAAACACAGGTGTATCCATTACAGCTGTATCCAGAGGCTGCACAGAGATAGGTGAGTGCACGCGTGCGGACCATAAAGCTTTCTAACATTATTCAAGAAGGATAACACTGAAATTGCTTCCTCTGCCCTTCACGAAGATGTGGTGTAATGAATGACAGGGGAAAGACATTGCCTTTGCTCAGAGACAACTTACACTTTCTAAGTGGCTCCTGAACAGCTGAAGTCAACCAACTCATGCCAATGAGAGCAGAGTCAATAAAGATAATTGCATTTGTTTAGCTCAGGAGACTGGAAATACAGGTGAAGAACACAATAGCAGATCTTGCTGGGAACTTGAATGTCTTTTACAAGGAGAGTCCTGACATTTTAGGCAAGGGAAAAACCCTTCCAAATTGGAACCAAAAGACAAAAATTTCAAATTTTACACTACCTAAAGTTTCTGGGAAATGTTGACTTGGTACTTAATAATTTTCTCACGAGTCATGTTTGAGCATTTCATTTCAACAAGATAAAGGCCTTTCTTTTTCTTTACCTTTGTGGTTAGTTTCATTTACAGATATGTCATACGAAATGTAATTTAAAATCCCACAAAACATTCAGTGGGAATCTCTTCTACCTAAACTTTTTGACCTGTTGCAAACAGTATCTACTTAAGAAACTCTCACATTCCCAAAGGCTCATATCTTTTATAACACAGTTACAGTATGGCTGGGTAGTTTATAGTCAGAAATGAATCCTGCACTTAGATTGCAGTTTGGAGGGTCAGATTATTTCTCTGTTGGAGTACGTCCTAGGAGGGTTAGGAAAGACCTATTGGAATATTCTCTGTCCTCTTAAGTTTTCATCAGTATTAATTTGCAGCTTCCTTGGTCCCTCCTGCTTCCATTTTTTTCTCTTTAATGAGCACGAGGAAAACTGGTTCATTCCAAAATTCTAGCAAGATACAAGTGGGTAATATCAACAGAAAGCTTATCAATATGAATAGGTTTTAGCAAGACAGCAAGAAAAGCTCAAGTTCTACTCCCACTCTTCCCATACCTTAAAACCCTAAGAAACTTGACAGCACTGTCGTTGGGACTAAAAAGGAACTTTGTTGCTGTGAGATGAATGCGGCCAGGCTGTACATGAGGCTGTCTTATCACAATACATAAAAAATGGCCAAAAGGACCAACAAAAGCATTCCTGCCACACAGCCTGCCAAATCTGGGTGTCTCCTGGAAGGCCAGCACTGGCATCAGTGCATCAGGCACATGTGCACGTGCATCAGAAAACACTTCAGCAAAGGTGTTTGCTATGCAGAATTTGCTGTATCTCACATTCAATTGATTTAAAGTGTTATTTCTCACGTGTAATAATACATTACTTTATAAAAAATACATTTTATTTTTTATTAGTGTTTCTTCACACAAATATATACAAATATATTCATATTTGTGTGTTTATACAAACTAAATTTAGAGCAGTGTTGGCAATAATTTGTTAGCTTTTACCTTTCATCCCTTTAATTCTAGATTCATGCATCTGTTGGAATTTCTTTGAGTTTGCCTTGAGTTAGTTGCCTAACATGGGGGCATGATGCCTTTTGAGATGTTCTCTGCTCTCCCATCTGGCCTCCAGCTGCTGCTCCGGAAGCAGAGCTGCCAGGGACCTGCCAGTGTTGTGCAGACCTCTCTGCAACCTGAGGGTGCCTGAAATAGCCTTAGACACCTAAACAGCTGAATCCTAATTTGCAACCCTTTCACTGAGGGAAATAACGGAGGGAGAGAAGCAGGAGATGCTGACATGGAAATTCAGGTTTCTAGCTGCTGCTGCTGCCCACAGTGCTGCTTTTGCAGCCTGGCAGTTCCTTCCTAAGTGCTGCTGCAGGATGGCTTTGCTTTTTTCCTCTGATTATGCTGCTGTTAGAGCTGCCTGTCAGGCGCTGCAGCCCGTCTGTTTCCTGACTGAGCAGTGCTTGTGTGGGGTTGGATTTAGGGAGGGTGCCCATGGGAATGGCTTCTAGGTGTTCTTGGTTCCCTTCCCAGCCTGGTTTCTCTCTGTGCTACAGACACTGAGATCCAGGTGCTGGGGGGTGGGATTATTTGCAGCGCATCCCTGCAATCCCTGCAGAGCAGGATTTAGGATGCTTAACAGAAGCAAAGAGCCTCATCTCTCCAGCTCACCAGCTGCAGCGTGTTGCCTGGGCCAGAAATGGTGCTCTGGTTGCCCAGGGCACACCACTCAGGATGACTTCCCAGTCCTAACCCTTCTCCTTCACCTTGCTTTTTTACTTCTCTGTCCCTTCCTAATTACTACTCAGGATGAAGTTGCATTTTAAACACCTCATTTGAGAAAGCCCAATGCTTTGAAAGTACTTGGGTGCCAGAACCACATGCCCATTTTGGGTTACTTACAGGAGGTAGTTAGCACTGGCTCACGCAGAAAAGACATCTCAAACATTTTGGGGACAGAAATGGAGGTGCATGGACCACAGGACTCATCAGGTTGGTTTTCTTATCCCATCTCTTGTGTCCAGGGGTGAGGCATCCCAGTGATGCTGGTGCTCCTTTCCAAATGGGAAAATGCATCTTAGCGTTCTCAGATGGGGGTTGTTCTGTGCCCTGAAACATAAAACCTTAAATTCCTCCTACAACCACATTTCACTTCTGTGAACAGTTGAGCCCTCTTCCACATTTTTTGAACCAGGAAAAAAAGGGGGATTATTAGAAGTAAAATATGTTATTAAATGGGAGCTGGCATGTGTCAGGCTTATTGATGGGAACTCGCATAAAATGTGATATTACTTCATTCCTACCTTAATTGAAGATATTTTCAGCCTAAGTGATGTGTAACTGCTCAGTGATTTAGCTCTCTTTTATGAATAATTATATTGCATGTATTCTTTCTGGATATTTCCATTGATACATAGGATAAGTGCCTCTCAGAATAGCCTGTAAAGGGGTCAGGCAGACCTCACTTTACCGAATCCCTTTGAAAACAGCGTATTCTGCCTTCTTAAAGTCAATGGTTAAATTAATAAACACAATGAGAAACCTTTCAAATGAGAGGAACATTCCCTCCGCTTATGATCTAATTCCCTGGACACCCACTTACTAAAGATTTGACAGGAGTAACATGAAGCTACAGCATTCACTATGTGGTTCATTTTTTATCAAACAAGACAGAAAGAATGAAGCCTTGTCTGTGTTTGAAAGCTGTATCGTGTTTCTGCCATTTCTTTAGGCATTCTTACAGAAACCTTTCAGTTCTCCCTTTCTCATCTTCTGCAGGCTAATGTATTAGCAATAGCTTTTCAGTGATTAACAAAATGATGGTGATTTTTGCATGAAGCATAGGAAGAGCCTCATTCTTAGCTGTGTACTCATGAAATAACCAATTTCAAACTGTGATGAAAACAGAAATAATTATAAACACTTCAGCAAATAAAGAAATCTTCAAGAGTTATACTTAATATTAAACACCACACAGAAAATTTCCCAGGCAACAGGCCAAGCTCAGATTAACTGGATCTTTTTTAAGAGGCGTTTGTAATGTAAATTCAAAACCAAACAGTAAAAAACACTTTGACAAACCTTTACATTACTGCCACAATCTGCATCTAGACTCAATAAAATAATAGACAGGAGGGCTGCCAGCATCCAAGCCAGGAGTATGCAAATGCCCTATTCTGCAGCTCACTGATAGCAGCTGGAGAGCGGAATTTAAAAGCACCACTTCAAAGCTTTTCTAGGAAATAATTGAACACTTAATGATTTTAAATTTCCATGATAGTTCTAATGCCAAATTGTTGTTTAAATTAATTTATTTAACTAATGATCAACACATGCGTCTGGAAGATGCTTCTCCGTGCATTTGTGTTTGTGGCTCTGCTACAGCGATGACTAAAACAAGAAATGCAGCAGGACACAGGGCTTGTCCCAGGGCAGCAGGGCAAGGTGGGTAGGCGGGTGGCTCTGGACGAGGTGAAAAGTCCCCCTTTTCAGACCACAGACTTCCTTTGATATTGTTTATTTGGTGCCAACTGGGTCCGCTTCCAGAGCGAACTAGGGCATCTTTCTTCAAAACGCAACAGATGACCCAGACTCGCCTACAGCAAAGAAGAAACAGCTTTTGTTTAAGGCATTGCTGGGTGGTTTTGGTGTTTTCAGTGCCAGCTGAATTGGCTCCCGCCAGCTGGGGGAAGAGAAGGCAGGGAGGTCAATCAGCAATGCCAGGATGGGCAAGAACAGGAACTCCCATCTCTGTGCCTGAGGTGTGGGGCAGAAGGAGCTCCCTGCAGAGCTGGCGCTGGTGGCTGGGGTCCCGGGGGAGACGTCACAGCAGGGAACCCCGCCTGGGCAAGGTGTGTGAGGGTGTGCATGGAGAGGGTTATCCAACAGATGAAGATCCACAGTAACTTCCACAGCTTGCTCTAGCAAATTGCAGCTCACACAGTTTTGAGGCCGTTTCCCTCCCCACCACCACCCCAGAAAGTTATACTATAGCATCCCTTTCCCCACCCTCTGTCTCTGGTTATTTAGATGAAAAAGTCTGCAGCAGAAGGGCTGCGTCTCTGTAGGTGAACACAACAGGCTTAACACAGCTTTGCTCTTAAGTCAGCTAGCTCCTGTTTGAAGTGAGAAATAGTAATTTGAGGAAGGAGATAAGCTGGGTAAAAGAAAGCAATCAATCACAAACTCTAGTCCCACAGTGCAGAAACTACCCCATTAAGACTACAGTTGTGTTTTTTCAGTGTACTGATGCCACCGGTGAGGACATACAAAATTTATGAGGATTCTTGACAGAGAAGTGAGGGAAAAGTAACAGAAGCCTTCACACTCAGAAAAGGTGGGAGACAGATGCACAGGAAACGATAACTCACAATTTCTCAGAGTGCTAAGGGGCACCCATCGAAATGATGGGGCAGCCCACTTAAAAGACAAAGCAAAGCTGTTCCACACCACCTGTAATTGAAATGTGGCCTTCATCACCATGGTATGTACACCTCCATTACACGAGGTGAAGGTCACCATCTGCTCCCCTTGCTTCTGCTCACTTCCCATGTCCTAAGGGAACTTCAGTTGCACCACCTCTTGGTACCTGCACTACATTTGGCATAACTTGCCACCTTTGCTCGTCATCTCCCCTGGTCCCAGGGCTCACTGTAACTTTGCCTGCCCTTCTATGGGTCAAGCTCGAAGTATGCTGAAGGGTTACTGCAAAGATGTTCATAGTGCCAAGGGCAAAATACTACTTGCCTTGTGGATAAATAGGAATTTTCAGCCGCCAGGTCTCTGAATTAAAATACATGGCCTCAAAAGGCTGTAAGTCATGTTGGTGAAAAAATTCTCCACATGAGCACTGGATGGAAAAAAATTTAAGAGCCTTGCAGCATGAAAAGGGGAAAGAGAAATTCCAACCAGCCTGGTCTTGTAGAGGGATTAATCCTACTTTATAAATTAGCCTCTTTGTACCTACGAAACATGTTTGATCAGATTCCAAATCATGGCAGTGATTTGTGCCAATTGGGAAGCTGAAGAGCAGAGGAATGTCTGATATTTACATATTTTACCAGCTCTTCATCTGGGTCAATATTTTATTAGCACCAAATATGCCTCTTTGCTAAGGATTCTACAACTACTGCTCACCATGGTGCACTACAGGTGGCCTTGTACAAAGATACTATGAAAGACAAGAGTTGAGGGAAACACACCACTCATTTCTTCTTTCCTCGGGATGCAATGAACACATCCACATTGAGGAGTGTTTGCATTCTCTGTGCCTTGATTTGCAAGTCTGAGCCATGCAATTCAGCTTTTTCCCCATTCACACTCCTTTCTGCAGTACATACAAACCTCTGAGGAGCTGCATCATCCTAACCGTACCTGTCTGCTGGGTCTGCGCCTGATCAGGTCAGTAGGATGGAGAGGTTTCCAACACTATGTATAAAAGTAGTTCAAGCCTAGCTCTGACAAAGTAGTTGCTGGTGGGACAGGCATGCCCATGATTTGTTCTCCTGTATTTGCCACCAAATGTTTCATTGCAAAGGATTATCGACCTCTCCTTCTGCAAAGAATGCAAGTGCAGTGAGCTCTGACAAGAGGCACACCACCAGTTCTCTGACAAGATTGGGCATGGATACGGTAGGGTGACCAGCAAGTGCCTTGACCCCAGCAGATATGGGTAAGGACCATTATTTGAGGAGATTCTGTGTTTTTTTTCCTGTGGCTTAAGGCTGAAGCCAAACTTTCACTTAGTTTCTTGGATGGACTATGCATCCAGAGGGGTGAAACAGGAGGGTGGTGCTGCCTCTATAGTCACCTGTATACCACCAAAGCAGATGTTGTGCATGTGACTGCAGGAGTCTGTGCCCTGCATGGCCTGGGACATCTCCACTTCTGGAAAAGCAGGATGTCCTTGGTTTGCCAGGCACTCTTAATATGATTTCATTTTGAGGTGTCTCCTCTCTTCTCTTTGCTCTCCTTTCTTTCTTCCATTTAAAGGAAAGGAATTCCTTGGGCAAAGAACAGGATCGTGGAAGATGACTAGCTCAGTGCTCAGAGCGCAATGGCCAGAGCAGGATGCAGGAGTAGAGTCTATTCTGTGTGGCAACCTGATCCCACCATGAGCAATCATCTTCAGTATAGAAAATGCAGATAATTTTTTTTAAAAAGAAACAAGACAGTTTCTCCAGCCAGCTGCCTTTGAGGAGCATATCAGTCAAATGGGAGCACAGGGGTGAGTTGGCAGGCGGGGGGCATGGGGCTGCAATGATAATGTAAATCATCCACATGAAAAAATTATATATTAAAGTAAATGACTGATATATCAAAGTAAAACTTGTAGCGAATTTGCCTGATTTTGTGATGCTACCAAGTCCTGAAACTTTAATTTTCTTGTATTTTTATGTATATCTAGCTGGCCAGTTACACCCAATCTTGTTGGTTGGCCAGCTCATAGTGGAATATTTGTTCTACCAGAAATACTAAAATTATTCTCTTCATTATTTTGGTTGAGAAATACACAAAGAATACCTGGAATTTTCATGGAATTTAGTATTTGACAGAGATTGTGGTAGTGATTAGGACCACCCTGCTTTAGCTCCTTCCTCCATTCTTTCATACTGTATGTCCTACTAAATTAATTAAAAAATTGGGGAGCCCTCCAGTGGCTAAAAATATAGAGCCTAAATTACCAGTGTGTTAAAGAGGTATCCAAAAGTCTGATGGTGTCTTCAGACTTCGTAAAAATCCATACAATTTTAATATGGAATTTTACAAAATGTTACCTTTTTACTGAAGAGACAATTTTTAAAAGGTCAATCCAGTTAAGAACACATGGAGGTACTAGAGGAAAAAGTTCCCTAAAAGTTCTTTTTAGAAAACACCCCCAAATAAAATTGTTCTCCTAGTCTTCAGACTGGCACTTCTGTTTCTTATTCCCCCAAAAAAACCCAACCTCTGTGTGTGTGTGAAATCAGACTCTTGTCTCTGACAGTCTCTACATTGATTCTTTAAAAGCCTGTATATTGCAGATTTATCCAGAAATGATGCCAACAAAGGTTTCTGTTAAAAGAAAGGAGAAAAGTATTCAAACCTAAACCCAGGTTTGCAGCCCAGAGCTGTAGCTTATTGAGGTAAACAAAAAAGCATTGAGGGACTCTGCTCTGGATCCTCCTTGATCTCACTTCTAAAATGTTCATTGATTTCCAGGAGGGGATTTGGACTAAAAATCTGTGGAGAGGTGTTGCAAAGAAAAATACAATCCTTAAGATAGTGACTATGTCCTACTACATGCTTCACGTTTTTGTTAGATTGGTCATGGAATTAAGCACAGAGAGAAAATAAGTAATATTTTTATAAATGAGGACATTTGGGACCATTTCATCTGTGCCTCATTCCAACAAACTAGGAACTTGATGCAAAGCCTGTTTAAGTCGATAGCTTTTGGCTCAGGCTCTTGGAGAAGGATAAGTGGATCAAACTAAGAAAAATGCTAAATCTCCCTTTGAGCCAGGAGACCATCTTTATGCGGGAAGTGACTGCTGGGCTACTGGCCGGCTTTGCTGTCAACGGGTGGAGATGACCAGCCCAGCACCTCAGCTCCCGGTCACCTACAGCTTGTTGTCAACTGCAGAGGAGCCGTGAAGCAGAGCCAGTCTGGTCACTAGGCCGGGAAGAGCCTCCTGCCCTCTAATTAGCTGTGAACTGACATTGGTGCCTTGAAAGACCTCCCGGTATTTTTTTTTCCCCTCCTCTCAAACATTGCAACGGGTTTCTGTTGTCTTGTGTACTGCTCCACAGCCTGCAGGTCATCCCAGCACTTCATAGGCAGCCTGAGACAATACCCCATTTCCCAGAGCCTGCATGGTGGGATGTGCATCTTACCCCTACCATACAACAGGAGGGCTGCCCCATCACAAAGGCTTATCTATGGGTACCCATCACGGACCCTGGCAGCACTGGGCTGCGGGGAATGACAGCCACTGTAAGAAAGTGGGAGGATCAGCTTCAACCTGGTGGAAACATCCTTCTTTGCAAGTAAGACAACAGCCAACATCTCCAACACTGCACCGCTGCCACCGGCTGCTCTCGCCGTTGGTGAAGAGCAGTCTCAAAGGCCCTCTCCCGACTGCCATTGCTGCCCAAGTCCAGCAGCTCTACCCCAAAGAAAAGGAGGTGCACAGTGCAGCCTTCGATCATCTGCAAAAGCACAAAAATAGAATGGGGTGCCTACAATTTGAAAGCGGTCTGTGTCAAGAGCTGTCAAAAGCTGTAGTTGCCACAGGGATAATTGGTTTGTGCCAGCTGTAGTTGATGGATACCAAGCTGATGAAAGGAGACAGGATAATATGCCTTCTGTTGTTTAATTAAGGATTTTCTAAATCTGCATAAACTGAAAGCTCTGGATGCTGAAAACCACCCAAACGCACCCCAATATTCATAGCAATGAGAGAATGCTGGGGAAACTGTATTCCTCCCAAAATGTGTGTGCACCTATATAAAGTGCCCCCTACGCGAGAAAAGGCCGTTTGGCGATGCTCTTGCCCTTTATTTCCCACCCAGCTGCTCCCTGCAGATTAATGCATGTCAGAATCTTCCCTTATCTCAGGGGCTGCAATCTTTACTTAATACCCTGAGGGAGGGACATCTTGGGTTATTTTGCACAGCGCAAGTGATTGAAATACGGCAGCAAACCGTTAACATGATCCCCAAAGTACTGGCTCATAGCCCAATATCTTTTCTACAGTCGTTTCAAAGAAGGTGATTAATAGCATGTCAGAGAGCTGCTCTGTATACCGAACACTACTTGAAGAACTGTAAATAGATAAAACCAAACAATCAACAACCATATACTGAAATAAGGACAGGTACCCGAAGGGTGCTGGGAATCTCAGTTGTTGAATTCTACTTTTACTGTTGTTAATGGTAGGTATCAAGAGGGGATGAATAGCTCCCAAATTAAATTTGAAGCTAATCTCATACTAGGAGGCAAAGACTCTATCATGCAGGCAGTAGCCTTATCTGGAGGATATAGTAATAAAATCCAGCCTGGACAACACAAGCTAATACACGCAGGAGAAATGAAGAAACATGTGTAGCTGTTTGATGGGGCTGAAGGTGTTTAGAAAGCAGCAATGCAGGAATAGTGCTGGGGAGAACGGCGTGGGGCAGAACCAGAAAACCAGCTGTGAGCTGGCAGTGTGGCACAGCAATAAGGCTGGGCAGTTTGCAAGAGCAAGGGTTATGGTTGTGAGTCTGGGCAATGTGAGAAGGGGGATGTTCACCTCACAGGACTGACATGCTGGGCAAAAAGACAACCACTGCTATGCCATCAAGTACTAAACTTGTGAAAAAAGGGCCAGTAATCACAAGGTAAAGGTTTTGTCTCTCACACACCTCCCTTTCTGAGTTCTCCTTCCCCAGCTTACCCAGTTTTGCAGGGAAGGGACCTGCCTCTGGGGGCAAGCCCTTCCCGGGAGGAGCTGTGGTGACACAACCTTCCACCCTAGCCAGGGTTTTCTGGGTCCCCTGCTTCTGCAGGACGGCTGGTGAGTGCCCTGCAGCCCAACTGTTCTCTAGTCCTCAGCTGCAGAGGCGATGGGCATCATCAGAAGAGGTGACAGGAAGGGGAATACAGATGCAGCATCCCCTGCCTAGCCCCAGGTAAAGCAGAGCAGCTGAGGGAGAGGAGGAGCGAGGCAGAGGAAGAAGGGCAGGCCCGTGCTGACTAGTGCTGGATGCAAGACTGTTCTTGCAGTGACAGAGGCAGTGCTGGCACCTCATAACTGCAGTATCACTCGGCAGAGGGCCCATCTGTCCTTATCACAAATATGAGAGGATGGGAAAAGACTGAGAGATGGGTAACCAAGATCTTCAAAAGTGTGGAATGGCTTTTACACCAGGAGCAGCCACAGAGACCAGGACTTTCCAGCCCAGGAAAGGACATGTCCAAGGATGGATGTGCTAGAGGTCCACCAAGCAGCATGGGAAGGCGGGTAAAGAATGACTATTGGTTGTCCCACACGAGCTTGGTGTCCCACCAGGACCCGGTGACACCAGAGGGTGGCCAGGGCAGAACTGGCAAAAGGAAATGGTTCTTTGCAGAGATGGAGTAAAATATTCATGCAGGATCAAAACTGACTGGGTAAATTCACAAGCATCCACTGCAGGCTTTTAAATACCAGAAGAACCCTTCTGGATCGGGAGCTGCAAATTTTTGAAGGCTGGAAGAATATTCTAGGAAAACACACCTAACCTGTTCTTGTACACTTGTTTACATGTCCGCTATGACCGTGGTCAGAGGCCCAATGCTGGGCCAAATTCACAAATAGTCTGACTCAGAATGGTCTCTCAACAATGTATATGTGCCACAGGTTTCCCTTTACATTTCCTCTTGCCACAGCACAAGAGCTGCACCAGGCCACTCCCAGTGCCTCGCTTCTCTCTGCTTTTATTGAGACAACTGGTCATGATCAAGCTACATGTCTCTGCCACCAGTGACTGTCTCTTCCAGTGGTCACTGTCTTCTCCAAGGCAGGGCAGGCAATAACAGAGGGGAATCTGAGTATCTAAATTGCAGAAAAAAAAGAGATTTTCTAAAGATTTTGGCACTTAACGTCTCTCTCCTCTGATAAGAAATCTTCCTGAAAAGTGATTTTCGGTTTGCTCTGCTGAAGTCACTCACACTGAAAACCACTTTCAGGTCTGATTGGTGGTACCTTTGGCTGTAGTTCCCACAGCCCCAGTCTTGGCTGGGGCAAAGCAAGCCACAGCTGAACCATTTTTCAAGGGTCTCTCTACAACTTCCCGGTGACGAGCTGCTTCAGGTCCTAGACACTCCCTTGGCTAAAAGCAATGGATCTCACAGAAGCCTAGCTTGTACCAACCCCTAAAAAAACCCAGCCCCAAAACAAATATGCACTGTTTGACTGCACACTGCTACTGAATCGGGGTATCAGGTTCTGACTGCTCTTCTCTCCCAGGTGTGCTGGTTTTGGATCAACCCCTTGTCGCTTTGCAGGCGGAACTGGCTTTGGCAGCTCCCCAGGGTATGCACTGCACGTTCAGCTTCTCCATTTCTGCCCTGAGATACACTCCGGCTGCTTTTGAAGACTGTAAAAATAATCAATAATAGATTAAACTGCATGTTTTCTTCAGGCACCAGGTCTGCTTACATGTAATAAGTGTTTATGAACTGAGGAAGGCATCCCAAAATTACAGAAATGCTTTGGTAAACCTGAACCTAGGGTTTTTTTTGTATCTGCAAGCTCTGTGATACCAATTTTACTGTGTTTAGGGGATAAATGTAAATTACCAGCACAGTTTTGGATGGGTTTGCTTTTATCACATTTGGAAACGGGGCTAGTGCCCCCCTTACACTACTATTTCTTAATGATGTGCTTTTGTCAGTGAAGATGAGTTGGTAAAGACATGAGGATTACATTTAAATTCAGCTGTATTTGTAGTTTAAACATGTGGGAAATGAGATGAGGGGAGGAAAAGCTTATGCTAATCCAAACAAATGGGAACGCTCGTAACATTTTCAGATGGTTTATTTGAAATCACATTAAATTCTGTTTGCAACCTGATGCATTCGTGAAACTGGGGCTGGCAAAATACGCTCACCTGTTGTAATACAACCACTCCTGGGCTTTTAATGAACACGCACAGCCACAGGGATGCTTAAATCATGTGCTGCATATGCAAAGCACAATAGAATTTATTAAATAACTAATCCACAAAGCCCATCTTTTAACTCATTCAGGTGGCCAAAGGAAGGCAGAAGGACAGAAGTGACCAGCTTGTGGGCCCACAGCAAACCTGCTGGAGCTGGGACAACAGTGCAGGAATCTGGTATTACCCTCCCAACCCCTAATTGTCCTCCCAGGGCTGTGGTGAGCTTGTACCTTGGTGTCCTGGATGAGTGATTAAGCACCGTCAGCAGTGCATCTCCCAGCTCCAAAAGAGAGATTACTTTGCAGAGGAAAACAACGCTGCCTGGGCAGCTAATTAATCACCTCTCTCTCTGAAAGGCAGTGTCAGCCCTGCTTCACACCACTCAAAATCTGCTCATGTGCCCCTTTGGCTTGGCTGTTTCTGGGAGGTGATTCTAGCTCCCTATGCCAACTGCTCCATCAGCTCTGTTCATACCCTGTCTCACTGAGTGGGACAGTTGGTCTCGAAGCCATCGAGGAGATGAAAGCCACATAGCCCCTCCACCCTGAGCCAAAGATTTGACTTTTCTAGTTGCAAGGCTGGCAAGAGCAAGTGGAATTGTCTGGTTTGTGCTATTTTCATCCTTCGTGCCCAAGGTAAAAGAAAATGGATAAAATAGGGGTGCTAGAAGAAAACATCTTGCCAGGGATTGGTGGGGTGTCCCTCTTTGAATGGGGAGATGCTCCCATTCAGACTCTGCAGATGCTGCCCAGATCTACAGAAAGAGAACGCTACCCTGCATGTATTAACTTTTTCACTCAGCCCAGTGAGCATTTCTGGGCAGAATCAGAGAGGGCAGCTCACCAGCTTGCTCATGGGTGGATTTCATCACTCCTCACTAAGCCACCCCAGCACAAGACACCAAAATGACACTACGTCCCTCATGCAGCCATTCAAAACTGTGATGCAAAGTCCTTCTTCTAAACAGAAAGTGTTTTTTCTTTTTCTGGGAAGTCATCCTCTCCCTCAAGATGTCTGTTAAACTGATGCTTTGTCTAATAAATAAATACACATTTGGGATTTTTTGGGAGCTTTTTATCCTCTTTTGTTTCTATTCCTCCTCCTTACTTCTTTAAAACAGGCCCCCTGGCCTAAATTTGCAATGCTGAAAAAGGTGTAATGACATTTCCAATATTCAATATTTTTGTTGAAACCATCTTGAGAAAATAATTTTTAATGAAACACATTTACTATTTCTCATCTCTGTGCGATCTGTCTGATTTTCTAACTCCTTAAAATAACAAAAAACATTTGTCTGTTCAGAGATGCTGGCCCAAAGCCCATCACGCCCACAGGCTGTAGTTTTGTTATATGAAATGTTTGCCTAATTCTCCATACCATGGAATTATAACCTTAGTTTAACGATGAAAAAAATCCGTTATATAAGCAATCCCACCAGAACATGGAATTAAAGGACAAATCCTATCTAGGCAACTCAGAGGAGTGGACATGTATTAACTCTCTGAGATTACCTCTTAGCAAGTGCTAAGATACCACAGGGAGAGGTGCTGTTACAAAAAGAAAACACAGGTTGCTGGAGCTAGAGATGAACTGCTCCAGAGTATACCAGAAAATACGTCAGCCTCTGCTTTCTAGCACTTGCTCTCATGCAAGAGTAGCAGGTACCCTGCATAGCATGGGCTAAAAAAATAAAAAAAGCGCATGTTACCTAATTTTGCAAGATGCAAACCAGTTCAGGTAGATGTTAAATGATCTCAACTCTTGATTTCAGTGAAAGCTAAAAGCGCTTTGCTATGCTGCTGGGCTAGTCAGAAGAAGGAGGAGGATACGCTCAGTGCTTTCAACAAGAAGCTCTGCACATGACAGCTTTCTTCTGCTACTGATGGGATGAGACACAGG
>VZSZ01010974.1:278338-301832 GCA_013398815.1 Ibidorhyncha struthersii | reverse complement strand
CAATTCTTTTATAAATCACTCACTTGTGTCTTGTAGGCTTGGGGATATAATCGCCCAGACACGTTGCTTGGTACAATTATGTTTCTTTCTCACTTTCTCTGGTGACCTAATCTAACAACGTGCAAATACTACTTAGTTTCACTGTATTTACTTTGTAATTCCTGATACCACAAACTACTCACGAACAATAGATGAACTATTTCTGTAGCTTTCTTTTTCCCCAGAATTGACATAGCAACTTCATTTTGAATATGCCAGTATTTCCCAAACTCGTATTTTTCAGGGTCTTCACATTCTGCTTCTCAGCACGCCCTGATGCGCTCCTGCCTTGACGATGCTGAGCAGCGCAGGAGCCAGTCTCTTATCTCACACCTCGCCTCCCCGGGGAGTTGCAGGCTGGGCGCTCCTCTGCCTGTCCCACCAGCACAGCCCAATTCGAGGGCGACGGCAAACTCCTGCCCAGGAATGTACCGCGGCAGCTGGGCGTACACAACTCCAGGAAGGCACAGTCCCCTATTTATGCTGCTTCCCTTTGCATGGGATAAATAAATGTTTGTTGAGGGCAGGAAAGAGCACAAGAATGAACTTGCCTCTCTAAAGCCATGGTTACAGCTGGCACGTGTGTGCACAGGGAGGTGGGATCTGAGATGTGCTCCAGGGTAAGGGCTTGGAGCACAGCCTGTCCCTTCACCCCAGAGGAACTCTGTGACTGCATTGTCCCTGGGTCACCCGTCATCTTCCACTTGGTTTTTATCAATGCCATGAAAACAGGCACAGCTTCTCCAGGAGAAGCATGAGTAACCCAAGTCCCATCTCTCTCCATGTGTTACAGCCTGGGGAGGTGGGAGACACTGACCTAAGTTGTCTTGAGCAGGGAACAGCCTTTTGACACCTGGCTGCATGAGTTGGCTACTAACATACTCATAGCTCTAAAATACTTGAAAAATAACAAAGGGAGGAAAATACAAGGATTTTAGCCATCTACCTCCAGAAAAGCGTGGACTTGCAAATGTTTAAGAGAGCAGTGGCTCCTGGTGCTCTGCCCTGAGATGGGCATGGCTTAAGACACACCCCATCCTAAATGTTTTCTTTGGGCTACTTCGCAAGTCTCCCTGTTGGCACGCTGACTCCTCCGGCACCCTGCAGCTCCAGCACAGGTCACCAAGGCAACCTGGGTGCTGGCGCTGCCTTGGGCTTGGGCCTTCTTAAACGTGAATGAGCATAGCTGCCACTCACAGAGTACCCTAAAATAGAGAAGAGCATCTGACCACGCAGGGATTGTGTGAAACAAGGCCCTGAGATGACTAGCGTTGGTCATATGGGCAGCCGTGCGTCAGTGGCAGTGGTGGCCAACGCAGACAGGATGCTGCCTAGTTTTTGGCCTACCCATGCTTACTGTTTTCCAGCCTGTGGTGAGCACGGCTATGTGTAGGTGGCCATGCCAGAAGCATCAGCGACGCATTAGGCAGATGGAGCCCCTGAGCCATGCAGTAGGGTGTACCCTGCTTAAGAGAGAATTAGATATCACTGTCTCAGGTCTTTTCATCCCTGGATGGCCGGCCACCCATAGCTTCTTGGCCAGCAAGATGCCAGTGGGTTGCCGCTTGCCAGGAGAAGAGGAAGCTCATGCAGTGCAGCCAGCCCAGGGTGAAGACAGGCCCTTGGCAAGGGCGGGCAGGCTAATGAGAGAAGCAGATCAAATTTAGCAGATCTTGCGTGCAACACTGAGCGTGCAAGCACTGCAAGGGTAGGCGCCTGCGTTCAATGGGAGCCACACAGGGCAGCTAGCCCAAGGGCTCCCCTCTCTGCTGATTGGTGCTTCTCTTTGCTCGTGAGCGGCTTCCTCCATAAACACCTGCGGAGAATATACACAGCATATGCAGCAGGTAACCAGCTAAATCCTGAGGACACGCACATCTGCTTTTAGAAATGGCAGCAACTTCTTTCACCTGTTTCTTTCACCTGTTAGAGTAGCTGAAACAAATGAGCTACACTGCTCCCTTAAATCACTGGTTAACTTCAACAGAGTCCGTATTTTTGTCATCTGACATTTGCAGGCAGCAGTATTATTGTTAGTTAGATCAACCAGTATAGTTTGAAAAGTAGCCAAGGGTTGGGACATACAGTTTCTTTTTTAGATCTGGAGCAGAAGGAGCATAACTAATACATTTCTTTTGCAACACAAGTGAATCAAAGTGATTCCTTCTCTTGTTTTGACAAAACTTTATAAAGTTTTGCACCTGATTTTCACATCAGGTAAATATCAGAAAAAAAACCCACAATGTTTTCAGCTTCATTAGTAATGGAATTAACATAGTCAAAAGAAGTGTTCACAACCAAAAGTCATTTTGCCATGAACATTATGTGTTTGAAACAAAAAAGGCATGTTCCAGACTGGAATCAGTTAATGAAAACTCCTTATTCAAAGAACATACACTCATAGCCATATCCAAAACCTATCGAAACCAGCAGCTATATCTCAATAAGATCCAAACTACCTTTGAACGGGTTCCTTCTAAAAACAAAACAGAAAAAAAAAAAACGGGGCTGTTACGGTGAAGTTCCTCCTTCATTAGGTTGATTAACAATAATGATTGCAAACACTTCACTCCTTTGCAGGCTCTTCTTCATTGGGCCTTGCAAGGAGTAAAGTAAAAGTGACTGTGGACATTAACTCTACACCCTAAAAGTTCAAAAGAGACGTGTTACCAGATACTCCAGGTTGCACCGTAAGGGCTCCAGCAGCTCTGGAATAGGAATCAGAAATGCAGTTGATTCTCACCCACTGCTGTAAATTCATTGTTTCTCTCCTGTCAGTCACTGTCAGGGGTAGTGTAGGAGAACAGCTGAGAAGCAGATGGCTCCATCTAATAAATTTTGCAGGCTCATTTTCAAACAAGGGAGGCAGTGAGCACTGACAGTGCTACGTAAAAACCCTTCTGCCTGTACTAATGTCAGCAGCAGCACTGAAAACGTGCTGCCTGTCCCCGCTGGTTGGTAGGCTGGTCGGGTAGGCAATGTCAGCTCCTGCTGGGACTGGTGATAGCCCGTTTCTCAGTTCCCACAGCGACGGCACAAGTTTCTCCCTCGCTAGCCAACATCTCCTGGGGGTGGGTAGCTGAGGAGAAACCTGGCGGATGGGAAGAAGTAAGAATATATTCTTCTTCAAACCATCAGCTTGCACCTACTTAGAAGCTCACTGATAGAACGGTGTGTAGGATTGTCAAGTTGTCTTTAGCATGCATAATCAGCGAGGACTGGTTGGTAGATGGTTCTGCTGGTAGTTTTGCTGTTCTTGCTGGGACTCTTTTTTTTCAGTTCCTGACACCTCCAAGCAGATATTCTCAGCACCAAGTCAGCTAGGCCCAAGCAAAATGCTGAATATGCAACCAATAGCTTTTACAAGCAATGGTACTTTATGTATATTGGCTCGTATGTATTATCTATGCATGCATTATTAGTATTAGACAGATCTATTTCACAGCTATGCCAAGCGCCTTTCCTCTGAGGAGAGTGCAGTGAAACAATTCCTATTGTTGGTAGATTCCAGGGGGAAAAAAACAATGTCTTCATGGATTCCTTTAAATGAAATATTTAACATATTCTGAGACAAAAGTTAGTTTTCTCACATTTCTCCCATTTTGCAAAGAAAGTAGTAGTGTATGCATATTCATGAGTATATGAAATTGATGGGGAATAATTATGCTATTCCGGGTAGTAGTAAAAATGGTTACATTTCAGTCACTTTTAGCCTGAGAACCACTGTGAAAATAGTCACTCAAATGTTTAGAAAATAGATTCCTGAAGAACAGAGGATTCCTGAAGTTTCTGTGTGTCAGAACAGTCTCTCCTTTCAGAAGGTCTGCAGAGAGTGGAGTCGATTGTTTATATATTTTTTAATATTTTATATAGAATATAATTCTATAGTANAAACATACAGCGAAACAGGTAAAAGATTGTCACACTTGTTTTGCCTCAGGACAGAAAGTCCCAAGCAGTTCTGCATCACAGGCTAGTGCAGACAGTGTGTTGCAGGACACTCACCAGTATTACAAGGCAGCTGTCTGGCAGGACTTCGCAGTTATCCATGAGGAGAAGGAAAATTTTCAAAGAACTTCTAACAAAGTTTCAGAGCAAAATCACTTCCAGATTTCTTCTCCAGCTCACATTGCAATCACACAAAAATTTTGAATGAGTTTTAAAAAATAACTTCCTGACTAAATCTGATTTTTTTTTTGGTTTGCTCTCTGTCTATTTTCTTGTATAAAAGCAAAGCATTTGGCTGAACATTCTTGAAAAGCTATTTTTGGTATGTAGAACTAACCACAACTTGCAAAACTTACATATCAAAATGCAACTCAGCATTTCAAACGTCTTTTAAACACCTTCAAACATATAATCACTTCCAGGTTGCCGAATGCTCTCTGCAATGCTAAAAATTTTAAACAGAGATCCTTTGCTGTGAAATCGGCCTTGAAAAAAATGGCTATTGAACACCTGATAAATGGGCACTCTGCTCAAACACAGAAAGCCCAGTTCACTGACAGACAAAGCAAAACTCTTGATGAAACTATGGCATCTCCTGTTTGCTTAGAGAAGCCCAGGCTAGCACCAGATGTAATGGCTATAGACATAATTAATGCAAATTATGCACCACCGCAGGAAGACGGAGTTTCTAGAGCACGTATTCATTGCTGGCCTCTGCTTCTTGAGGCTGCACCTATTTGGGGAAACATTAGCTATCTATTAAATATGTTCTTTATATCTTGTCGTTTGCTTCCAAGTTTTCCTGTTAAAGATCAAAGGCAGCTGATATCTTCTGCCTTCGAATAGGTACAAAATAGGTGGCAATTTTGGGACAGGGAAAGGGAAGAAAAGGAAATCACCCTTCTCAAACTTCATGTTTGGAATTACTAATATATTAATATTAGAGTTGTTGTTTTGTGGTAGATACTTTCGCTGATAACTGTCTCCCCACACACACTTTCCTCAGACTGAGGAAGCAAATCTATAATGACTAAAAATGCCTAATATATTCTGTATGCCCCAGTGCTATGGATTTTAAGCACTTCCTTACATAAATATTCTTTTCTAACTAAAGATATTTCAGCACGGATATGAAAAAAATGTAGCATCCAAATAATACGTTTAATAAAATAGTGGTAGGATTCAAACCCTGCCGTATTTGCTTACTGCAAAATATTACTTCAGTTTTGTGGAGAGACAAATAAAATACGGTACTGTATAACTTGCTTTCTTTCAATATACATCTCATGGCTTGAGAGTGCACTTAACTATTGGTTATGGAACAAACCTTTGGCAAATGGAACTTTTCTAGCAGTACCCAAAGCAGAAGGTATGGGCTTTTGCCGTTTCTTTTGCGCATTTTTCCTACAGCAGTTCTTTGGCCTATGAAAACTGGGCAGGGCAAGAAAGCAGGCTTGTGAGCCGGCTTCCAGATTCAAGAGATTGGGTCTATTATTGCGATTTCAGCACAGGCAGAATATCCAGTTATGCTCACAAAATGCAGATATGCAACCTTTGCCCCAGGAGAAATATGCTTCAAGGCCCTGATCCGACTTACGGATGTGGGCAATTCTCTCCTTGCAGGTGATGCTATTGAAATCAAGGAAACTTCTCTCCTGATGCAGTTTCTAGCAGCTGGAGATGTGCTTTTTGGATGTGGGCCCTTCAATATTATTTGAAACACGTTGTGCTGCATTTACTCGTGGTGGGTAACACATTACTCCGTGTGGACTCCCACTGACTTCAAGGAGTCTGCTCACAGCACAAGGACCCGTTCGGTAGTCAAAACCTGGCCTCAGGCACGATGTATATTATTATCACAGCAAAAATTTGTTTTGAGCTGTGTTTGGGGAAAGCCTTGTGGGTGACAACCACCAGTGTGTTTGGTTCTGTTTTCTAGCTATTCTGGATACAGGAGGGAGGAAAATCAGTATCAGCTCTCCTTTTGAGGCTACACAAATCATCAGGAGCACCGGCAACGCATGTCTCCCAAGCTGCTCCCATCTCTTAAGGTTGCAGACTTCTGGGGCCCAATCAGTGAGCTGCCTTGCCCTGTTTAGGAGATTCAGTGAAGTTATTCCTGTGCTTTGAGTGCATTTTGGGCTCTGGGGTGAGATGCCAGGGACAGTGGGCTGAAGCTTCTAACACAAATAAGATCCTCCCAGTTAAATTTAAAGAAAACTCCACAGTACTTTATTGGTTTTTTTCTTCTTCTCAGCACTTAATTCAATTTTACGTCACTCTAGGAGGATAACAAAACAGGAAAATGAATTGCATTTTCTGTCAAGAGGACATCTGGAGCTCTAACTTCATAGAAGTTGTGGCTTGTGGTAGTGCTCGGACTCTGGCCGGTAGACTCTGAAGAAATTTTCCCTGTAACAAACTCTACAGAAATTGCTTGTCCCATTTACCAGGATATCATTCCGAGGCAGCGAGTGCCTGCCTTTAAAAGGACAGGGGCTCCCCCTGACCATTTTGTCCAAAAGGGGCTCGTACACAGAAGCAGGTAAGAATTTCTGTACTAATTTTCAGTGAAATACTAGTGTTTATATGGCTGGCTCATTGTAAAACTTCGAACAGACAACACCGATGTTGTGCTTACAAATGCAAGGACTTAATCTTACTGAGATATTAGTCAACTTCTGTCAGAGTATAGAGAGGTATTTTTCATGTCAGACGGTTTCACACTGAAACCACATGACTGTTCAAAACAAACATAATAGAAAACAACCAAAATCCCTCTTTGCAGGAGAGAGGAGAGGAAAGAGAGGAAGAGAGAATGAGCGTAAGAGCCTCTTATTCCATCTTACTTACCTTGGTGAGGAATAAAAGAGTCTGGTCCCATTGCTTAAGGCTCAGATATAAGTAATTGTCACTTTTTGGCTTCCAGCAAACAGACCGTATGTCTACACTGCAGCCACCGCAGGTTGCCTGAGAAAACCTGAGTTTCAGCTGACTGGCTGGATGCGGCTCCCAGGCCTGCCTCGGCAGGAGGGAGCGCAGTGTAGACTACCTCTCCGATCAGCCAGCTCCTTGGGCAGCATCGCTGCTGCACCTGTGGTCCAAGCAGTGCCTAAACCAGCTCATGGCTTTGTCTCTCTGACCCTAACCAAGGTGAAGAAACAGTGCAAACATCAAAAAAAGGGGGGAGAGGAACAGTGAAAATGATAAATAACAGTATTCTCCAGAACAAGGGCAGTCATGGCCGCTGCTCTAGGTTAATCAATGAGCCACAGTTTAGGACTCTGACTCCCTTTGCTACTCAGAGACATTGGCCCGTTGGTCTGATCAGGCTTCCCTGCTTCATTTCTCCTCTCCAGGCATGGCAGAGATGGCTGCCCTGTACGGTTTCCTCCTGCTGATGCAGACCAGATCAGATGGAAGCTGAGAGAGAGAGAGGAAAGATAGTGACGGCATCAAGGAACTCACACGGGAGGAGAAAGCAGAGCAAGGTCTTGGATGACTCACACTGGGGTTTCAGCGCTCACCAGTAAGTGTGGCCACTGGTTACTACGCTTTCATTTGCAGTGTTTGAGGTGTAGGAGGCCATGGACCTCAAGACACATGAGCAACGGCAATGTCTGAAGGCTGAACCACACCAGCTTTAGCACAGTATCCTTCTGTACTTCATTCCATGAGAAGTATCCTTTCATGAAACCCCCCCAGAAGGTATCAATGGCAGAATAGCCTGTTCTCACTTTTGCCACCCCATATCAGTTACACCCAATTCCTCACACTCTAGTTCATTGATTTCTGGTAGAGCCCAGCAATAGACTCTAATCCATTGATTCTGGTGCCACATTTCTCTTGTTTACCAGAAAAAGAAAAATATCCATGGACTAAATAAGTCATTTTGTCTCCCTTCAGCACTTCTCCAAACACCAGCATTTAACAGGATAGTGGCACACCTTACGGTCCTCCCACAGGAGGCTGTGGCTGCAGCTCTTGTGCGTGCTCAGCCGCATGGTGGGACCGGACCACAGCACTGCCTCCTGGCAGGTGTGTACAGTGGCTCCTGTACACAAGACAAAGCAGACACAGCAGAGTATTTCACAGCTCTGTGATATGCCGTTACAGGCACAACCAGACTGACGCTAGGGTTATTCCGACACAGAATTATGGTGCAGTTTGTCACAACAGTCACAGCCAAATGAGACCCACGTTCCTCCTTCACTCGCGTGGCAAACTGAGTTCCTGGCTTTGGTGTACGTATAATTACTAAGGGGTGGTTCAGGTGAAGTTTAGATCCTGCACTACACTTTTTTTCTTCCCCCTCTTACCACCAAGTCAGGAAAGTAAATAAAGCGAGAACTCCACAAGAAAATTTGAGTATTATGTTTCTATAAAAGAATTTCCAGAAAGTAACAGGTGACTAATATTATTGATGCAACACAAATATAGTAGGTGAATTTCAGCAGTAAATCACAATCATCATACCTATGCCTTAGGGTATTGACATGATGTAAACTTGAGACCTTTAGAGACCTCTGATCTGTGTTTCATTACAGGGATCTGAAAGCAGTGTCTTGTTAAAACAAGGGGGAAAAACGAAATAACGCTTGAGTCTTTAAAAAGCTGCTGCATTCTGCCACAAAAAAAGGTATGTTCTTATCAGATTTCTGATGTAATCATGAGCCTGCAGCACAAGATCTTGACAGCGTGCTACTGTGCTAAAGTCCATACTGAAAGTTTCTGTGGTCTTTTTTTTTTCTTCATTATTTTTAAGCAGAGGTTCAAACAAAGGAAAAAATTACTGGGGGTGGCCACAACCAGGTGAAATGACATACTTCTCTCTAAGACAACAGTCCAACTGGTTCCAGATGGATATAAGGAAAAACAAATCACCATGAGGAAAATTAGGCATTGGAGCAGGTTGCCCAGGGTTGTTGTGCAATCTCCATCCTTGGAGGCTTTCAAGACACAATTGGATAAAACCCTGAGCAACCCGGTCTGATTTCAGAGCTGACCCTGCTTTGAGCCGGAGGTGGGACGAGAGACAACCTGAGGTGTCTTTTGACCCAAATGTTTCATGATCATCTGAGTAGTGGGTGATGATCCTGTTTTGTGGTGATTTTTTTTTTTTAACATGTAGAAAGGGGGTTTCCTTTCTCACTGGGAAAAAAATGAAACCTTTTGAACATTTACATGAAAATGGAAGGTGTTGGAGTGTCAGCTGCACCCATCCGAGCCTTCTGGCTAGGGCAGTGGCTTGAAGGTGGGAGACCCAGGTTTACGTGACTGCTGCGTGACTCAGAGTAGAAGTTTGCACCCTGCTTCACTCCAGATGGGTTGCAAACGGCACACCACTTGGATCAGTGATTGCATCAGCTTGCTAGCCATCCTCGATATGTTTGTGGTCACCATTATGTGCTTGGCTCAGCGAGGCAGCATGGTTTGGGGATTAAGTTCTGAGCTGCCCCCAACTCCAGCAGCAGTCAAAGGTAGTACAGTGCCTGCTGTGGCTTGGCCCAGCCTCAGAGCCTGCTGTAACTTGTTTGTGGTCCCTTTTTGTTCACAGGGCAGGTCTCTGAGACTCCACAATAGCCCGAGCCAAGGTCACGTTGCTGATTTTCCTCCTTCTCCTTGACACAGACCTGGCACAGCCCGTTTCTGGAAGGTAAGTGTGGGGTAACAGCAGATGTCAGCACCTCGATCAGTCTCCTTTGCCACCTTAGAGCCAGCATACAGAGGCTGCAAGGGAGCCTTAAGGGGGAAGGAGTGTTTTCAGCATCTCTCTTAGTTCAGTGCCTTCAGAGGCTGGCTAGATTGCACGGACCAAAGAGCTCCCGATTGCTAATCCTGTCCCTGAAACTGTCTCCTGCTGCGGAGACACAGAATTCACCGCACAGCATTTCACCCCTCTGTTGCAATTTTTTCATCTGTAAAATTGGGATAATGACATTTTACTAACTCGCAGGACTCTTGCGAACTTTAATTAAGGCAGGGTTTGTAAAATGTTTTAATGAGGGAAAGCACTAAGAACGAGTACATTATTTGGTTAAGCTGGCTGATGTGGTGCTGCCAGACTTCCCAAATAACTCAGGATCTGTATGTACACACTACAGATTGATATTCTGTACACCTTTAAAGATAAGCATTGCAGGGCTTGGGTCTTGGGCAGGCAGGATTCAGTTTGGGAGTCCCTCTTTCTAAGCACACTGGTGCATAGCACTTAAATTCACTGCCCACTTTGTTTTCCTTTATTTTGCAGACAGCAAACAACTTTGATTTACCAAGAGCCACCTTATAACAAGGTACAAAGCCAGATGGTGGGATAGTTTTTGGTACCAAGGACTGAATGCAGAATGTCCTTTCTGATCCCCTGTTTCTGGGTATAGGGAAAGCCACGGGCACATACACAACACAGGTAGGAAACCGAGCAATTTCAGTACTGCAATGGCAGCTATTACAAGGCGACAGCATTGCATCCAAACACCTTTTCCTTAGTGTGTGAGTAGGAGTAACAGTTTTGTGATGGAGCTGCTCTGTTTCGCTGCCACCACAAAGCCATGGACCCTCCTCTGCCTTGAGCTGTAACTTGTGTAAGGTAGCTGAGGCAGAGTTTCTGGCAGGGAAGCCAGCAGCATGTCCGCAGTGAGCTGCAGGGAGATGGAAGGGATTTCCCTGCCTGCTGCCTCTGACTCCTCACATGCGCTCAGACTTCATGTCACTATTTTCCCTACGCTGGGAAGTCATCCAGCAAGGCTTTGGGCATCTGGCAGTACTCAGCAGAGGAGTGACTATCACATAAATCTGTTCAAATACAGTGTCTCACTGGTGTAAGTCCATGCAGACACTGCCTTTCATTTTTCACCTTACAGCAGGGAGTGCATCCTCACATCTTTCTTCCATTTGTTTTTTGATTTTTTGGGGCCAGGAAGGAATTTACTGCCATGAGCAACTCAGTGGATGGAGAAAGGCATCCCCGTGAGAAGCAGGACTGGGACCGGTACTTCAAATATGACAGCCACAGGCCCAAGCTGTGCCTCTGGTCCCTCAGATTGCAGAAGGCAGACAGTCACAGGGATGCTGTGGCGACAACGTGCCTCTCAGTGGGGACTTTTCACCATCCTTCTTCTACACCTACTGAGGTGTGGGTGCCACGGCAGCCCTGTCCAGGGACCATGGCCCTGTCCTGCTCCCTCGATGCCTGCTTGCAGTCCCCAGGAGCAAGGAGAAAGGACCGTTCCCTCCAGTTAGTTCATCCAGAGCAGTGGTGAGGCCTGGGACTCCATATTCTTCTCTGAGGAAGATTTAATCAGTCTGGCTCTTAATACCACCCCGTTGCTCTTTGATCGAGGATTATTTAAGCTATTATTGAAATATTGTGCTCAGACTTCTATTATGGCTGGTATTCACAGAAACAATACTCCTCTCTAGCTGAGCAAATAATGTCGAGCTGTTTGTTTTAGACAGAATTCCACATATTCACTTTATGTTACTTTCACACTGTTGGTCAGGAACAATGATACTTGTCCAGGGCTAGAAATAATTACTGGGAATCATATTTTGGTGACATTTCCAGCAAGCTTCTAGAGTGCAAATCAGTCTGCAGCATTTCCAAACCCTAGGCATTTCTTTAGGAATCAGACATCCGCCTAGCTTTGGGGTTTTGTATTCTGACGAGTGCCAGACTTCCTCCCTGTGTTTCCATTCTTTAGATTTTAACTATGTTTGCAAAATGTCAGACATCTAAATCAGTTTTCATTTTGTCAGATATGAAAGATTATGGTCCGGAAAGATCAGCAACCACTACTCTAGGTAAATCCGTGCTGTTTGTTTGCTAGTTCTACTACAGACACCTTGGCTCCCAGGTATTCTCAAGATTAGCACAGTATCTTCTTTTGATTTTTAGGCAAGATTGTTCGGAGCAGTGGATACAGAGTCAGAGCAATGACAACAGACCAAGACTAATGTTTTTAAATGTTTGATGTTGCTGATCAGTTTAAATACCTGACATGGTATACATGGACATGCGTTTTCAAAGGAGAGATGCTTACTCCAGCCTGAAAAATCAAGCTGTTGAAATGAGCTACAAGTCAGGCATAACAAATTAGTAGATGTTATTGATAAGTATGGACTCACAGCAAAGTTCCTGTCAAGTTTGGTTTTTTTTAAATGCTCCTGAGAAGCACCCCTTTTTCATTTGTTTGTTTTAATGAAGGTTTCAGAAAGATGTTTCCAAGACATAGGAAGAATAAAAGAACTCCAACTGCTGCCCCACTTAACAGAGTATTTGTACTTGTTGGGATTCATCACGCATTTGAAAACTATTGTGTGGCAAATCCAATAATCCAAATTATTGTTTGCTAATCCAATTAGGCATTTTAATTAAACTGCGCAAAGTTCAGTGCTGCTGTGAGGTTTTATATCTGGGGTTTGGTTCATTTTATTTTGTAATTTTTGGGTGTCATCAGACAATAGAGCTTTAGCTCCGAAAAACAAAGGTGCATGTATATTGGCATACTGAGGGGGTAGCTCTCAAAACGTTCCCGTCACTTTTCCCTGAACAGCCAAGCCAGATAAAATTGCAGATCCTATCATTAGCAAAGGATCCAGTCCATTGCGCTGCCACCAGCACACTCCTGGCTGTCTATTTACTTCAGTTGCCTGGTGACCTTCAGGTAACCTTCGAATTTGGCAAGAATACTCTTACAGGATCTGAGCCCAAACCAATGTAAAAGTTTTGTTACATAAACTGCTAAAGCCCAGGAACAGACTGAGGGAGGGGGTACACGTGAACTCTGTTAATCCCACCCAAATAAGGCAAACAAGTATACCTAAGCTCCAGCTGCTTTGAACTTGACAAAAGAGCCCTACTATTCAAGCATACCCTTCACTCCACAACATGTCTTCCTACATCTATTCTTGTGCTTGTGGGAGAGAAGGAAAAGGAGAACAATAACTCCTCTCCAGCCACGTATGGGAAACTTTTTCCTTCTTACGATAAATCCTCTACAGCCATATATGGGACCGCCTGCCCTTCATTACAAAAGAGAGAGTGACCCACGCAATGCCCTCTTCTTCCTAAGCAGAGCTGGAGGGAGGCGGAGAACCAACCTTGCCAAGGAGAGAGGTCTGATGAGCTGATACATCCTGGTGTGCCGCTTTCAGGGTCAGCACAAGCTTCGGGCTAGCAACTGACTAGGCTTCGAGAGCGCAACATTTCCTTTTCCCTACACACAAATAATGCTGTTTCTGAACCAACTAGAAGTGATTGGCCACCCTGTTAGGCAAGCAATATGACTATGACTCCTCCTCCTCCACTTGTAGATGGGATATCAGACCTTGTCCACCTCTGGATGGACAGAAGCAATAGCAAAACAGCTCCCTACAGGCACAGGGGTAGGACAAGCACCCATCTCTCCTAACGCTTCTGGAGAGGAAGACTAGCATAGCTTTAACTCTCTTCCATGCTGCTACAACAACACCAGGCGGACATGAGGGAGAATAGAAAAGCAGTCCTATATTACTTGAATTCTATTATTTGGCACTTTACTTTTTTCTTTGCCATGTTCATATTGTCAGATTATTTTATTTTTAATTATTTAAAATGTTATTTGATTCTTTTGTATTGAGTGATTTTGAATTTCTTTCATTTTGAATGATACCTCCAAATGTCTCCTCCAAATCTCTCTGTTTCAGGAAGCCTAGAATGGGCCCTTTTCCTGCTGTGATGGGGCATGTTAGACAACCCCGCTCCTTGATGGGTGGAGAGCCAGTTTTCATGCTGGCACTGGGGTTCTCATCAACTGCTGACTGAGATTTGCAAAATTATACATTGGCTGATAGCTGAGATCTATAATTGCGCTATTAACTGTGCCTGCCAAAGGAGGCAGTAGGAAGATTCAAGCCAGAAAGCCAAATGTAGACCGTCATTCTTGTTACTATGATCATAATCTCTGTCCTGCATCAGCATTTAGGATGCGCTTTACCTGGGACTGGACTTCAAGGCCACCCAGAGACACAGCAGCCTGGCTACCCATCTCTCACGATGTACTCCCACCGTGGAAAACTCAGCGCTGGTATCTCACAGGTTGCAGCGTCTGCTGAATCGGTGGTTTTACTCTGTAGTAAGGTTATTTATGATCTGGACTGTGGCTACCTCCCTGCTCACCCTTTTCCCCTGCCAGCCACAGAAGCAGCTGGGGAGCTCTTCTCATCCCTCCTAGCACTTGCTCTGTACCTCAGAGCAGGAGGTATTACCCCTGGACGGCTCCCAGCTCTCCCAGTTGGCTGGGCAGAGCTCCAGTTTGGATCCAGTTTGGGGCTGCTTCCAGGCTTATCTTATCTGTGGAGGTTTTTGCCTGAAGCCAGGCCTGAAGGGTTCTCGGTCCTCACGAGGGAGTGAGACTTTTGGGGCTGACTTTTTTCCAGAGGAGGCAGTATAGCTCTGGGTTTCCTCTCTTGTTTTTTATGTAAACCACCCTGTAGTCTGTGTAGATGTGCCTCAGGCAGGTATAGGTACACTTTAGGAACTGAAGGAATACCTCAGCTACACATTTGATCTTGGCATGTAGGGAGTTACTTCATCATGCAAGACTGAGATGGCCCTTATTATGTAGGTAGATAAGTAGTTTTCCAGAGCTACATCTCAGTTCTAGCTTATACCTGGCAATGTTCGTACCCGAGTTATCTGAAGCCTCTAAAGTAAGTAACGTGCTGGAAAAATTCAGAGTTTTCATCCTTACAAAAACCTCAAATTTTCATGACTGGGCCAGAGAAAGAATAAAACACATGCTTAGTTTCGGTGCTCAAGGGAAGGGCAATGCGTGAGAGGCCACGGCACGACGTTTAGAGAGAGCCCACAGTGACAGAGTGATCTGGGCGCTAGGTGAGGCTATGCACAGTCTCATTTCTTCTGTTGCCCTTGGAAAATAAAATGAGATCACCTTTTCTCCCTATGCCTAAATGGGTCTTTCACAGACACCATCTGACTGGCTGAGGGGGCCAGGCATATTCATCCAAAGCAATTTTCCAAGAAGCTAGTCTTTCAAAGAACTTGTGCATCAACAAGTAAACACTCACCTCCGTCCTATTTAACCTTAGAGGTGAGTCTTCCTCCCACAGTGAAGGAACGCTTGGTAAACTCCCGCTTGGGAGCTCAGCCGCTTCTAATATTAGCTTGCACCATTATGCAAATACAGTCCTGGTGTTCCCACACTCTGGGGAGGGATCCCATCCCAGCCTTCCCACCGCGTCCAACGGCTGCCTACAGCCCGTGCTCTGCCACCACTGAACACTGGATCACTGGAATCAGCATTTGCCTCTACTTCATTTCTGACTTGGGTTTTGCTAGCTTCTGGATGTACTTGTTGCAGCTCTGTGTTTGAGAGCCTCTCCGTCCCAGTTTTCAAACGCAATAAAACATTAATTGCTGAGAATACACAACATCAGCTGCTAACATTTAAGAGAGATGGTGAAAGCAAGATTTTAATCGTAATGCTTTATCTCAACGTCTACATGTAAACCTAATTCAGTAACTTTCTGTTTACCTTTTCTGGATAACTGCATAAACCTGCTCAGCAGTTTCAAAAGACACTGAAAAACCACAAAACCCTGTTGTTCTTTTTATTTTTTAATTTAATCTCCCAGCAAAGCCTGAGAAGGCATTAGAGCTCCTGACAAAAACCGAGCAGTCCATTTCTCCACATTCCAGAGACAAACCAGTAGCACACTGAAACTCTTTCACTCATGTCAAATAAAATACATTGGCTCCAGTTCTCGACTGAATAGGATCCCAGCCTGAACACACTGGAGCTTGGATGCTACAGTGCTCCAGGCTGGTAGACCCTAATGTGTGGTTTGATGGTCCTGGGATAAGTTTTGTATGAGTAGTGCCCTGGCTGAGAAGGTAACAGTGGAGGACCCCTGTGGAGGACCGGGTCTAGCAGAGTTGAGATCTCCCATTTCTTCTCACCTCTATTTGAAAGGTCCCCTCAGCTCCCCGGAGCACAGGAGGGGAGCAGCCGGTAACCCTTGCTGCCAGCCATAGGCCCCGTTTCAGTGAAGCAGCTGCAAATCTTTCCTGCCTATCATTGATCCTCTGCATTGCTCCATGCAAGGCAACCTCAACGGCCAAATGTTTACAGCTCAGTCGATTCTCCCATTTCATTTTGCTCATCTAGGATGGTGAGAATACTTAAATATCCAAACAGAGAATACTTACGGTTGCCTGCCTGTTCGCACAATTTTTTTTACGCCTGCCTCCAAAACTGTAAACATGGGAATCAAACATCTGTTGTGCTTTCAGCAGGAGAAGGGATTACAGTGAGGTACAACTACTAACATCTTCTGTATTTCTGGCTTGGATTCTTTTTTTTCTTAATTGCTAAGAGGTTTAACACAATGATCTTACACACAATATAGAAGAACTTACATTTAAATAGGCTTGTAATTATTTTCACTATATATTAATAATTTGGATAACACATGCCTTACTCTTTCATGAGCTGCCAGGGTAAAAAAAATCCCGTCTCGCCCAGCAAACCTCTCTCTGCGTGGCTTCACACCAGTGAACAAGAAAGGAATGCTCCCCCAATCTCCAAGCCTCACCAAAAGCCGCCCAGTGACTTTGCCATGTCTGCAAGCGGTCCCATCTATCAGGGTTTAAGACAGATGTTTTTGGTGCTGCAGCTGTTAGAAGAGTTCATACGTTCCAACTTGTAAAGGCGTCAGGCTACTGCGTCTGAAATGTTTCTGCACCCAGTCAACTCAGCTCAGGTGTGGCTGAAAGCATGCCAAGTATTTTGGAGGATATACCTACGGGGATTATTGTTCTTATAAAAAATGAAGGTGTGTAAATGGATTTGTTCATTTCAGGCAGAATTTTCTTTATCAGTCATGTTTGTTTTTACAGTGACTTCATTTTTAGACAGATTTCTTGTGTGCTGTAACTGGGATTACACTTAAGGGAAATCTAGGTAAACAAACAAATAGTTGTTTCTGTCTCTTCAGCAATGTGTTATAATATTGCCAAAGCTATGGAGCTTTCTTAGGAAAATACCATAAAAACATTTATTTATAATTATGGGGATGCATATAAGGGATACGTACGACATTAACCATCTTTATTTTTTTAAACTTGTGCTGATCAATATGTGGTACCCAGCACTGCTGTATGTCACTATGCAGCTATGCCTTCTGAGCAGAAGCAGTCCTTTCAATATTTGTTTTTTAGAGAAAACACGTCTTTCTCTATCACTGTCTGACTTTTGAAAGATGAGAAAAATAAATTAATTTCTCTGTGTGCTTGGGACTCACTGCCTTTCCTCCTGATGAAATTCACAAGTTACAAATTTCCTTCCAGCGATGTAAGGAGGATCTTTCTGATCTTTCTGTGTGCTCCAGCCAGTCTACGTCACTTTGATTTTGATTTTGGGAGAGGGCTTCTGCAAACCGGCTAGATGTTTTGCCCAGTGACTCCAATTGCCATAAGCATGGGAAGACCTCAAGAGAAAGATGAGATGAACCCTTTCCTACCCTCAGCAGCACCATGGCTCTTTCTGTGGTCTAAACGTCTCTCCACCTTACGCTGCCATCATCTGACAGAGGATCCAGAGAGAATAAAAACACTGTTAAATAAAAATGCATTTATGTGACAAGAGAAAGAAAACAGCCTCAGAGGAATATTAGAGCGTTCTGATGCTGTCATTGCAAGACCACATAGGACAGCCTGCGTTGCACAGTGCAGGGCAATAAGAAGAGGAAAATGTTGGGCAAGAAGGAACTTCTGTTGACAGTATATGTACATATTAATATTTGATGGAGGAGGGGGAGGAGACAAGAAGGATTCAGAAAAGATTTCCCTCAGCTGGTGCTGTACTTCTTACGAAACAAAAACCCCACTAACTCAGTGGAAAAGCAGTATGTCAGAAAATTTAAGTGATCAAGTAGTTGTTAAGTCATTTAACATGTTTAAAATATTCCCCCACCCCCAGGTCACATATTACAAAGAGATATTGCTTTCCAACTCTACTATGGATTTTTTTTACTGTAAAATAAACCTGGATTTGTGTCTGACAATCAAGCTTGGAAGCTAAAGTCCATATACACACAAGAGATGACTGTACGCTTCCCCATCAACATGGCATACAACAGAAATGAAAAGCCATGCTGCAGAGGGAACAAGTGATTCAGTCCTCTTTCGATTTTCCTCTTTTGAACATCAGTGCAGATTCCACTTGTGTGGCAGATTCTTGTTCGGTGGGAAGTAGACGGTGTTATTTCATTTTATACTCAGGTTATCAGAAAGACATAGACTACATTTTAATTAATATATATTTTATATTCTAAAATGAGTTGTTTGCTGTCTAGGGAAATGCAGTTTCTAAAAAACATTTTATATTCTAAAATGAGCTGTTTGCTGTCTACAAAAAGGCACTTTGTAAAAGACAACAGTTACAGAACATTTCTACTTTATGAAGCAACTTTGTAATAATTCAACAGTTTGGTTCCACACCCCTCAGGCTTCAGCAAAACCTGTGCTAGATAATGTAAGTTTATACATTGGAAATACAGATTGTATCCTTTTTCTAAATTATTTTTATTTAAACTGTTGGCACTGATGGTTCTGTGTCTCAGTCCTGATTTATTCTTCTGGTTTTCTTGGAGACACAGGACAAATAAACTGACTCGCTAGCCATGTCAGTGGTGCATCTTTTTCTTCTTTGTTGCTTTTGCTTTTTTGTGCCCCTAGAAATACTTACTTTTCTTGGCTCAACTCTTCATTTGTTGACTAGTTTGCCTCCAGCAAGTTCCTCCTCTTGCAAGTACAGCGCCCTGTCCTTCTGTCCCTCTTTCTCTGACTCTGAAACAGTCCGAGAGATGAAGAGTCCAAGTCTCCACTTGAGGAGAGGATCCCCTTTCTGCTGCTGGGTTAACATCCTGGCAGCAGAGTAAAAACTCTCGAGCATCTGATTTAAGCTTCTTTTAATTATCCAAATCTAATGTGATGTTTATTCATTGTAACTTTCACCTTTGTTTTATTTCTAGGATGATTTTCAATACATGTTGAAGGTTTCCAGTGGTTTTTACAAGCGGTTCATTGCCCCATCATACCTATACAAGGTACCTTCCAGCATTGCTGTGTCAGTCAAAGGGATCTTTGTTGCGAAATTCAAATCTTATTAATCCCTGCACAGCACAAGAAACCATGGATATCTCTTTTCAGTGCAGATATAATTTAAAAACACATAATTACAGTTAGAAAATATTTCAGGGAAACATCAGTGTTTCAGCAGATGATGTTTGTTTAAAGGTAATATTCTGAGCAGTCTTCTAGGCTCCCCTAAGGTTGAAATCAAAACAGTTCACCAATGAAAAGATGCCTCGATTTTTCAGTTGAGCATCTGATATCTTTTCAATTTAATACAACATTGAAAACTTTTTTGTTAACGCTTTAAACCTAATCATAGGTTTGAATATAAATAATTTCTATGCATTGAGGTCAGTACAAACCTGATAAAATCCTCACTAAAGCAAAGAACATCTGATTAAGTCATATTGAACCTGCTTATTAGATGGACAAGAGGCATTACAAAGTGTTCACTCAGCAAGAAATATTTTCTTTCTGTACATTTTCTAATGAAAAGGTTTTTGCTCTTATATCTTTATCAACAAACCTCTCTGGATATACTAGAACAGCTCTTTGAGTGGACACACTTATTGTGGAACAAGTTACTTCTTTATTTATTCTGACAGAAAAAAAGAATTATTTTTTTTCCCAGAATATAAGGATTAACGTGAACAGTAATAGCTGTCAAAATTCATGCCCACTGAAACAGTGGTGTTATTCCAAATGGAGAAGTATTATATTTCTTTCTTAATGCAGTTCTTTGGTAACACTTGGAGGAGATAGTTGATGTATTATAAAGGAAAGCCCTGGCTACCTATAATTGTGTGGTACCTTTTGCAGGAATACATCCACTAGCTCCAGCATCATGGCCATACAATTTGCAGGATGACTTTCTGCCTGTCCCAATTCCTATTTCCATAACAATCGTGAAAGAGAGATTCTTAGTATTTTTCTCTGCTGTTAAACAGCTGCTGCATTTCAGTGTTGATGAAACAGTTCTACATGTAGTTTTCCTTTTTTTAATGAACGTGCTTTGGGATCTCTCTAGCTGAAAGATGGCATAGAAATGCAAATTATCCTTAGCCACGTAACTCAGAATTACCTTTGCATTTTATTCTTGACCTGTACCTGTTTGTAAAGCATTCCTGAAAAAGAGTGACATTACGCCTGCTCGTATAACTGATATGCTTTTGAGGAAAATCGATAGGACTGCTGACTGCTACATGAATGTTGTAATCCAATGAATGTTCATGCTGAAAAGTATCTCCTTTAATGAATTTTTTGAGAAAACAACTTAATTTCATTCATAAGTTTAGAAAACAAAACCCAACAAACTCATATCTGAAAGCCTGACTGACTGCGTGTCATAACTCCTCAAGTTTCTTTCCCCCCTAGTTTTATTAACACAGACATTTGGGTTCACACCAATACTTGCTCTTTGAATACTTTTATATAAGTTTCCTTTAGTAATGACTGTAACAAAACATATCCCGGTAGAAGCTTGCAAAATATAAGCCTATTTAAGTTACTCAATAAAGATAACATTTCTTCAAAACTGCAGAAGAAGTAACTCTAACTGCACACAAATTAAATTCAGTTCACTCCTTTACAGACAGCGAAAGCCTGACAGGGCAGGAAAAATCCATAAATGCGATTGCAGTGACAGAAAGTAAAGCAAGGAGAGGTCTCTGATGTCCAGGCAGCACATGCGTACCCAGTGTGACCCAGTGAGGGAGAAGTCTGTTCACGGGACTGTCAGTGGTTCACTCCCCATCCCCATTAGGCGGCTGCCTCCATTATGAAGCTTTCAAAAAGCAATCAGACAAGATTTGAACAAAGCCAAAACTCTAAATGAAAGGGCAAAAATAAAGTCCTTATCACACTTTTATTTAGTTATTTAGCCATGACCAACAATAGTGTCTCCGATGGTTACAGATCCCCCATCTTGCTGCTGCTACACAAGTTGCAGTAAAGATTTTGATGAATACTCGCCCATTTACACACTGCTTAGCATTACGGCAAAACCATTAGAAAGGTTGGTTACTTGCAGGGATTGCTACCAGAACTGCGATATGGGTTAGCACAAATGGTTCACCGAGGCCACCACCTTTCCTGTGGCAGTGAGGAAATCATGACTCCCAGGGGAGACTGGAGTACGCCATGGGAGGCAGATGTTGCAGTGCAGGGCTATTTTGATAAAGTTTTAAAAGTAATGCCCTTAACTACAGCACAGGTGAGGACCACAGCAGTTTCTGCTTGTGCATCCCACTGGAAATCAAGCAAGTAGCAGGCACTCTGAGGAGGGAGTGCAGGACAGAGGTACCAGCAAACCAAATCACCTTAGGGCTTACCCACCCGAAAATGAGGAGAGGATGCAGACGGGTGGAATGTAAAAGTACAAACCCGAATGTAAATACTAGTTTAAATACCTCTTATCTTGCAATGAATGTATCACGGCATCCTCAGCACCCACAGTTGCTCAAGCCTCTTGTTTCAGGGCTAAAGATAGCTCTGCTGGTAACATGAGACAAAATAATGGCGGAATTGTTTTACTCCAAGAGAAGCTGGGTACTAAGGAACCAGCTTTCTTTCCTCCCACTATCAGCTCCTTCCAGAAGATCCTTTACCATGAGAATTATCTTATATTGCTTAATACAAAGTTCAGTGGGACCTCAGCATCTCTATGGCTGTTCTGTAAGTACAGGACTCCTTGTCTGGTATGGCCACTGGCCTGTATCATGCGTGCTGCTAATGCAGGTCAAGCAAGCCTAGGTTTACATATTGTAAAATATCAGACTTGTGTTGTCATGCCAAATGTTGAAAGAGACAAAAGGCTGAAGTCTCACAGCTGTAAGCAAAGAAGCCTCCTAGCACTGCAAAAGACTTGCTCAGTTTTCTGCCAGGTCAGTCCTGAGTGATGCCAGACCTCACTTCCACCCCACTCTCCTTTGCACCACAATTGCTGTAGCTCCCTCAAGAGACAACAGTGTTTCTGCCGAATTTCCAGCCCTTAAGATCATTTGTGTTGTTTATGGTATGCAAACGAGCTCTATGGGACTGTGATGTTGTCACAGTCTTCAAAGCAGTGAAAGAACCCCAAGGTACGCTGCACCATTCAGGGTCTGAAAGAAAACTCAAGTTCTGCTCCCAATGCAAAACAAAAATCAGGGAGAAAAAAAAAAAAGAGCATCTACAGCAAGTATCTGCTCTTGATTGTGAACATTGGCAGGCAAAGATTAGCACCTTTCCACTTGGTTTCTATTAAAAGCTCTCTTACACAGCTACACAGCGCAGAAGGGCTGCGGACACATCCCTGCCAAGGCTCATGCAGTTTAGTGACAATCTTGGCTGATGAGACACTTCGAGACCTGATCCAGTGCATTGAAGAAACACGGAAAAGGATGCAGAAGCAGCAGGCAGTTACCTAATACTATCAAGTCTCAATAAAAAAAATGACGAGCTGACATTTTGGCAGGTTTTCCAAATACCTAATCGGGCAATGCTTGTGTAAACTGGCCTGGAAGCAAGGTTAAGGNAAAAAAAAAAAAAAAAAAAAAAACACAACAAAAAACCAAACAACTTTAGAAGCAGCACATTATTTCCGTTCCAAGCCCCTTAAATCGTATCTGACCACAGGGTGACAGAATTCGTCCCGCTGATCGTTTCCACCAGACGGGATTCACACCCGGTATTCTGTACACGGCAATTCTGCAAAAGTGCTCTCACCCGAGCCGGAGTACATAAAGATTTCGCTTATTGGCGAAGCGGCTGCGTGAGGGAGTGTTGGTACCTATGGATTTGCACTGACACTTGGACGAACCCGCACCTGCCGCCGGGCTCACGGCGGTGGAAAGGGAACGGCAGCGAACCCCCGGGCAGGTCGGGGTGGGGGCGTGTGGGTGTTTCCTTGGGACCACCTTCTCACATCTGTTGCCTCACACCCCCAGACCACAGCGATCGCGAAGGCCAACGCGGGGGCACTGTCACCCACCGGGCACAAGGGACGGAGGCGGCAGCAGCGGGAGAAGCGGTGCGGTGCGGTGTGCGGTGCGGTGCGGTGCGCGGTGCGGGGTGCCGTGCCCCCCTCCTCCTCCCCGCCGCTTCGGCCTCCCTCAGCACCGGCGAGACGCGTCCTTCTGCCCGCTCCCGGGCTCGTTAAGTTCTCCACCCCCTCGTTTGTCATTTTTTAATTAGCTATTAACTCCCCCCCACCCCCTCTCCCTTCCGTCCGAGGGGGTGGATGCGGCAGACCGCGGGGGGCGGTGTGTGCATGCGGACGCGGGGCGGGGGCGAGACCGGCGCGAAAGACGGTCCACCCCCGGCCCCCCGTGGTCGCCCCCCGGAGGGGAGCGAGTCGCTCACAGGCCACGGGCGGCAGGCCCGGCCGGGGGA
>VZSZ01010974.1:181450-277087 GCA_013398815.1 Ibidorhyncha struthersii | reverse complement strand
CGGGGCCCGTGTCGGTGCCGGGGCTGAACTTTTCCCCCTCCTGCCGTCGTGCTGAGGAGGAATGAGGAAGGGCCGGTGCCGGCCTGGGGCGCTGTGTGTGTTTGTGTTTGCCTCCTCGGGCCGCGTTTGTCGGTGTTTTCGGCATCCCCGGAGCCCGCTGTGCGTGTCCTTCATCTCCCTTCGAGGAAGCTGCAGGGCTGATGTATAGAACTTAGGTTTTGCCTAAATCAGGTTCATTCCCACAGCTGCGAAATGCTCCCCACCTGTCTCTTTATTTATTTATTTATTATGCTGGCTTTTTCCTTCCCCCTTTGCAAGCCAAGTTTCCCCGTGAAATAGCGTGGAAGTTTGTCATATTTGAAAAACATTTAATCTTCTTTCTGTTTCAACCTAAATAATCTCAAGCCATTAAGCTTGGTCGACGAAAGCAGGTGGGGGAACTTGCTAATAATTGAGTGTAACAACCTGATAAATTGTGCATGATTTGAATCTCCAGTAGTGCAAAAGAGAGAGTGTATTTTTCAGAGTACCTTTTGAGTCTTGTTAGGTGCCTTTCTTATTAATAATTATCTGTATATATTGGCATCGCTTTGCTAAAACATGGAATTTGGCAACCCTATCATTTCTGCTTAAAAGAAACCAAAGAGATGGGGTAAGACTCTTACACTTGAATATAGAAGTATGTGAATGGAGCCACCTAGAGATGCTTGCTGCAGAATTATCAGGCCTCCCTTGCCTGACAGACTAGATCACGCATTTCCAGATATTGGAAATGCTAATATATTTCCTCACATCTCCTTCACAACTTGCTGCAGTCCTTCTAACATCTCGGCACAAATCTTTTCTAAAGAAGACTTGATGAATGTTATCAGCATGCTAAGGATTTACTTATAGAGGTCTATGTAGATAAGCTGAGTAAATATTTTGCTTAAGGTTATACCCCCTCTGATACATCAGAGTTCAGCTTTTGTTGTAGAGCCTGTTTAAGATGGTCTGTGGTTTTGAAGCATCAGAAAATGAGGTAATGGCGCTCTTCTTCGTCTTTGAGTATTGAAAGTATATGGAAGGACCTGCTTGGTCCAGTAAAGAAGCCGTGGAGTGCCCTTGCTTGAATTTGACCTCCAAAGGAAGCCTAGGCTGCCAGTGTTTTCGGAATGTGAGCTGCACACATGGTGGTTGTACTTCATTTGTCCAAAGACGGGGTAAGAAGCTGGTATTTTTTTCACTGAAATCCCTAGACTGGTGGAGGACTCTGGAGCACGTAATAGCTGTCAGTGTTTTGAGAACTAAAAACTGTTCTGTTGAATTGCATATCTGTTCCTCGTGCTTTTTCCCTTTCTTTCACAGAAAGTAACACCCACACTGAGAGTTAGAAAAACCGAAAGAGGCGTTGTACCATTTATAGAAGTTGATCAGTAAAGTTTCTCTGAGCTTTGCAGCTCTAGATTTTATGCGATTAGGGACTGAAACAGAATGCGCTGTAATACTCAGAAGCTGGCATACAGGACTGTTTAAGCTGAATGAATTGAGTAGCATCTTTTCCATTAAAAAAAAAAATAGTGTATGGTGGTTTCTCTCTGTTTCAGCTCAAATTTTATGGAAAGGGAGGGAGTGTGGGCTTCATCACCAGCGAGCAGTTTACCCGTGAAGTCAAGTATGTAGATAATTGCAGAGGACTTTGCTGCTGATTGTGTTCACAAGCACTTGTTTCAGGAGATGCTGTCATCTGTAAAATGTGCTTGCTCTTTTTCCTACCTGCTAACATTACACCCCAGTTGTCTTTCCAGGAACTTGTTGAATTAGGACTCTATGATACTCTTGTAACTACAACTCTTTAGGCTGCTATCTAAGACTTCACTCAGATGTAATTGAAAGGTTTATTAGATTTTAAAGACTACAGGGTCTGTTGTTTGGGTGGAGGAATAACAGAAAAGACAAGACTGAAGGGAAACTTCAGCTATACATGTAGAAAAAGTTTCAGGGTGGTTTGTTTTGTTTGTTTGTTTTAATATTCAAGTAAAGCTAAAACCCTGAAGCTTTTGTCCAGGTTAAATGTATCAGGTTCTGCCACAGTGTTTTCTTGTATGTGGGGGCTGGTGGTGGTGTTGGAAAAATAAATCCCACATCAGTAAGTTGATAACTTTCTTTTGGGTTAACATTAGCATTTAATTAGAAAGTGCACATTTGGTAAGCTCTTGTCTGCTCATGGTGGTAACAGCAGTGGAGGTCTACCCTAATCTCTGGGTCCTTCCTTAGCTTGTCCTTCTCTAGGCTATACAGCAGTGTTGTGACCAGAGTCACCTTTCTTGCTTATCTGCATTTCCACGCCCACTTCTTTCTGGGGCATTTGTACTTTATTCTTTTTACTGCACGTCCTCTGCCCTCGGACTATCCCATCTGCTAGCCTGCCTTAAGGTGCTGTGTAATCTTTCACTTGTAGGTGTTCTTCAGCTTTCTTGAACTTGTTTCCTACCCAGCTGTTCCCGTACAAATGTAAACATAAAATTATTCTGAGTGCTGTAGATAATACCACCGGATAATGGTTTCTATACTCAGCTTCTCGCTTGAAATTTCAAGGATTGCTTAATGATGCTGGCTTTTCTGTTCACTCCTAAGGCAAGAATTGTGTACTTTGAAAGTATTCTTTCTAAATAGAATAATGCACTGGATGGCTTTTTAAGTCCACGAGCTCCTCGGGGCCCTGTGTTGAATGTGAGATGCTATTAAGGTTGGATCCATTGTATAGGAGTGAGTGGCAGTTGGCCAGTTCTGTTGCTGTGGGGTGATTTCCCATGGGAAGGGGGAGCATAAATGGTGTCATTACTTCCTCTCGACCTGATACCACGTGTCTGCACATCTGAAATCTAGTTATAAGAACTGATGCAAGGAGAAAAATACTTACATTAGAAACCATCCTTTCCTCCCTCTCAGATAGGTATTGGTGTATTTCTTTTTACCGTTGAGAACCTGTTTAGGATCTTTTGTGTTGCATCTTCACTTACATTGGAGGCTGGTACTTGTTTAGATTTTGTAACTGAGCTGTAGGTGGATGGAAGGCCACTGGCTCGCTGCTGTCAAAACAATCTTGCCTCTGTTTTTCTGGAAGACTCATGACTTTCGTGAAAGAAAAACTGGTTGTGGATGATGCTGTCTGTGTTCTTACAGAAAGAATGCAGGGAAAGAGCATTGACATTTATGCAGCGGTGATGATGCCCGCTAGTTAATACGTAAGTGGAACAGTCTATAGATGGCTCTCAGATGAGGCCAAAAAGCCAAATTTTTGTTGACTTTAAGACATGATTGCTGGCATTTCTAAAAACAGAGTCTGTGATTTTTTTAATTCAGTGCATCATATAAAAGCTTAAAGGGAGGATACGAAAGATGGCTATTCAGTGGGACTGTCCAGAGCAGCAGGAATTAATGTCCCTTTTCTTAATGCCACCGAAAATGCTATTCTGTGATAAGCTGGGGGAGGGCAGGAGGGGAATGAACTTCTGTAGGGTGTTCTTGGGTTTGTTTAATCTAAGTGGGATAACAAAGAGGGAACAAATGGTAAGCTTACTCTATATGGAAATCCTCATCCTGCAAAGCAGATGTAGGATACCTTACATTTTCTGCGATGTGAAGGCACAGCAGTCAAAGCGTTGTCTGTCATAAATACCCCTTTCTAAAAATCTTCTTGTTGGGGTAAATTTCTGTGCTGCTATGAATGTCATTACAAAGACCTGTGTGATGTATTAGAAAGTAGGTGATATTTAATGGTGATAATTAATAAACAAGTCAAATATAACTCTTCAAATCTATGACTTGTTTTCAGCTAGATAGCTTTTGTATTACTTCTTTGCCTTCCTTTTGGTGTATCTATTTTAATAATTGTTTCGGCTGCTATGGAAACATGTCAGGATAGAGATAGTAAATGTTCTTCAATACCCTTTTCTAATCTGTGATCTTCTCTGTGGTGTATCCTTTTCTTGCTGGAGTAACACAAACAGCAAAATCTGTTATTTGGTCTCTCTGCTTATGTCGTGGTTTAGGCGTATGTAAGTGTTAAATTAACTCTTCACTAGCCATCTCTATCATGTAATTATTCATTAGTGTATTTGACATGATATAAGTTATCAGGAGAGAAATACTACTCGTTTTTTTCTTTCTTTTACATCATACGTGGTTTTCTAATGACATTTCAGGAATATTAACTCCAGAGCAAGGCACTAATATGTGACACTTGGATTCAAGTAATTCTTTCCTAACTGAGAAGTAACTCGCCCCACCCAAATAGATGTATTACATCAGGTGGGGAGCAGGATTTTTTTATTAATTCTTTAAAGCTTTTATCACTTATGAGACTGATAATATGTCTTCTTCATGCAGAAGTTACCTTTCAACAACATAAAATTAGATTACTTGCTGGAAACTGTTAAAAGCATATTTGCAGCAGTAGAAAGGCCTCTCACGTTCATGAACTCCTGTGGGCACCAGGGCCTGTAATCCCCTTCATAACCTGATGAAGCTCCATTTTTAGAAGGGGTTGTGTATTTTGCTTCTGTAGCTCATGTTGAAATGCCTCTTCATTGCCTTACAGCTTTGATCAAGTAACGGTAGCCAGAGCTCGATGTGCTGTCTTCTGGCAGCAGCCTTTAATTATGTCATGTGCGTACCGTATACTTTGAGGCATTGCTGTGTATACTGAAGGTGTTTGAAAAGCATTCATAGGACAATCGCATACTAAAAGGCAGGGATGTACGCACCCCCAGGGAAATAGGAGTGACATGGGGTACGCACATGTGACTGCAGCCGTGCTTCAGAATTGCGTGGTGTTAGACTGTTGAGAGGGAAGAGGGAATTTTAGGCCCTTGATGTGCTCACCAAACATCCCCATTAAATCTACAGCATATAAGAGACATTTCAACAGCACATAGTAAAAGAGGGAGACAACGAACAGTGTTTTGTTTTGGCATATGTTAGATAAATTCTGCTTGTGAGTTCCATTAGTTATTTATGGAAACCAATACCATTTTTCAGTGCATTACAGATAGACATGATAACACTGCTGCAAAGAGTTGACAACTGGTAAGGGGGAGAAAGCTGATGATGAGAGTAGTATACTGCAAAGACAAAAGTATGAGCACCTGGTACTAATTCTCTGATGGAGAGCTTATGTGTTTGAAGAGATGGGGAGAAGATAAGGTTGTTGTATGCATTCTTTCAGAAGCCTTTTTACAATGGCCTAGAACACAATTATGCTTAGGAAAGTAACCATGTGAAATGGCAATGTGGCTGGGCCTCTTGTTTGTTAGCACAAAAATGTGTTTCAGTAGCAGCTGTTTGCACTGGACTTAACTATGCAATCAGGAATACTGGAGAAACTCTGAAGATCACCATGGATTTGAATGGAGATGGTCAATAAGGAGGAAACTTTCAGAACAGCTAGAAAATGTGTGTCTATTTGTAAACAGTGTGCATCCAATATGTTTGTTGCTGTTTGTTTGTTTTTTCTTTTTTCCTCAATGGTTGTGTTCCAGACTAGATAGCTGGGTAGCAAACCTGTAGCTTCAGGCTCTCAGTAGTGGTTCTGAAGAGGAAAAAGGATGTCTGGGCATGTAAAAAGTTCTTATGAGGGAGGAAATAAGAGTAAAGAGACTTTGGAAGTGCAGCCCATGTAGAAAAGCAAGCAGAAGACTAGTTTTGTTTGGATGGTAGAAGGTAGTACAGGAAGAAACAGGCTGAAATGGTGAAGAAACTAGAAATGGTATATAAAGTATGGGATGTATTGTCTATCCAGTTCTTTTCTGAAACGGAGGGGACAGATATCTCTACCTCTGCTTCTCTGTGCATGTTTGTCTTCCTCATTCATGTGCTTCCTTGTGTTTCTACTTGTAGTCCCTCATTTTTTTTCCCCTGTAACTTTCTCTGAGCGGCTCGCCTTATTTAGTGTCTCTCCTTCTCCAAGCATACGCCCATTTTCCTATTAAGAGCTTGTTTTTAAATTCCCAACCATTCCCACCCCCCTTCTCCTTTGCAGCCCCCTCCCTGAACAATTCTCTATACTTTATCTGTGTGGGTATGATCTGTATTACTAGCATGATACCTACTGAATTTTCTTTTTAATAAGAGCAGATTTCTTTTAGTTTTGTGTTTTTTTTTTTTTCCTGCACTGTTTTCCCGATCTGTAACAGCAGTTTTCTTTGCATCCCAGGAGCAGCTACACAAGCTGTGAAACAGTTCACCATGAAGGATCTCTTCTGGGAGGCACTTCAAAGAGCACTAGAGGTCTGCTTCCTTCTGGTTTGGGCCTCGAGCGTAGTTCTCTTTCCCATTCCCTCCTACCAGTTTAGATCATTTCTGTGCTTCTCTGCAGTTGTCAGAAATTTGAAACGTTCCTCAGTCCTGTTCCTTCCCCTTGAAAATGCAATTTCCCAGCTGTGGCCAGGGGTCTGAACTGTGGAAGGTCTGTGGTCTGTTCAGCAGCTCATTCAAGCCGGCTTGACTAGGAAGACTGTCCCAGCTCTGTCTGTCAGGGGCAGGTGACCGCTTGTCCTGAGCATTCCCAGTTGCAGAGCAGACGTTAGGGGAGCATTGGTGGCGACTGGTGAAATAGTTAATTCAAAGGTTAAACCTCCTCACTTTAAAAAATCAGGGTTTCATATGAGACTATAAAAACAGACTTGAAAACTCAAATGGTGTGGGAAGGAGGTTGAGAGAAGAAGGGAGAACATATACGTCACTGAATTTGTAGACCTTTTGCAAAGTAAAATATAAATACAAGTAATTTATTTTCTGCTAGAACGAAGAATTCGACAGCTGTTAACTGTATGTTGCAGTACTGCTGGGTTAGTATTTTAAATTGAGAAATACATGGGGCTTTCTAGTATTTGTTTTCCAATGCAGACTCTGGTAAATGTTCTTTTTTTTCTTTCTGCATTAGAAATAAAAGAGTTGGAGGGTAATGAAGTGTTTAGAGTGACCATCTGCTCTTCATTTGATGTGCTATTTCCATTTATTTCTATGTATCAATTTAAATATGCCCTGGACCGTTAGCTATATTGGGATGAGATTATTTTGAAATATTTATTGAAGTTCCAGACTCAGACTCAAACTATGAACCACAAAGAATATTAAGAGTTAATTTCTATTGGCTGTTTATGTTTTTGATCTGCACAGATTCAGATTATTTCCCTTCCTTGTTGTTATGGAACCACAGATAGTTTATCCAAACAAATACCAAATGTCCTCTTTTTTTTTTTTAGTATATTGACAAACACATTGAATAGAGATGTTACTGTATTTCATTATTCTAATACATGTGGTACACTTTATATGATAAATAGAGACTGGAGATTCTAAAGGAGGCTCCAATTCAATGTTTGTGAAATACGACAATTAACTCTGCACAAATATGTGCAGAGTGTAAGTCCTTTCTTTTGAGGAACCTGGACTCATATGAACATATCGGTATCAAATATACAGTTAGAAAAGCATAGTGTTTTAACTTAGGGATTGCGACCTTTAATTAAATTGTCGTAGACTGCAATCTTATTTCAAAGGATAACTTATCCAAGGATGAATTCTTTTGTGGCTGTTTGAAAATAATGCTTTTCACGGTAGTTCTTTGTAGTACTAGTAATTGATTGTATGCTTTATTTTTGTTGGTGTTTTACATATATATAAAAAAATAAGTGTAGACTTGAGAGGAGTTTTGTAGGTTGGCAGTCTTGGCTGGGAAACACCTGTTTCTTTTTCTGCCTAAATTTAGACTAAATGAGGAAACTGCTTCCCATTTATAAGTTTAAAGTTTCTTACTGTGTATGTTCCACTATGGGAGGTCTTGTAGGTTATGTATTAGACGATAAGCAATTTCACTTGGCTGTGTGAAGCTTTAACATTATCCTAGGGTGTGAACAAATTCTCCTTTTAATATTGATGGATAAAGTAAACATGCTAACTCCATCCATCTTTTTGGTTATTGTTAAGTCTGAACAAAGTTAATGTCCAAATGTTACCTGCATTAACTGTGCAAGTGAATGTTTTGCACGTTTTCTGAGAAAAGGAGCGGTTCTATTAAGTTTTTCCTTCTTCTCCCTTGTTCCCATCCAGAATTGGTCAAGGGTGGTTTACTGTCATTTAAACAAATCTATTTCATACCTTGTGGTTCCCAGAACTGTGGTATGATATGATTCTAAATTGAGGGTATGCATTTGTATTAAAAGATCAAACCCCAAAACTTCCATTTTCACAAGCAGATCTGAAAACACCAGTACTCTGTACAATCGTTGTGTTGCAACAAAGATCACTATTCAGTAGAGATGCAAATCCTCAGCATGTAGGTTTTATATTCAGGCTAGTTACTGAGTAGAAATTCTTCCTGAATAATGAACCTTCCATGAGTGCTTTGCTTTGAGAGATGATGAATGATGAGTCTGTTATCTCTCTGAATTAAGCAAATAAGTGAAGAGTGGTGGTATTCTTCAAAACAGGTTGTATCGCGAGGATAGGCAGCGCCCTGGAAGTGTAAAGTCCAGTCGGCAATATCCACTTACCTTCCCTCATGTTGGGATCTTTGGATGCGGTTATGTATCTATGTGAATTCAGACATCCTGCTTTAGCTCTGCGGAGGGGAGAGCTGGTTTAATAGACTAGCAATATAACTTGCTTGTTGTGTAAAAGACTTCGTTCCTTTTCCTCCCTCTTCTTGCTATTTCACATATTGCACTAGATTTAGTTTGTTTTGTTTTTTTTTTTTCTTTTTCTTCCCCTGCTGTTCAGCAATGAAGAGAGGGTGGTAGGATGCTTTCTTATTTGTTATGGATATCCCCTTTCTCCAAGGAGGAGCGTTCCCAGCCCTGCTCCGTGCCTGCTCCTGAGCCCACGAGTCTCGAGTCTTGTCTGCTAAGGCCACGTGCGAGCTGTGGTTTGGAACACCTAGCTGCAGGGTGGCTCTACGTGTGCCGAGTCTGCCTTGCACAATTAATTCTGCGTGTCTTCCAGTTAATTAGAAGATGTTAATTTTGATGTGTTTTCTTTTTAATGAGGGGACCTGCTTACTAAGGCAGCGGAGATCGCTGATGCTATTTACTGAGGCAGTGAAGCTGTTAAATGTTGACTGTAACACTTTTCCTTTCTCCTTTAAGCTGATTGCTTAAGCTATCATCTGCCTGTATGTCTGCTCGGTCTGCCTTCACTCCCCTCCTCTCATACAATGATCTTTCACAGTTGGCTTTTTGCTGTTGGATGAACTGTTGCAAAACTTGTAAAACAGGGAATCAAATTTTTTTAATTGATGGATTTTGGTAGTTCATGAAAGGTGATATATTTTATAGGTGATATAATATATTTTAGGAGGTCAATCTATGAGGAAATTATCTGCACAACAAATATTTTCATAGTATTCTTAAATTTAGAATTGGAAACAAGCTGAGGTTACTTACCACCTTCACTTCTTTTTCCTCTTGAATTCTCTGAGCCATCCCCTCTTTTGTTGCTTTTCTCCTGTGTAGCATGTTGATGCATGATTTGCATTATAAATTTATCCTACAGGAAAAACTTTGAGGTGTAATTTCTGGCTTTAAAAAGTAAAGATGTTTACAAAGTGTGGAGAAAATGAGTAAAGACTTTAAGCATTTGTTTGTATATTAAGTAAAAAGTGACTGAAGTTGATGACTGCATTTCTCGGAGGGGAGTGGGAATAGAAAAATTCATCGTTCTCAAACAAAACTAAGTGGTTTTTGTTTGCTGCTATTGAAATTTGCCAGCACATATTATTGTTTTACAGTTTGTGTGCCTGGGGTTTGATGTATTTTTCACATTAAACACCCAGCATATTTTGGTTTATAATTTGATCATAAAGTATTTTTTTTAAAAAAAAAAAATCAGCTGTTTCAGCAGATCTTGCTTTAAGGGTACGGTTATGGCCAGGAAAGGGGATCTTGATTTCTTCCTCCCACATATTATGCTAATAGATACTGATAGAAGTATTTCTTCTAGAAGAATTTTATCTTACTTTGACAGAGAAAAGCGGATCATCTGATAACATTTCCAGCATGATCATAATCTGAAAAATTGTCAGACAAAGCAAAAAGATGCGGTATTTCATAAATATAAAATACCATTAATCAGAAGTTTATTTCAGAAGGCAGATTTTTCCCTGTTAAAACTGTCAGTTCCTCGGCATTTGTGTGATGCCAGAAGTGGAGAACTTTCCCAGCTGTTTCAGTAAGCTGAATGCTGGAAGATTTCTAGGAAGAGAAAATAGTCTGAAGACCCTCTGTGGCTTCACTGTGGCTTTCAGGAGCTGTTGAAAGTGGGCAAGCTGAAGTGCAAGTGCTACCTTGAAGGATAGCCATCAAAATGAACTTTTGTTTCTTTTGCTTTAAGGATTTCCGCGGCATCTTACTGTTTACTGAAATAAAAAAGTTGTTCCTTAATTTAAGGCAGCTAGAGCCTTTAAGTAATACCAGAACCTTCAGCAAGGTGTTCGGAAAAGCTGGGTTTTGCAAGCTACAGGGCAAATGAATGGTTAGGTTGCAAGGAAGATAGCGCAATATTTAAAGAGTACAAATTCCTCTTTATTGCACATGCAGTAACCTCATTAACAGGATAAGGCTGTCAAGACTAGGGCAGCGCCAAATGACTTGTGGGAGTTACCAAATATAGATCCGATGGAAAGTCCCAGGCCTGGGGAGCTCTCCTTGCAGAGAGCAGCTCTGCGAACAGTGCCGCCTTGCTTTCCTGCAGGAGTTTTGGGTCAGACTCCATGTCCCAATACTTCTCTGGGAAGAAAGTTTTTCTCCCTCTTTTCCTTTTGGGAGTCTTAGGAAACTGCAGACTTTTTGTGCTAGTTTGTAAAATGGTGCAATAGTCTGCCTGCATTGCGGAGCTGATACAGGCGAGATGGAGAATGAAGTTCTTCTTTTGTTTCTGCAGTTCCTGGAGCTTTTGAAGTAAAAGCACTCATTGGAAACAAGCAGCCAGATAGTTGACTGACCCTGGTGCAATCCACCAGCGGTTTGCATTGCTGAAAAAACGTCCCTGAAGGCAAAACATGAATTCAGTGCAGTTCCAGAGGGACAAGATGTGACCATTTTGTCTACTTCCAAGACTGTCATCTGCTTTACTTGAAAAGTATGTTCTGTGGAATTCCAAACTTGGGTACCCTCTGTCTCTGCACAGCTGGTAGTGGATTTAGGTTATAAATACAGAAACAGGCACTATAGTTAGTGCTAGGAGGCAAGCGTGCAGCCTTGGTTTTAGAGCTAAATTAATTTATGGTGTTATTTAAAGTGACTTTTGTATCTCTAAAGCCCTTGTGAGACTGCTGGTTCCTGGTGGCAGTAAGGAATGGAACTGATGTTCAAGGTAGCTAGGATTTATCATGCACATTATTTTTCTCTTTACTTTTGTGCGTGAGTAGTAGGTAGAGAGTGAGACAGTTTTCTTATGGCCTGATTAAATTAATGCAGACTTGCACATACTAGAAGGGCTTCTTGTTTTTACAAGCAATTATTTTTGAAAGGGAACTGTTAGCGTGAAGGATTTGCAGAAAAACACTAATATGATTATTGTTACCTGTTTGTATCGCCCCCCCGTCCCAAAGCCCTGGCAGTTTCATTGCCACTTCTGTTAGAGCTACCACATTTGCTAACTAAGAAAATTTGCTTTCAGTAAGTGGCTAGCAGAGATTCCAGGTGTGTCTGTTCCTGTTTGTTCCTCCTTTTAACATCTTCGAAGGCTGTTATGATGATGCTGAATGGAAGTCAACTGACCTCCCTAGATAACATTTGGACTATCGCTCTTCAAATTCTATTGGAGAGTTAGTCATATGGATGGCTTGTAAATGAATGGGTTCTGAACTGTAGATTTGTTTCAGGTCAGAAAAGGGTAATTGTGAACACTTAATCTGTTCTCCTTCCCTGCTCAGTCTCTAGAACTTCTTCCATGAACATGTTTTAAGCCTGTCACTTTTTAGCATCGGCTCTCTCCTTGGATCTCATTAGTTTGTCTGCCTTTAAGAGTCTTTAATGAGAAGCAGTTACTTATTCAGGTGGTACATGGACTCTTCAGAATAATAACAGGTCTTTTATTGTGTCTGATATTTTTATGGTCCCTGTTATTCCCTGTCTTGGTACCTGGGTGGGCACGTGGTGAAAAGTCCTGGGACTATTGGGAAAAAATATTCTCCACATGAAGGTATGTGAAATTCACATGCAAGCCACTTAGTTTTATCTTTGATTGCCTAAATAGATAAAACCAAAATGTATTTCCAGATGCTTTTCAGACTCAAAATTATTTTTTGTAGCTTTTTTCCTGACTGCATAATGTGCAGAGCTGGGCACAGCAGTGTTGTTACAATGGTTTGCTGAATGTTATATGAAATGGCATCGTTCCTTACTTAATGTTCCCTTGTTATGCATTCAAGTCACATGTTTACTTTCTTCGCTGTAGCAATACACTGAGAGCTCATAGTTGATTTTTCTGTTGTTAAACCAGAGTTCTTACAGTGCTGCTGAAATCCAGGATGCTATCTTGGACCTAGTGAAACTTTTGTTCCTCTGCGTGTGACCTGTGATTTCACTGAAATCAGCTACAGTGTGATGATGCAGTTCTGCATCCCCAAGAGTTGCAAATCAGCATGTACAACCAACGAGACCCATCATCCTACTGCGCCAGTTTCACGAAGTTCAGCAGGAGTGATTTTATTAGATCCCTCTCAGGGAAAACTGACTGGTGAGCGACTGTGAGCAGAACACTTTGGATTGCACTGACAGTGCTGCTGTGGCTGGCTGCTTTCCTCCCTTCCCTTCCTAATTTTTTATATATTTTTTTTTAAATCTGCCTGTCATGTACTACACACCTCTATTTTAGGAATGCTTATGTGTGCTTTTGTTGGACTCTCTTATAGGCTGTGTTTTGAGACTACAGGTGTTTATGGTCAATACAAGTTCAAAGAGTTTCTTGGCTTCTGGTTCCCATCCTGGTGCTGCAGGCAGATACCTGCCCTTTCAGCTGTTTGCAGGGCTGTGCTGAAAGCCAGGTCAGGGATCAGATCCAAGGATGTTTCACTGTTTTTAAAAAAAAAAAAAAAAAAATTCTCTTGCAGCATTGAATGTCTGAAATTTGTTAAAGGTATGGTATGAGTAAGGGGCTAAGCAGTAGGGAAAAACCTGACAGAGGGCGTGGGAGCTCTTTAAGGCAAAAGTGCTGTAAGAGCCCCTGTGTTGTTGAGTTGGGCCTTGAGAGTATAAATAATCACTTTAGGAATGGTTTGATTCATATACTTAGTGCTCTCATAGCTTGATCACGTGAGTTCTTCTCCTCTGCCCTGCTAAAGTCAGGCAGATTAGTATGAAGTGGAGAAGAAATGCTTAGTTGCTGCAGCAATGTGGTTCGGTGACAGAAGTCGTGGCGAATAGCTCAAGCTAGATCGGCAAGAGCTCCTCTGTGCCAAAGGCAGATATCTTGCAGAAGCATATTCTAAGGTTCCTTGTTGCCACAATCAAATAAATGTGTAGTCTCATGGAGGAAGAAGTTAGACTTGTTTTATGAGACTTAATTTTCTTGAAATCATGATGAGTGGTATAAATTACGCTGCTGTTATTTAATTTATTGCTGGTTGAACCCAGCCATCTCTAGTTTTTCTTTTTGGAAGTTAATGGGGAGCCAGGATTGCTAAGAATAACAGAGCTGATACTGAAGTTAGAAAGATTCTAGAAATTTTGGAGAAGGTCACCTACCTTTTTCTAGGTTCCACCTGTGGAGTTTCAAGTAGAACCAGAGTTGAAAATATGCTTCTTGTGGTCGTTACTTGATGCGGATGTCCTGTGATGGAGTACTTCTCCACTTCTTCGCCCTTTGAGGCTGGCTGCGAGTGAGGTGAAAGACGCATATACTGTTGAGGGAAAATGACATTGCACTGAGCAGACTCTGGATTCCTAACCTGCCAGGGATGCATAAAATTCAAGTGGTCTGAGTTTAATTGTAAATCTTTGTTTGTGGATATTCCAGAAATTAGTCTTGCTGCTAGTACAAATTCAGTAATTCTTGATTGTGAGTAAAATGGAAAGATAAAAACTTCAGACTGAAATTTCTAATTCCTTGATTATTTTTAAGTCTCTCACTTGGAAACTGAACTGTGGATGAGTTTGAGTTCATGTTGCATTTCCCAAATTAACCTTACAAGGTTTAATGTTTAAATTATCACGTTTATGGAAAGAAACTTTAAGAACATAATCTAAACCAACATTTTTTGAGAAGCAGGTGGAAGATTATTTACGTCTTGAAAGCACAAATGGACAGTTCTGAATCATGCTGAAAAAGTTCCAGTGGAAAATATGCTTTTAGCTCCAAATCCACAAGTTACATTAGAAAGACAGTTTTCAACTAGAATGACAACTATTATAAAGATTTGAATAAACATACTTCTTTTTGTTTGTTTGTTTTGAGGGGGAAAACCAGGGAAACAAAGTTTTGCTTCAGGATTTTCTTATGAGCAAGTAGTTGTGTTCTTCTGATGGCTTGTGGAATAAATCCAATTTTCAAAAATGCTTGAGAAAAGAGAGTTCCCAGGCCATCTGGTGCTTCTCTGTGCACACGCATTCATGTGCAGTCAGGGACGTTGTGCTGCAACTGCAAGGTGAGGGAGATCAACTTCAGTTCCTGGTCTGGGAAGCTAAAGGGTAAACGCATGCTGACCAGAGAGCTGAGAGGTGCTGGGTTTGGTGTTTGTGGGTGAAGGTTTCCACTTTAAGACTTGATTAATTTTTAAAATTATTATTTATTTATTTTAAGCCACAGGCATTTGTTTCACCTGTTATGATACAAAGCATCTTTGGAAATGTTATACTGTCTGTGTAGTAAGGTGACAGTGTCTATAATCCCCATCTGGACAGAAAGGTTGGAGGCTTTGATAAACTGCTGCAAAAAGATTACTGGAGGTTGCCTAAGAGGTTGTTTCCTTTAGCTGTCTTGCTCTGTGACTAAACTGGCAGAAGGATGTGTGTGTGCGTGCCTGTATCTTAGCCTGTCTGTTGAATACCCAGATATGAGTTTAAACCATGAGATACTGCACCGCAGTGACTGAGATAAAAGTATATGTTTTGTGTTGTGGAGGAAATGGTGCTCTCCAGTAGAGTTAGGGGAGCATGGGCTTTGCAGAGTACTGATCTATCTGTTCAACAGCTGCAGCAGCATTGCTAATTTGGGTCTCTATCTTAATCAGGACAAGTCTACTCTTCTAGCATGCTTCACCAACAAAGAGTCGCCAAATCCTTTGCTCTTGTGGTACCATGATCTCACTGGTTTAGTTTAGCAGCTCTATGCTTGTAGTGTGACAGATGTCACAGGAGTCAAGCGCCGTTGTGGTCCTCTGAGGAGATAGGAACAGTAGTTGTTTGGCCTGTCAAGTTTCTTGGTGTGATTCTGGACTGCGCTTTCTACATCCACAATATTCCTCTGAAGGGATCTTTGTCTGGGAAGCCCTCAGAAGATACTGTGAATGTACTTCAGGAACAAATTTTGAGTTTTATACTGGCCAAAATGGGATCTAAAACACTGTCTGCAAGAGAAATGGGATTGATAAACTATAGAAACCTAGGACACACTCTGTAGATGCAAAGTCTCTTGACTAGTGTGAGATGGAGGAAATTTGTTTAGTTGTGGTGCTTTTTTATCTGGACTTTGTTCTAGAAGCAGAATTTCACCTTACACAAATACTGGAAGTTGACTAAAGGTATTGCAGTGTTACAGTACAAAGTTCCTTTTGCTTTGACATTATTGGGTTGAAGCGACTGTTTTGCGATAACCTGATAGAGTGGAAAATATGAGCTTTCCTTGTAGAACATCCAATAAGCCTAAATTAAAAACTTACAACTTTTTACATTAAGCTGGCCATGAAGAATTTGGTTAACAATAGTGCTAAAGCATAGACAAAGCTGATAATTTACTAAAATATGATTCTATCTGTACTATAACTAATCTAGACAGATTGCAGGTAGTCTACATAAGTATACATAAGTATTAGTGACTTGTTACACACTTGTAATCACAGAAAGCCAAATATTTGTCATGAACTTTTCAATTTGGTGGATAAAATTTGGTGTGATATTCCCCCAGCCCAAGTGCTTTAGGTTAACAGGGTGGAGGGGTGGGGTTGGGGAGGACTTTCCAGATTAATGAAGTTAGGCCTTCTGATCACTTTGAGGCTTTTTGTTAAACATTTCTGCTGATTCTGAGAGGAGGAGGAAACAAAGTCCTCATCTGAATTTATGTAAGTTAAGGACTTGTCTAAACACACAAATTGCTAATTCATTCTGTCAATGTAAAATAAATCAAAATCGGAAAAGTTTAAATGCAATACTTTTATCTTGTGCATTATTTAAAATGCTTTGACGTACTTCATTGAGACTGGTGAAGTTGTAAATAAAGTAGGTGTGTGCTTGTAAATTGGAAGACTTCTATCAAATTGGTTTCGCTGTAACGTCTAGGCTTAGAGTGTGCAATTCAGATAAACTGCTAGCATGAGGGCTGTCTCCAGTTGTGGTAGAGATGACAAATCAGTCCACTGTGCTATTTGTGTGCTTATAACTTTGTTTATATATATCCGTATATGTATATAAACTTGTATGTGGTTTGTAATAACCATGGGTTTAAGGGTAGGGAACTGATGGACCCCAGCTAAATCTCAATGTACTTCTTTTTGGTTGAGCTGCATTGGCCCTAAGGTTTGCTAAAACCCTGTAGCTAAGCTCCTTCCTTTCCTCTAGAAAGAAAAGGAAAGCTTTCTCTACTTATTGCCAACTGTCGTGGTTTAGGCCAAATCGGCCACTGGAGATGTGGGGGACCCCAGACAGGACTGACAGGTGCTCCCCTCTACCCCTCTTCAAAGAGAGAGGCAGAGGAGGGGAAAAAGAGAGTCATGAGTTTAGAAGGAACTAAAGTACTTTAATGAAATATTAATAATAAAATAAAAGGAAATAATGAAATATATACAAAACCATATTAAGCTCCCAGGATGACAATCACAACACCAGCTGGCACTGGGGAAGTCCCAGGCTGGACTCAGTGACAGATGGGAACTGGATTCAGGATCTGCATTCAGGATCGGGACCAAAGGCAGATGAACAGACAGAGTCTTCCTCAGACATCGGCCACTGAAGAAAGAGAGAGAGAGCTGACCCTTTGATCCCTCAGCTTTTATACTGAGCATGCCGCAGATGGGATGGAATACCCTGTTGGTCAGTTTTGGGTCACCCATCCTGTCTGGTCCTCCCTGTAGGTGGGACCCCACTGCACTTTTCTGCTTCTGACCCTCCAATGGGGCAAGTAAATAAGTTGGTTGCCTTTGGGCGTTGTAGCAATAAGTCTAAGCAAGAGCCTCTCTGCATCCCATGCCTGGGCATCAGCTATAAACATTGGTCTTAACATTCAGAGAGAGCGAACACTGTCTGCACAATATGCTGCTAATTTCAGTAGTTAGAAGAGGCCCAGCTAAGAAGCAAAGTTACTGAACAAAATTGGTCCTGTTTTTCCTCAAACCAGGACACCAACACTGCTTTTAAACTTCTGCATTTAAATATGAAACTCTATTGCCTTTAGTTGGTTGTGCTAAGCCCCAAGTGTGAAAGCTTTCTGGTACTTCCTGCATTGGGTTACTAGCTAGAGTAGAAAATGGTAGTTAGTGTTGCTTCCAGTATTTTAATTTACCATCTTTACGTGCTTTTTCAAGGATAGTCTTGGTCTGAAAAGTGCTGTTCATGTAGTGCCATGGAGTTGAATGTTAATTGAATTGTGTGTTAAGGAGCCTGAGGAGAGGAAGAACAACCGCTTTTCCTTTCTTCTGTTCCTCCTCTCCTTCTGTCTCTAAGTTGATAATCCTTCAAATTCAACCTTATACCTTGTTCAAACTAGACTTTTCCCTTCTTTTTTTGATACTTCTAGTATGAAGTTGTCACAGTAAATCATGATCAAGATGTTAGCTGTCACCTGAGTCTTAAATTTGCTATCAGCATGGCATGTGCAACCTGAATTGTTAGTGGCTTTATATGTAGGTAACATTGAACGGAACTTAATACGCTCAAGAGAAGAACTTGTGATCGTGTCCTTTCTCAGTGATACCATTTAAATGGAGCTGCTGGTTCACCATTATTTTAGGGTGTTTTCCTCATCGGTGAGGATGGAGGAGGGGTATCGCCACTTATTTTTCTCAGTGCCATCTCTATTTTGTTCTTTTTCCGCATGTTCCTGTGCAGTATTTAAAAGACATCGATGTTCCACTTTTTTGATATTTAAACCTCTAAGAATCTGCCAAGTGATCATTGCAGCCTTCTCTAAATTTCATGCTGCTGACACAGGAGACAGCTATTTTACTGTGGTAATCCTTTCCCATCAGATTCAACTGCGTTGGCCAATATATTCAAGACCGTGCATTAATATGACTGGTGCTGTAGCTGGATTTTTGTCTTACTATGGCTCTAACAGAGCTAACCTGTCTTCCACAGTGATTGTCTGTCTGGCACCAGTTCTGTGTGCTTTTTGTTCGATTCTCCGAATTTGAAATACTCTCTGTTCTGGTGTGCCAAGCTCGTAGCACATTGTTTTGCAGCCTAGCGGACAGAATGTATGCTTGCATTAAGTACTGGGGGGAATGAGTCAGTCAAACAGTAGTTAGTTACCTTCTCCCATCTCCAGAAGCATACTCTTTTCTCTTGATGTTTTGTTGAACTTCATCTTTTGTTAGAAATATTTCCAGGCTAGAACTTGTGGGTTTTTTTTTCTGCTGTGGAGTGTGTTTTAGATACTTGATGGCAGTGTGTGGAAGAAGTGTTTACCACCCATGTCTTAACTTTATATGGGATCTTGGTTTTGAGGAATATGGCTCCTTCAAAACCTAAACCTGTGGAGGAAATTTTATTTCTGTGGAAGGCATACCTTATGACTATCATCTATAAAGTGTCATTTAAGAACAGAGGCAGGAGAATGATGCTGCCAACCCGAGACTGCTAATGTAATTTTAGACAATACTTCAAGCAAAGTAGGACTATTGTATTTGTTTTGATTAGATGAGGAGAAATGTTGTAAACTGGCTTCTATAGAAACTTGGCAAATAAAACATTACTCAGACAGTCAAGTAGTAGTGACCATTATGATGCTCTGAAGTTTGGTACTTCAGTGTACAGAGTTTAACAGTTTAACCTGGGGGAAATGATTTGACAAGTTGTTCTTTTCAGGTTCTGTTAGGCCTTCTAGTGAATAAGACCATGAGTTGAAGCTCAGTAAAAAAAATAACAGTCAAAAGGTGGGTTAAACTGGTTTTTATAACCTTAGTGATATTTGGATTTAGTTAAATGGAATGTTAAGCATTAACACATGAAAAGATTAATGGCAAAATACCGAAGTTAGAATCTGAACAGCTTATAGCAATCCATTTGAAGTGCATTTTTCTAAACAAAGATGAACTCTTATATTTTTGTATTAAAGGCAGAGATTGCATTAACTCTGCTGGAAGCCTGTGTAATTTATCATAATTTGTGTATAATAGTAAGAAAGAATGTTACAAACCATGCAACTCAGCATCGTCGTTCTTCTTTTTGACACATTCAATTTGCATACTCACGCAGCAGTCTTGACAAAAAATAACGTCTTCAATTTGCTGCATGCTTTTAGGGGAAAAAAACCCCACTGATACGCGATTTTCAAGTGTGTTTTTTTTTTCCCCACCCTTAAGAATTTGAAAGTGTTTGCTAACTCACATAGAAATAGGAGCAAATGTGAGATGATGTGAGTTGGGAAAGGTTTTTTTAAAATACACAAACACTTAGTAAATTTGGATAAAATCTACTGCACTCCTCAGTGATCATATGCTCACAGGATGCAGTAACTTGGTGTTTTTACTCTAATAATGCTAAAGTGCACCTGTTGTTCCAATAAAACTTCATTATGTATGCTTTGTGACTATCTAATGATCTCTGTTTTGAGTTACCATGACTCATTTGGGGATGGGCTGTGGTGACAAACCAAACTCATGACACTTAACAATTTCTGTTTTTTACATTCTCTTCCTGAAGCTGTTGTGCTCTTCACATGAATTTTTTATGACTGTTTCCTGCCTTCCTATCTTAATTGTATGTTGGTGCATTCTGTATTTGCTTTGGGCAAAGGAAACTCCAAGTACAGCTCTGGGACCTAAAGATCTAGAGTGATAAAAACTTGTTTCTAAATCAGTAGATAAATAAACTGGCACCAGTACTTAGCACAGTGTTGGGAAAACTGTCTTTGATGTAAAAGCAAACCTGAACTTGGGAAGATAAATTATGAGTTTATTTAGAAAAAGAAAAAAAAACACGTTGCCTTTGTTCTTCAGATGTTGAGGATGTACTTGTTTAGTTTGAGGGAAGAAGTGGAGTAAGAAAGAAAAGGTTTGTGGGCAAAGCCGGACTTGAATTCCTGAAAGAAAAAGAATCTTTGATGGGGGGAAAACTTGAATGCTGTCATTAGGATAATCCTCTCCTATGGTCAAGTAGTAGTCTAATTTCTGGTTGCCATTGTTACAGAGACTCTGTTATAGACAGCCAGAGAATCTTTTTATGTATCTTAGGTTGAACTGCCATGCTTGCATTTTCTAGTGTTGGATTTTTTTTTTCTTAAAGTTATGTTCACATTAGTTTTTAAAATCAGGGTTGACATAAGGTTTCTGGAAACTAATGAGATTACAGCCTCTGCTGTGGAAGGTGTGGTGTAAAGGTTGGAAACCTTGTGTTAATTTAAAATGTCACATGAATAAAAGAGCAGTAAAAGCAAGAGGAAGGGCAAAGGCAGTAAGAATGTGACTTTGGTGCTGGCTGCAGCATGTGCACACCCTTAATGGCTCCAGATCACACGCTGGCTTTGCTGATAGTCGTCACCTCAGTGCACTTCTGCCAGTGTCATAGAATAAAGCAGGACTCGTGCTTCCTGACTAATCACTCTGAATGTTACTTTGCTAATTACAAATGCAGGCAAGGTATACACATCTGTAACATATTCCAATCCTGACTCTCCTTCCTACCCCCTCGCTCCTGCAGTAATTGTTATGTCCAGTAATAAAGGTTTTCACAAGCCTTTTGTACAGTTTAAAAGTCTAGCAAAGATAAAGTACAAATTATGAGGTTTTGTTGAGAAACTGGGATGACTGTGCCATCTTCTGAAATGAAGTATTCTGGCAGCCCCAAATGAGCAAGAGGGAAAGTATTTAGTAGGGTGCAATATCTGAATAAGATCATTACTTTAATAAATACGGTTCACCTAGAGTGATTTGGAAAAGTAGAGGCAGTTTATCCAGAAAACACCAATCATGAAATGCTGTTATTTATATTGTCCATTTAGCATGAGTGCCAATTTTCAGATAAAGGAAGTTGATGGGAACAGATTCAGGTCAACAGAGTTGGGTTTATTCCTGATATTTAAGGGATTATGTTTTTTTTAGTTCATGTTGTTAGAAGCTTTTTGCTAGGAAAACCCATCAAAGATGAAACGATCAACAATATGAACTCTATTCAATAGCTAAAACATCCTTCTTGGCTGCAGTATTTATGTATTAAAGCTGAATGCTTGTCTGCTTTACACAGGTCTTCCAAAGTAATTAACATGTATATATTGTTATATAGTAATTAAAACATTGGCAATTTAAAAGGCTCTATTAAACCTAAAAATGCCTGGCTTGAGGAAGCCATGTGTATGTGTGGTTGCTGGAGCAATTCTTCATTTGAATTGAGAATGAAGCCCCTATTGAAAGCAAATGAACTAGGAAAGAACTGATCCAGCTGTATTGTAAATGGGCCTTACAAATTAGTATAAGGCCAGTGTTCATTCATACTGAAAATGTAAGATAGCTGCTTGTGACACTGGAAGGATGTTTAACTGTTGCATGATGATTTTATTTTCCCAAAGGGTGTGAAGTAGGGGGGAGGGGGGAAGACACGTAAGGAAAAGTTGTAGTGTGTCCCTTTAAGTAAGGGACCCAAGTGAGATCATTCTTGTGGCATACTATCAGTCTTGATGCTAAATGTGAGTGGCCTTAGGACTGCTATTTAAATAGGGGCTTGTGGTGAAAGTATGTCATCGCTAATGTCAGCAAATTGTAGTAGTTCATAATTGGATACTTTTACCTGCATGAATCCATTTTTTGATGATGTACACTTTGGGCATACTGAGATTGTGATCTTTTTGTCCGGTAGCACCACGTAAGTAGCCTATATGCTATTGCATTCACCTCCTTGAAACTGTGTTTCAGGCAGGTCCTATTTCATTCTAGTTCTTGGTCCCAGAGAGCTCCATGACACTGTACTTGAAACTCAGGAAGACACAACTACAATTTCTGGACAGAACCAGAGTAAGATGAATATTTGAGTTTACTGCGGTGCCAGCAAGCTGGGACTTGCGTATTCCAGTGCTCCACCCTTGTCAGGAGGCAAGCAGGCAGTGCAAACAGTGGTATCTCAATAGGCCTTTCACCTGCCCAGAGCAAACACAGATCTGGTAGACTATCTTGGCAGATGATATGCAGCCAACCATGATGAATTTCTCTTCCATAGTTCAGATTTTGTGTGGATCTGTTTCTCTATATGGAAAATATCATGCTTTGTGCTCTGAAGCAGGTGTCAAGCTTCAGACTGCCTTTGTTGCCTCAGTCTTCTCTATGCCTAATTCTTTTTAAGTATGGTTTGTGGGGTGGGGATTTGAGAAAGTAGAGAGTCAGTGCAGTTCCAGCAGTCAACAACACTTAGATGCCCCTCAGATTCACTGTCTTCTGTTTTTGGAAACTGGTTTATTAAGAGGATAGACCAAAACTGGTCCACCATACAATAGCAATATTTTGCAAGATTGCATTACTGATAAAGTAGGTGTTTTTCACCTGAGCTCATCCCTTACACTTCACTGTTTAAAAACTCCTAGGAGAGGTGTTTTATGCTAGCTCCAGTGCTTAAGCAATTTTTAACTTGCTAGTATTACAGCCTATATAGTAAGCCATTTTTGAGCCCTGCTAATGTACTGTTTTCAGTTGCTCATTCTCAAAGCTTACTCCCTGAAATCAGTTCAGTCTGAACAGCTAGGTTATCCACTGTCTGCTTTGGTTAACTTGGGTTAAGGTGCTGCTGTGATCCTTATACCTCCTTTTCCTACACTTTCCAGTTGCTTAGCATGGTGGTTTTGTTTCAGTTAAACCAGAATGTTAGTTGTACTCATTCTTCCTCAAGTCACTTTTACACCTGGGAGATCTTTAGGTCCATTAGTTTTGTTGGTAGGGAAAAGCATGAGCAAATGAGGACTTTGTTCGTGGTTTGTCCAAGGAGACTGCTAGCTAACAGAGGTGCTCTTTTCCACTTCAGAAATATGTCATGGCAGCTTCTATCCGCATAAAAAAAAGTATGTCTATTGGATGTCTGCAGGGTTGCTGCTTCACCCTGGGTGTTCCTTTCCCCAAAATAATTCAGCAGGAGCCCAGTTCGTTTGTTCTTATTTAGGTATCTAAGACTCAACCGATTCTTATCTTGCAGACTTTGAGATTTACTATTCGTTGCCACAAGTGGGATGAGAGTAGGCAGAATGTGAGGGAACAGATCTTACACAACCTGTGGTTGTTTGGACTCTGCGTGAGTCTTACTTGGCTTGCATTTCTCCACTGCCCCCGTTTCTTCAGCAGGGTTGATGCTGAGATGAGGCATTAGCAAGGGAAGTGGGACAGCAGAGACTGAGCTACCTTTATACAGAAGCCACACACATCTGGGATGATTGAGAAGTTCTAGAGTCTGTGCTCTGCACAGGTTGCACTCTCCATGGACAATGCCAGTTGGATACTGTCTGTAAAGTCCGAGGTGCTCATCTGGGGGACGTGGAATCCACAGAGACATGTTTTCTCTATAAAGACCCAGTTACTGAAGAGAGGTAATGGCGGGGAGCTTTTTTTCCTGGGTACAAAGTGGCACCATAGTCTGCCCTTTCCAGGAGTGAGACAGGGCATAGAAGCTGCTGTGGTGAGCACAGGCACAGAACAGATGAATGGTGCTGGGTGTTGAAACCAAAATGAGGTTTTGATTCCCTTACCTCCTGCCTGCCTTCTGATAAGCACGGAAACTGCAGCTCAGTTTCACAGTTCTAACCTTTACATTATGACATGAAAAGGCATATACCAATCTATTGTATGATAATTAGCCATCCAGAACATAAGAGAAGCACAAATGATTTTTATGCTCATTGTGTTGCAAACTTCATTTTATTTCGTGGCTAAAGGTTTGTGTATGGCCGGGGAGGGGAGGAAATCATAGCACTATCCACACAAAATTGATGTTTCAGTTGCAGACAGCTTTATAATGTTGTCTAGTCATCAAAAATGGCCTTTGGCAAGAAATTTTATAATTTGCACGGGTACCATGATTGCCCGTGATAATGAGATGGGGTTTCAGAACCTGCATATGCGCTTACAGGGTAGGTTTTGCTGTATTTCAAGCTTCAGCACAGATTTCTAGTGGTGTTCTACTTCTGTTGTACTCTGACAAATCTCCAGCATGTTCACTGTGTGCTTGTGCTATGATCTACTGTAAAGGAGCTAGTATTACAAACTCTTCCATCTTTTTAATCTCTTGCTGTATAAGTAAAATTTTGCTCAAAGCATCCAAAAAGACTTTTATTTTTTGAAGTGCATGCCTCAGTCCTGTTATGTAATACAGGTATGTATTACTTGTTCAGCTGTTGAATTAAAAGATAGAAGAACTAACGTTCCCTTAGAAATATAATCAGTTTTCTTGGAATAGCTGCTTAAATAAAGGAGAGATTGTGTCTTTCCCCCTTGTCCCCTCAAAAAAGGCTGAATTAATGGATGCTTTCATACCAGCCCTTAGGTATTCTGAATCTTAATTAAAACTTGAATGAGGCTGGAATGTTGTTTGTTCTTGTGCATGTGTGTGCAATTTGAAAAAGACATTTATGCTACAGCCCTTACAAGTGACACCTGTTTTGATTCCTCATTGTTCTCTTTTTCCACTCTTAAATGACACGCATGCCAGGAGGGGTTGCTTATTTTTTTATGCAATTTTGAAGAAAACTCATTTTGGTGAATTTCTTCATGTACTTACCCTAAGATGTTAGAGTTATACTCTTAGAATAAAGGATCCTTAATCTTATTCCACATAAATATTTACATGTTGGTTTGGGTTTGATTTTTCTGACTACAGTAAATGTTTTCCTGAAAGCTGATAGCATTTAAAAAAAACAAAAACTTTCTTCTTTTTTTTGGGGGGGGGCTTTCATGTATGAGAACATGTTACTGAGACAATTAGAGCCATAGGAACGATGACATAGCTAGTACAAGTAAATACGTTTTTTCTCCAAAACAAACCAGAAGGGTATGGAATACTTTTCTGCCAGTAGAGGTGCTAAAATCCCGAATAGCAGAGAAGTTAGAAGTTTCAGTAAATTAGAGCATTTTAAGTATGTAGAAACTGGCCTGATTCCTTGTAATAAAGCAGCAGGGCTTCAGGTGAAAGCTGAACCCACATTCTGGGATTATCTGATATGTATTATCAAGAAATGTTCCTCATATGTTGGAGGAAATACAAACTCCGTGCTATTAAATAACCTGGAATAAAGCAGGCTTCTACCAGTCATAGCTTGCTTGTAGCAGAGTGTAATACACAGGAGAAACTAATGTAACAAGGATCATTACAAACCTGAATTTCTCCATCTGAGTTTTGGGTGTTGAAACAGCAGAGTGATTAACTGAGAATTTGCTTCCGTACTGGGAAGCAGACAGACGTGCACAGTGACACAGAATAAAGAATACTATTACTAGCAATACAGCTTTTTGTAAACTATGTTCTCAATGAAATTATTTGGACTTTGTGCAAGCTTAATTGAAAGCAGTATAGATGTCTGCCTGTGCTCTACATTGTTTACAGCTCAAAACTTCAGACAGCTGTTTAACAAATTGGAAAAATAAGGGATTGAAGCAATGGCAAAATCTAGGGTTTAAAGTCAGAAGTCTGCCTCCCAGTGCTGAGTTATTTCTATAGGTTGTTGCCCTGCTTTTTTTATTTATTTGCTCTTCATTTGAACCTGAAGTATAGCTGAAGGTTATGTGCCTTAGAGGGTGGTGGTGTGTACCCAAATTTCACTTCATTCCAGTTGGGCACACGCTCCTTTGGGCCGCCTTGTTAAATACCAACCTCTGCATGTGTGTGTTTCTTTTGAATCTTGAGAGCTTTTGTTTTGTTATGTTTGATCTTGGCATGTATGTATATTAGCTGCCTGGTAGAGATGAGTCACATCTGAGACACTGTACAAGTACAGTGCTGTTTATCAAGTAGTCATTTCAGACTTCATTTAAATATATTTCGTTTAGCTTGAAGGTGTGTGCGTGTTGAAGAACAGGCTTGACAAGATCTTGAAGTGTAAGTTGCAGCAAGGCAAATGTGATCTGTAAGGAGTTTATAGCTCTGAAGAGCAGTATTAAGAGTTGTTGAAATGATGCAGACAACAGAAGAAAGATCTGGTAGAAGATGAAAAATAAGGAAGAAAGAGAATGGATAAAGTATAAAATAAGACAGTTGGGAAACAATTGCTCAAGTCAGTCTTGAAAAAAAGAATATAATTTATAGAAGGAAAGTTCTGCTATTTACCTTAAAGCTAAGCTACTAAAAAGAATTAAAATGATGAAATAGAAATTAAAAAGAGGAATAAACAATAAGAAAAGTGTGTTTCAGTCTTTTCTCCTTTTAAAATATGCCTAAATGCTGTGTGACATTTTCCAGTCTCATGTATGTGTGGGTGAGATCTCAGTGATTTGAACTGATCTGTCAGGACCTTCTTTGCATTTTGTGACTCCTAACTCTCTCTAAAGCATGGATACAGCACGTGTCACCTCTCAAGTTCTTCTTACAGCAGTGGTAGGGAGACAGAAACTGGAAACCATTTAATCTTTTATCTTCGTTAGGAGTCATAGACTGGTTTGTCCTTTGGTTATTTGGTAGAAAGTCTTACCTTCCTGTTCCTGTCCCTTAGCAAAGGCAAGTGCCAAGTCCTGCACCTAGGCAGGAATAATCCCACGCAGCAATACATGCTGGGGGCTGACTGGCTGGAAAGCAGATTTGCAGGAAAGGACCTGGGGGTCATGGTAGACACCAAGTGGAACATGGACCAGCTATGTGCCCTTGCCGCAAAGAAGCGAATGGCATCCTGGGCCACACGAGCAACAGTCCTGCCAGCAGACTGAGGGAGGTGACACTTCCCCTCTGCTCAGCGCTGGTGAGGCCACACGTGGAGTGCTGGGTCCAGTTCTGGGCTCCCAGTACACGAGAAGTACGGAGATACTGGAGAGAGTCGAGTGAAGGGCTGATAAGGTGATTGAAGGACTGGAGTATTTGTCATAAGTAGAAAGGCTGAGAAAGCTGGGTCTGTTCATCATGGAGAAGAGAAGGCTCAGGGGAGATCTTATCAATGTATGTAAATACCTGAAGGAAGGGTGCAAAGAAGACAGAGCAAGGCTCCTTTCCGTGGTGCCCAGTGACGAGGCAAGAGACAGTGGGCACAAAATGAAACACAGGAGGTTTCATCTGAACATCAGGAAAAGCTTTTTTACTGTGAGGTTGACCAAGCAGTGGAACAGGTTGTTCAGAGATGTCATGGAGTCTCCATCCTTGGAGATATTCAGAAGCTCTCTGGATGCGGTCCTGGACAACCTGCTCTAGTTGGCCTTACTTGAGTAGGGGGATTGGACCAGAAGACAACCTCCAGAGGTCTCTTCCAACCTCAAGTGTTCAGATGATGTTCCTAACATGAACATTTGTTGAATTAAAGAAGAAACAAACTCTGAAGATACCAGGGACTTAAAACTGCAAAGGCATTTTGGACTGCAGAAATACAAGTGATGATGTTCATTTCCCCATGATACTGGGGGAAGAATCAAGACTCTGTGGACTATTTGTCAGTCTTGTTCTTGCAAGTCATCAAAGGCAAGGAATCCAACAACATTCTTAGGTATTTTGTTCCTTTGTTGTAGTGTTATAACTGTGAAAACTTTATTCTAATCCAAATCATCCCAGCTGCAAGTTTAAACTTTCCTGTTCCATCCAGAACCTCGCTGATTACTGTCCTCTTCATAACACACTTCTGTGTATTGAAAGAGTATATGTTTAGGTCGTTGTGGTTGGGCTGTGGGTTCTTAGGTGGTAGGCAGGATAGACTTCTGCATTTTTCAGACAAACATCCAAGCAACCTTGTTACTTGTTCCTTATAAGCCAGATTTGTGAAAACCATTATCCTTGCAGGTCTCTCTTGGGTGCTTTCTCTTTATCTGTCAGGCGTTTAAAACATAGAGCCCCAAACTTGAGTAAGGTTTCAGACTGTGATGTGTTATTAGCACCAAGGAACTATAATTGCTTTCCAGACCTCACTGATTGTCTAGGATAACACTCCTCCTAGAAATGGAACTTGCTTCTATTGGCAACAGTCTAGTATTGGCTGTGTGCAGTTTTTCATCCACTGTGAGCACCCCATTCTCCTCTGCTGTACTGCTTCATTGATTTATCACCATTGTATAGTATTTTATATTTGGTGGGGTTTTTTTTGTGTTTAAATCTCTTTTGGTTGATACTTTACTAGTACCGCTTTGACTTCTTAGTGTAATCTAAAAAAATTATTGGTACAGGATTGCTTATTTTGGAAATTTTCACTTAAGTTATTTGAGCTACAGTCTGTCTTGGTGCCATCTATAAATGTTTAAAAGCGTACCCATTCTGTCATCCAAACCAGTAATTAAACTGTTGGAAAGAATCAGATCCAGAAAATAGCTTCAAATGCCCTTCTGCTGGTTATTTAGCTGCTGTCTTGTGAGTGCAACTGATTAACCAGATGAGTCTCCACATCATTGTATATTAAATCAGATTTCTCTCACTTGTTTGTGGGAGCATTTAGGGAAATTTATATTGAGACCCTATTAAGATTGAACTATACTTCACCTGTAGCTTTCCTTTCAACCTTTAATTGCTCTGTTGGAACAGAAAGAATGGGCTTTGAGATAAGGTAACATCTTAATCCTCCCATCAGATATATCTTCTACATTGTGGTCATTTGAACTCTTAAGTGAGACCTGGATCCTTGTGGAAACCTTGTACGTAATATGTCCTGTGGAAATACTTGAAATGCCCTCATCTGCCGGGGGGAGGGGGGGAGTGATATCTATTACGTACTTCTCCTGTGAAGAGAAGCGAAGTATTTTACAGTGAAACCCAAAATACTGAAGATTTTCAGTAATAACCCATTCTAACTATGGAAAGAGGGTCACGCTCTTCTACTCTGGTAAGAGGCCACAAGCTGGAGAAAGTAGCAGTTAAGAGAGAAGCAAGCCAGCGGGCATTTTTGAGGCTCATGTTGCTGAGATATAATGGCACGTGAATCCCTCCATCTGCAGTAGAGCAGAAAGATTCCCACCTTGGCCGCTTCTGGACAGAATTATAAACCCAGTAAAGCAGATGCTTCATGGAGTATTTGCAAATCAAAAGATACCTCACAGAGTTGTTCATTGCTATTTTGAAATTAGTTATTCCAGCCTTCTGCAGACAATGCCATTTCTTCTTTCCAGCAGAAAATGCCATCTACTGCAGACATCTCTGAGCATACATAAAGCATTGTTCTGTTGACTGCTGGTCGGTACAGTGTTTTTATTAGCCTTTCTATTCTTGTCTAAAAGGATCAGGAATTGAAAGAGTGACCCTCCTCTGCTAGGGGGTGGGGGCAGGGAATACTGTGGTGTGTGTTCTCATGTGTCTTATGTTGCAATGCATTGACTATTGTTTCTGTACTTCTCAGTGCAGAAGTCCTTTTAAAATATTGGGCGTATTTTTGAATCCCCCCTTCTATCAGTAGATACAGATACTCATTCTGATCTCTTTTTTTTGTCACAAAATGACCTCGAATGATCTTGATGTGGAGAGCTGTTTCCTTCTGTCTTTGAATTCAGATTTTTCTTTGGGATAATGTAAGTTTAGGGGCCAGGTAATCAGACCCCAGCCTGTACCACTGCAGAAGGTCACCCTGTCCCAAGAGCAGAACTTTGTCTATGTTTGAATTTCATATGCTTCCTATTGTCCCCTTCTGCCAGCTCATCTAGGTTGCTTTGAATGGCAGCCCTGCCCCTGGGGATGTCAGCTGCACTCTCTCCCCAGCTTGGTGTCTTCCAAAAACTCAGTGAGGATGCTTTACAGTTGTGGAACTCCACTTGCAACTGACCTTTAGGTAGAGTATTAACTGTTTACTGCCTTTTGAGCCCGATCATCCAACCAGTGTTTCATCCACTTGGTGGTTAACACATCTAGACTCTAATATACCAACTTGCATTCAAGGATTCTGTCACTGACAGCTGTTGAAAGCTGTATAGTCTAGGAAAGCAACACTGGCTGCTCTCTTCTTAGCCACTGATCTAGTCATTTTGTCATAGCAGTTAATCAGGTTGATCAAGCATTGTTTACCCTTGGTAATCCATGCTAGTGTTTTTTTCCCCATCATCATCATCATCTCTGTGCCCTATAGTGTTTTCCAAGAGGATGTGTTTCCTGATTTTTTCACTCTAATTGAAGCAAGGCTGACCGACCTGTAGTTCTGAAACTTCCATTCAGTGAATGGAAGGGTCAAAAACTTCTTAATGAAAGTACTTGTCCCATGCTTGTTGTAACACCAACCTATGGAGACTATTTCCTGCCTTGAAGTACTTGTAGGCAGAAAGAAACAGTGGAGAAATTCAAAAAGTGGGTTTTTAATTGAAATAAGTAACAACGAACACTTTCAGAACACTTTCAGTTAAATACCTGAATGTTATATGTCAATCCCTTTTAAAAGGCACAAATACTTTCTGCCATGGTTTTCTGTTTACATCTTTCTTTTTGTTGGACATATCCCAAAATTAAAGTTTTATCCAGTAGAGTTGCAGGGTTCTAACATGGCGAGGTGTCATGTATGGGTGGAACAGTCATGGATAGGTGTAGGCTGTTTAGGGAGGAAAAGAGAGGGAAAGCTGCACTTTTAGTTAGGTAGCTCCTTGTCTGTGCAGAGCTCTAGTATGAAAGCAGAGACTCTCTTTGAATCTGTGGGGCAGAATGTTAGAGAAGGGAATGTAGGCAATGTTGTGTGGGAGTTTTTTATAGATTCTCTGACAAGGTGGAAGTTGTGGTTTATGCTTTCTGCAAACAGCTAGAGGTCTCCTGCCCATTGTCCCCACAGAGGCTTTCAGCCATCCAGACATCTGCGGGAAGAGGCTCAAAACTTTGGGTAGACAATGTTGAAGGTTCCTAGAAGGTGTAGATGAATTCCTAGCAGCCAGGTGTAATGCTCCTTTTGACCTATTTGATCACAGCAATGGAAGAAGCTGGTGGATCTTGAGTTTAAGTGACCATGAGATGACTGAGTTCAGGATTTGGATAAGTCTGGGAAGCTTAGCAGTAAAATCAGGCCTGTGGACGCTTGCTTGAGGACTTGCTGAATTAGTATCCCTGAGGAGGTAGTCAATATGGGGCTTAAAAAGAAAATTTAAAGATCTTTTTAAAGAAAATCATGGGCAGCTCAAGAGCAGACCATCTCGTTTTCCAGGAAGATCAGGACTTTGAGCAGAAAGCCCATTTGACTGAGCAAGAGGCTTCTTGATGAGCAAAACCACAGAAAAGGAGCATATAAGAAGTGGAAACGTGGACCAGCAACAGAAGAGTATAAAAGAATTACTCAGGTATTTAAGGATGAAAAATTGAAGGCTGAAGCCAAACCAGAGTTAGGGCTAATGAATATTAACAAGAAGAGCTTCTGCATGTATGCTAGTAGAAAAAAGAACTTCAAGGAGAATGGAGATCCACTGATGGGGTGAGGGAGATATACTGAGCATGAGGCAGATGAGATGGAATACCCTGTTGGTCAGTTTTGGGTCACCTGTCCTGTCCGCTCCTCCCCGCAGGTGGGACCCCCAGATGGTGTGGGAAAGACTGGTCTGTCTTGTCTTGGTCTTTGAAGGTGAGAACCAGTTCTCATACCTTTGTGTGTACTGGTACAGACTGGGAAGAAGATGGGCAGATCACATTAGGGAGCAACAGATTAACAACTACTTAAAGCAACTGGATATACTGAGATCCATGGTGCTGGATCAAATTGACCTTAGGAAGCTGAAAGAATTGGCAATGTGACTGCAAGGTGAAAAATCATGGAAAAATCTTAATGCTATACCCATCTGCAAGAAAGTCAGGAAAAACTCTGAAAATTATAGGCTTGACAGCCTCATTTCAGTTCCTGGAAGGATCACGGCTTGTCTCCATTGGGCTCTATTTCCTAATACATGGTCAAGAAACTAATACTTAATAGTCAGCGTGCATTTAACAAGAGTATGCTTACTTAATCTCTGCCTTCTGTGGCAATGGCTGGCTATACGAATGACAGAACAGTGACTATATTACTTCTTGAGTTTACTAAGGTTTTGGACACCGTTTGCAACTACATTCTCATTTAGGAGGTGAACAATCTGCTTAATGGGTTGAAAATAAGCTGGACCAGTATCAATAGCTCAATCTTGAGCTGGCAGCTGAGCGCAGTATGCCAAGGGTTGATTCTGGAGTCTGTATTTCTCAATATCTAGTGATTTGGATGATGACATGTATTTGTAAATGACACTAAAATAATGGTACTGGCTGATATGTATGGCCAAGTATAAATCCCAAGAGATCTTGAGAGACTTAAGGACTGGGCTGTCAGAGGCTTCTTGAAGTTGAACACAAAATGCAAAGTTGTGCACTTGAGGCATAACAATACCACGAATCAGTACAGGCTGGGAACTGGTGGGTAAGTGCCACCTTTGCTCAAAAGGACTGGGAGTTATGGTTGAAACTAAGTCGAATATGAACCAGTAGCGTGCTGTCATTGTCAATAAATATGGTAGTGTTCTACATTAGGAGCATGGCCAGCAGATCAAGGGAAATTATTGTTCTTCTGTACTTGGCACTGATGAGCCTCCATCAGCGACACTCCTTTTGGGCTCACTAGTTTCAAATAAATCAGTGGATGATTAGCAGGGTCGCCTGTGTGACCTGCAAGGGGAGGCTGAGGGAGTGGGCTTTGTCTGATGTAGAGTAGGCTATGGAGTGATCCAATACCAGCCTGCAACTATTTGGAGAGCAGTTATAAAGATGATGGAGCCCAGTGTGTCTTGGTACTGGCAGATAATGTAACAAGGCAAAGACCTGTTTTCAGCTTCAGAGGTTCACGTTGAATTTACATTATGAATTTTTTTCCACTGAGAAGATAATTTAGCACTGGAGCAGGTTATTCAGAGAAACCACGAGAATCTCTACCCTTAAAGCTTTTCAGGAGGTGGCTGTACTATCTATGTATCTATCCATCCATTCTTATTGTGTCTGGATCTGCAAGACAAAGGATAGATTGGAACCACCTGTCCTTTGATAATTTTACATTATTTTGGTTTGTTTTTCTTTTGTTTTGCTTCAGAGCATGTATGTATAGATGTGAAACCTCTCTGAATTCAGTGGAGATGCTTTAACATCCTCTAGCAGCACGCTTTGCAGTTAATTAATGTACTTTATGTCGAGGGAGAGGTGGGGGAAGAAAATACCACAGTTGTGTCCCTTTGAACAAGAATGCTTTGTTCAGCATTGGCACCAGTAGTCTTTGGGGCTTTGTCCTAGGGGAGCATGGTAATCTTTCTGGCTTCAGGATTGCAGTCTGGCTTTTCCTATCAGGGATTGGAGTCTAGGCAGAGTTCTACTAGGCAGGTTTTTTTGGAGATTTTTTTTTTTTCCCCCGTCTTCCCCATAACAATGAGAAATTTCCTCCTAGTAATGGAATTCTAATACTGTGGTTGGGGACTCCTTAGTATCCTTACAGGGTTCATTGTTTCGAGTCAGCTTCTTTACTGAAACGGGGCTGAGAAAGTGGGATGTTAAGTGTGTGTGGGTATCCTCACATGTGCAGCCATGCACACATTTGACTACTTTAGGGAGCTGGGAATTCCTCAGAAGCAGTTTTGGTTTAATTTCCTTGTATTTCACTAAATTGGCATCTCTGTCACAAGGGCTTTCTCTGTCACTGTTGGATGGCAACTCAAGTTCAGCATAATAGGAAGCAGGAAACTTGAAAGCAGTGGAGAGCTTGTGAATTTTTAGAGTATGTTTTAGTAATCCCTGTCTGTGGCTTCAAGAGTTAGTAAAGACTATATTTGCACCTGAAGACTGAGTTTATTTTTTGATAAACATTGGCTTCCTGCAACAGCGTAGTCCAAATGTCTATGCTTAATATGTTTAATTTGAAATAATGCTCTATCCTGACTAGTACACCACTGATTATCTCCCCACCTTCATCTTAGTTGCTGCTTAATTATTATCTTTCAGAAGTAGTATGCCGTAACTCTACACCTGCTATTTTTGGCTGGAACTGATAGTAATTTTACAATAATCTTTTAAGTCCAGCTATTCCATAGTGAGTATGTGTTGTGAACCTGAAGCACAAAACCTGAGTTGCTCATGAGTTTGTTTGAAAGCCATAGCAGGGTAGTGGGTTGTGTGAGAGCTGTCCTTCCTTTCTCTTCAACTTGAGGCACTGGCACTTCAGAGTTTGTTGCACGATTTTCTGGAGCTGTTTGTCTGGGGAATGTGTTGCTTGGGCAATCCTTTGAGTACAGGCTGTTGATTCAGGCCCTTCTGCCAACTGATTGCCCAATTCATTTCCCTCCTGTACATTGATTCTTGTCTTGCAGTCTTCTGTAGTACAATTATTTACACATACAAGAATTGTTAGTTTTGGAAAAATTTTATCAGTTTTAATAAATTTGCCCATAAATATTGTCTGCTTTATTTTTCTAATGCTGACTGCTTCCCCCCCCCGGGGCCTCCAGATCGGGCTTTTACGTTTGTTTTTGTAATTAAAGAAGTTCTTCTTAAGTAGCTTAAACTTGCAATAAGATTGTTTAGGCAAAAGTTAGGTAGAATGTCTCCTCTCAAGTCTTACAGCTGTGGAAGGCCTGTAGTATGAACATCTAGGCCATGTTTAATGGTGCCCAACCATTAAGGTATGATTTACTGGGCACTGCTGGATCAGGCAGCGAGATGCATTCATGACCTTAAACAGATCTTGTAAGACTCGGTAAAGCATGTGTACTATCTAGTAAAGAAAGGTGTTTGTTGTATTAATACTAGCAATCCCTGTCGGTCCCAGGCTAGTAGAAAACAACTGGCTGGTTTTCTGTCTGTCTTCACGCTGTCTCTTCCCCAAGTTGCATTCCTCAGTTGTACCTTGTATATGTCAAAATTTACACCTTCCTCTGTGGTTCCTATTCCCTTCTTCTCAGTTTTACTGCTGTCTTCTTTTGACTTTTAAATGCTCCATATAGTTGCAGCCTTCTTCTTTCAGTTAAAAGTCTTTCTCTTCTACTTCACAGTGGTGACTTTCTGATTCTTCGGTTTCTGCATCAGTAGTGTATGAGATGTTAGATGTATACTCCTGGTATTGCATGTTTTCTTTGCCAAGTAGCTGATATGCCTGCTATGTTTAATACAGACAAAAATACTCCTTTTCTATTAATATCATGAACAAAAGATTGTTTGGCTCTATTGGCCCCCACCCTGTTTGAAAGCAATGAAGATAGGTTTAATCAGTTTATCAAGATGCTGGAAAAAGAACGTGCAAAAAATACAGATGCCATCTACAGCTGTTGAAAAAATTAAGATGTGGTTTTTGTGCATGATGAAAATATGATATGTGATGTCTGTTCTGTTACATAGTGTTACATGTGCACCAGCTTGTTCTGACATGTAAATAAGGCAGTTTTTGTTTCCTTATGAAGCTTTGTAAATAGTGCAGCGTACCTGCTGCTGTCTTCCAAAGTGAGGAAGACATTTGCAATTTGTGTAAATTCTCATCTGCAAGTATGATGTAAACATCACTAGTGAAAAACACCATTGAGTACTTTACATAGTACACTCACTTCTTATTCATCTTGATAAGTTAAATTCAGAACTGTTGGTAGATTATTTTTGTTAGGGATTTCTTTATTTTGAGCAGTGTCTTTGGTATGGCCTTTGAACCCTTTTTAATCTTTGGTGAGTCAGTCTCATTACGCAGTGGAAAATGATATGCATTTAACCTAGTTTTTAGTATTAAGGTTTAATAGCATAAGGAACTTAGCCATAGTAGTTCCAGCAGAGATGTTCTGCTGCAGGTACCTTGCAGACCTCCTATTCTGACATGGGTGCTCAACTTCCTGAGAACTTCCTCTTTCCAAGGTGCAGAAGTTACTCCAGAATAAATCCCTTGTGGCATAATCTCTACATGAGGGAAGTGGAATGTCAGTTATCTTACAGAGGGATGCTTTCCCAGGCTTTCATGGTCAGTATCCGAAAGGTAAACAACCCGTAACTCATTCTTTCATCCATGTATCCCTTCTTCCCAGGGTATTAAAGACAACTGGAGGCTCTCTGGAAGATGATGTTTTAAGCGTTGACTGTGTTGGGTTAAAACAAATTGGTTAGACACGCACCTTTCTGAAAATCATTATTTGATCTTGTGTGTATTTGGAACCAGATGTATTACACCAATGGATTTTTTTGACAAAATGCTTGCTTTGTGTAGTTAGGCTTCCATTTTTCATGCACTTACACTTAAATAGACATTTTGGAGTAGAATAATAAGGGCAATTGTTTAAGTTAGTTTGATGTCTACCATTATCCTTCTGCTTCAGCAGATTCCTACAGTCTAATACTCACCCTAGTTTAGGGTTTATCCTGAAAATTAAAAACAACCAGCTTTAACAGTGAAAGCTAGAAGACAACTGGAACATAAGAAAATGCTTTGTTTCTAAAAGCTGCATTTTAAACAAAACTGCATTAATTCAGTGTGAGTTACACACAAAGTCAGGAAAGGCTTGTTACCAACAAACTGTCAATCTTATGTCTGTTCACTTGCAGGAAGCTGAAATTAGGGGATGGGGAAGGTGGGAGAGTTTGACTCACATGGGTTGGGAGGTAATAAACCTATGTTTATATTTAAAGTAACATAAAGCTTTAAAAATGCTTTCAAAGTGTTAAATATTTGTCATATTGTAGTTTGTAAATTTTGTGCTTTCATGATTCACTGGGGAAAAGGGATTCATGGGGAATGAGAGAATGAGCCAGGCTGGAGAAGGACAATTTCAAATTCACGAGATTTTTGCAGCCCCTGGATGTTGTGAAAATGAGGCACAAAAGCATTTGGTGTTGCTTGCAAGCAGGTGTGCACTCCCTGCCGACTCACTGTGGCCCGTGGAGTCTGGGCACTTCAGTTTGCGTGGAATCTCTGAGCAGAAAGGAGAGAGTGCTCTCACACTGGAATAACCTATATTTTGCTGGGTTGATCATGTCAGTAAATATAGTATGTTTAAAAGGTTGTCTTTTAATTGAATGGCCACAGTTACCGAATAACAGAGTAGAGTCACGTCCTTCTCTGAATGTTGGGGGTGGGGAGGGAGGATGAGAGACACAAACAAAGGAGCCATCCTGTTTCTCAGAGTGGAAAGAGTTTTTATCACTCATTGAGGACATAAGTCCAGTGCTCTGCATTGCAAGGAGAGAGTATTGCCTTTTGGTAATGATGAGTATGGCAGATGTAAGACAACCTTGTTTTGAGCTAGGACAGTAAGAATGGCTAAGGTGACTCCCTGCTATCCACCCTCCCCCTGAACACTGGCTGTTTGGAATCTCATGCTGAAGGCCTAGTAATCTGTGCATGATGTATGAGAAGCCTGGATACTGAGGTCAAGACTGTGGAGTCTGCAGAGGAGGGCAGGCATTTGTACTGGGCTTACATGGCAAGATTTTGGTAGCAGTGGAGCTGCATGGATGGCCTCTGTGAGAAGATACCAGAAGTTGTCCTTGTGTCAGATGGAGCCAGTTCCAGCTGGCTCCAAGCACCTCTGTGATAACAGATTTAAGGAGGAGTAAAACCCTAATATACAGCAGCTGTGAGAGAGAAGAGCAAGAAAAATGTGGAAGAAACAGCCCTGCAGACACCAGGATCAGTGGAAAAGGAGAGGGAAGAGTTGTTCCAGGCACTGGAACAGATTACCCTACAACCTTTGAAGAAGACCATGGTGGTGCAGGTTGTCCACTGGCAGCCCATGGAGGACCACAGTGGAGCAGATACGCATCATGCAGCCTGTGGAGGACCCCATGCTGGAGCAGGTGGATGTGCCCTGAAGGAAGCTGCAGTCTGTGGAGAGCCAACGCTAGAGCAGGCTACTGGAAGGAGCTGTGGCCTGTGGGGCACACACACTGGAGCAGTCTGTTCTTGAACGACTGTGCCCCATGGAAAGGTCCCACGCTGGAGCCATTCTTGTACTGCAGCCTGTGGGAAGGACCCACATTGGAGAAGTTCCTGAAGAACTGTATCCCATGGGAGGGATCCCATGCTAGAGCAGGGGAACAGCATGAAGGGGAAGGAGTGGCAGAGGCTAAGAGTTACAAACTGAATGCTACCCCTGTTCCCCAGTGCCACTTGGGGGGCAGAGGTAGAAAAGTCAGGAGTGAAGTTGAGCCTGGAAAGAAAGGGAGGGGTGGGGAGAAGGTGGTTTTAGTTTTGTTTTTATTTCTCCCAATCTTACTCTGTTATTAGTTGGCAATAAAGTAAATTTAATCTTCCCCAAGTTGAGTCTGTTTTTCCTGTCATGGCAGTTGGTGTTTTTCCTGTACTTCAACCCATGAGATTTTCATGTTATTTTCTTTCCCTGTCTTGCTGAGGCAGGGGAATGAGAGAGCATCTTGGTAGGCACCTGGTGGTTAGCCCACCACAGCATCCAAGAATTAGACACAGATGAAGCAGCATGCTTCCAAACCTTTTTGTATGTCAGAGTCAAGCAGTCTGCTGCTTTTATTCTTGAGCATTAGTTTTAACTCTGCTTGTGACAGATGAATTGTTCCCGTTGAGAATCAAGCCTGAGGATATTTGTGAAACAATTCAACAGTGGTTTTGTTTGGAATTAAAGATGACTCATTGTGCCCCCCAAAATGAAAGGATGCAGTTTTCAAGCTAGTTTAAAATATGTGAAAAGTGCTCTTTAAAATGTAGGTAGCACATGCTTGTGCAACATGTTGAATCTGTTTTATGAATGTGTGCAAGGCGCAAGACTGTTATAAATTCTAGCAAGTTATAGGTGAAACTGTAAGTAGTCAGTCAGATCACAGAACCGCAGAATTACATAGGTTGGAAGGGACCTAAGGAGGCTATCAAGTCCATCCTGCTGCTCAAAGGAGGGTCATCACTGAATTCAGACATGGTTATTCAGGGCTTTATCCAGTCAGGGCTTGGAAACCTCTAAGCATGGAGATTCCATGCCCTCTCTGCACAACCTGCTCCAATGTTTAATTATCCTCATAGTGTAACTTTTGTCCACATATCATGGGAGCACAGCATGGTTAGAGTTGGAAAGGACCTTAAAGATCATATGGTTCCAACCCTTCTGCCATGCACAGGGACACCTTCCACTAGACCAGGTTGCTCAAAGCCTCATCCAGCCTGGCCTTGAACGCCTCCAGGGATGGGGCCTCTGCAACTTCTCTGGGCAGCCTGTTCCCCTCTAGCATGTAGACCACTCCATACAGCTTGGTGTCATCAGCAAACTTGCTGAAGGTGCACTCAATCCCAACATCCATGTCACCAACAAAGATGTTCAATAGTACTGGTCCCAGTACCAACCCCTGAGGAACGCCACTCGTCACTGGTTTCCAGTTGGGCATCGAGCTGTTGACTGCAACTCTTTGAGTGTGGCCATCCAGCCAATTCCTTATCCACCAAGTGGTCCATCCGTCAGATCCACGTCTTTCCATTTTAGAGTCAAGGATGTTGTGCAGGACCATGTCAAATGCCTTGCACAAGTCCAGGTGGATGATGTCAGTTGCTCTTCCCTTATCCACCAGTGCTGTAACGCTGTTGTAGAAGGCCACCAAATTTGTCAGGCATGATTTGCCCTTAATGAAGCCATGTTGGCTGTCACCAATCACCTCCTTATTTTCCATGTGCCTTAGAAGAGTTTCCAGAAGGATATTCTCCATGATCTTGCCAGGCACAGAGGTGAGACTGATCAGCCTGTAGTTCACCAGGTCTTCCTTTTTTCCCTTTTTAAAAAGGGTGGTTATGTTTCCCCTTTTCCAGTCAGCGGGAACTTCACTGTACTGCCACAACTTCTCAAATATGATGGGTAGTGGGTTGGTAACTTCATCTGTTAGTTCCCTCAGTACCCGCAGATGCATCTCATCAGGTCCCATGGTCTTGTGCACCTTCAGGTTCATCAGATGGTGTTAAACCCGATGGGTGGTTCCTCATTCTCCCAGTCCCTGCCTTTGTCTTATGCAACTTGGCCGGTGTGGTTAAAGCCCTTGCTGGTGAAGACTAAGTCAAAAATTGAGTCATTGAGTACCTCAGCCTTGTCTATGTCCCGGGTGACCAGGTCTCACATTTCCTGCCTGAGAGGGCCCACATATCAGTTGGAACCTCCACTATTTCAGTTGATGTTCACAGTCTCTTATCTTCAAGAGCCTGGCTATGACTTCTCAGTAACAACACAACAGGTATTGAAAGGCTGCTCATAGGTACCCGTAGCCTTCTCTTCTCCAGACTAGCTGAGCCCAGTTCTCTGAGCCTTTCCAGATGGGGCATGTAGTTCAGTCTCTGAACACCATCGCAGCCCTTTCCTGAACTCTAGTTTGTCAGCGTCTGTGTGTACTGCCTTCTCACAAGTTGGCTGCACGCTTGAGCTTGGTGTCAACAAAGATGTGTTCCATCTCTTCCCCCATGTGGCAGAAAGTGTTAAATGAGGGCTCCTGGATAGACCCTTGAGGAATTCCACTTATAACTGTTTTCCAGGTAGTCCAGTGATCCAGCCATTTTTCACCCACCGTAATCTACCTGTCTAGACTATAATGTGCCAGCTTGAGTGCAAGGATGTTGTGGGAAACCATGTTGAAAACCCAGCAGTTGAGATAAACAACTTTTGCTGGTCTTTCGTCCAAGATTTGAAAAGAGGGTATAATTTAAGATCTTCAGTGTGCATGATGGGTGCGTGATTGAGCATTCAGCTTATCACTCTCTTCATCTGAATTGCTTGTTTTCCTCCAACATATGATATTTTCTCTACAGTAAGATGAAAAACTGAGTCTCTTTATCTACAGACTCTCTGGCTGTATCAACAGTCGTATGTGCTTTGCTGCTTAGCCTGAATAAACTTCATCATATGGTGTCTTTTCTGAATCGAGGCAGCTGAACAAGTGAGTTGACACTTGGCTTTCCTGCATCATTGGTACAGTGTTGTACTGGGTTGCAGATAAAGGCTTTGCTGGCTACATGCGTATGACATTTGAAGTCATCTGAGTTGTTGGTGGTGTTTAAAAGCCATTAGGCAGCAAAATTGTCACTAGGGTCAGAATTTGGCTCTCATAACTTTGCTCCAGCAGAAGAACCAGAGTTTGCTCTTGACTCTGTGGAAGCCTGCAAGTCTGGAAATGAGAAACGTTGTTTCTGTTAGGGATAGAATAGGGAATTAGGACAGCAAAATCCGATCCTCCAGTGACTTGATAACTTTTCAGATAGTCAGGACACTTGGTATTAATGCTGGTAGTTTAACTGAATATTGATTGAATACTTAGTTGAAGTACTGTGAGTTTGTGGGAATTTTCTGCTCTGATGTTCACTTTCATTGTGAAATAAAATTCTTCTGAGACAGAGCCCCTTACTGATTTTATTTGTCTGCTTTATAAACAAAGGTTTTCGTTAATATCTGCACGGAGGCTGTCTTGCAGCTACAAAGAACTGGTGGTACAGCCTTTGCTGAGGGCACCACAGAGCGATTTCATTTTTAACTTGTTCATTATCCCCCAACTTAAAGCTATGCTGTGAAGTGGCTTCATGTTACAGTGGCTTTTGGATATGAACTTGACCATGTTAGCCTGGTCTGATAATTCATTATGTGAGTAAGGAATTGGTGCATTTCTTGCTATTTGTTTCCCTGAATTAAAAAAAAAAAAAGTTTGACTAAAAGACCAAGTTACCATTTCAAACAACTGAGATGGCAGCAGTTCAGCCATGTGTGACTGGCCAATTCGGAGTGTTTGATGTGATCTGTCTTGAGATCCAGACTCTGAGAAAAAGATTCTTGCAAAAGTTTTCAAGCATAGCAAAAATTCCGTTGAGGTAAAATGCCCAGGTGGAAAGAGCCAGCCACAAGGAATGCCTCATTAACCCATCACAGTAAGCTGGGAGCATTGCCAGATTGAAGTTCTACTGAATCTCTGGCAATCACTGTGGCAATAGCAAAGTTCTCCTATCTTTGTGTGGTAGGTCTGAATCAAGAGTGTAAGCTCCTATTAAGGTGATGTTAATACACAGGTAAANTTTTTTTTTTTTTTTTTTACCCCTTTATGGTGCATGGGTTTAATTTCCACTATAGTCTTTTGGATTCTGTTCTATTTCCCTTGACATGTAAATGGCCAGAATCCATTTAATAGCATGGAGACAGGCAGGGCAGCCAAACCTCAAAATGAAAGACAAAATTCAAACCTTCCTGCAAATTACTAAAAACTGCAGCCTGCTGCAAATGGATTTTCAAATCAAACCATATGCAGGGTAGCCTTCTAACTATTGCTAATCTATCTGTACTCTCTGGAATGTATGTACATGTAGTATGTACCTTTGATCACATATTTTCCTTTCTATTTTTGTCTAGACAATTCTGAAGGCAGTCTTTCAAAGTACATCTAAAGGAAGTGCTGCCATATGATATTCCCTTCAACCAGGTAGCAAAAATTGCAGCTTGCAGGGAACCTGACAGGGGAAAAGTCTGACACCTGTGTGGATTTGTGGCTCCTCTTTTCTGACTGTCTTTTTTGAAAATGTCACTTTTCCAGATTCCAATCAATACTGTGCTTTTCTGCATACTAACTGTGGGGTCAGAGGTTTTGTTAATAATCACTACTTTTATCTTCTCAGCCTCTTACTTAACTTGATTGGATGATCTGTTGGTTGGCATTAAAGAGAATAAATCAATTTTAGCTATAACTTAGCCTTTCAACTCCTCATGTTGACGCTCAGAACTTCTACCTTAAATGTGTTTTTTCTTTAATTAAAAAAAACCCAGACGCATCAGTCCTTGTTCATTCTTTGGAATGAAGATAAGTAGAACGTTGGGCTGCCATGCCTATTTCAGTGCTGTTAGGTGTCCATTTCTTCTTCAGATCTGAATATTTATAACAAAGCACGAAGTTAAATTCTATAGCATGATGAGAGTTTATCTTGTTTTACATAATTCCTTTGCAACAGTGAGGAGATTAGAATGCTGGATTTCTTTTCAATATAATAAACGTAGGTCTGGCACTAGAGTTTTTTTCACTAAGTGGTATCGTCTGAGAGAGATGATTTCTATAAACTTGAACTATTATTTATTCTAACGTTTTTTAAATTAGTGAGGGTTTTTTTTTATAAAAACCACATGTTCCTTATTGCATCTTCTGTCTTTCTAGAAAGAAATGTAATTTGTAGTGATCTTCCTTAATTGCATATACTTGGCTAATTATTTTTATGTTTAAAAAGAATTATGTCTTCCTGGCTTCCCATTAAATAAAATATTTTTAGTGGCAAACTTCCCTGGTCTTGCTGTGGTTTTTAAACTGCTGATTATAAACCTGCTGTTTAAGGGGTCTTACTGACTTTTCTTAATCTCTGGATTTCTGGTTCTCTTCAGAGAAAAGCAAATAATTGGAGTTGATTCGTTGGAGAGGTCCTGTGGCTTAGTGTGTGAAAGAACAAAGAGTGAAGAGGGCTGAAGTCTGTTGGCCTTCTGAATGAATAGGTAACTTCTAAAAGAGTTTGGTTTTGCATTTCAAATCTGTGAAGGACCACCTTAGAGCTTTGTCCTCAAGATCTAAACTCCCTCTGTAAGTCACTGCTGCTATGTTTCACATCTTTAACTTCCTTTAGTGGCTGTAACTGTCAGGGTGATCAATAATTAATACGATTTATATGGAAGGTCCAGCACTTTATAAGACTTTGTGCCAGATAAGGGAATCGTTAATTAATGCTAATATTAGCATGCATGTGGAATTCATTTTCTGCTATGAAAAGTGCAACAAGTAGTATGTGTTATTTAAGTTAAAAAAATATACATAGAAACAATTGAATGTGAATTATGTGAGCATAAACAGTATGCAATATTTATGCTGTAAGAGAAGTGGTTCTAAGGAACTTCCAGTTTTGTCCAGACATCGATAAAAGTAAATTCTTGCAGCATACGTGATGTGATATTTCTAAGGGAATCTGCACTTTTTTGCTTTTACGGGTGCTGTTCCACACACTAAAAGCAATAATCTATAAGGCATTGTGCAAGATGTCTGTTCTTAGAGCAGCCTTTCTAGGTTTTGCCTCCCAGCCACAACACAGCTTTGTGGACTCCTCCTTGCCCTATTACCCAGTGTTCAAGAAACAGCTTTTGGCACGACCGGCCCCATAGCAGGCTGTATGGTGTGGCCCATCAGTGAATGTTTGTGTGGGGAGGGGGTTTGAAAGCACTGTTAGTTTACATCAGTAGTGATGTTATGCTGATGTAACGTCCCCTGTAGGCACTTCTTCACTCGGCATATAGCTGTACAGCTGCACTGACGAACCTCTTGGGTACGAGCTGGAAACAGAATGTGTGACTCGGCTGGCTGGGACAGCAGGGACCCTGCAGGCATCCTTTATATAAAGTACTTCTGGCTTGTACTGCATGTATGTCTGACTGGGCATCGCTGCTGGTCTTAGCTGCATCTGTGCCAGAGGAAGGTTGCCAGTAGAGCCTTATCAGTAAACAGTTCTGTTGTAGACAGTCATAAGTGTCCTATTTAAAAACAAGTTTAAAAAATTGGGAAGAGTTGAGTTAGACACATACATGCAAAATGTATGTGAAAGACGTGTCCAGATGGAAAATTCTGTTTGTACAATTGCATCTATTTTAAACCGTTCCTACTCGTGCAGCATTCAAATGCAGATGTATAAGAAATCAAAGATGTCTTTTGAAACTTTGGTATTGCCATTAGCATAAGAAAGCAGAGAGTCTTTGCTAAACTCCTGGGATTCTTTTCTAGTAGCATCTGCCTCTTTCTCCCTGTTCTCTTTCAAGTCAACTTAGCTTATGCTGGTGTTCTGTGTTATTTCTCAAATGCAATTTAATGTTATCACATAGAATCTCCTCTAGCTCTGCAGTAAAATGGCTCCTATATCCCACCATGATTGGTGCAGGAGGGCAACAGGCGAGTCACGCAAGGGAAGTGTAACGTTATGCGTTGTGTTTGATGGTATCGTCTCTTAGAGGTGGCTGCTACTTCAACACCCATAGCTTACCTTTATCAAGTTCTCTCTCTAACTCCAGGGATGCAGGACTGTAACCTACATGATTCCACTTGAGATATAATTTAAGAAGTCTCAGCATAGGTTTTTGTTCTCATCGTAGCTACTTTGTGTTTCTTCAGCTGTGTACTTGAACTTGAAGTGCATGTAGTATTTCAAGCCGGTCAGGAGAGGGAGCTGGCAGTCCCAGGGTGAAAACCTTCCATACAAATAACTTTTTTTTTTTTATTGTGCCTCTGAGTGTAGAAATGTGATGGGGTAACTTTGTCTGTATCTGAAATAACAGGAGAACGGACCCACTTCTAGAACATAAAGTTGCAAGTAAGGATTTTTTTTACTACTTTGTTCTGTGGCTGATGGTAGTTTTTATTTGTTGCCTGAGGATCCCATTTAGAAGTGTTGACAGTGCTTTTCTCTTGGAAAAGGTCTGTGTTGCCAGTAGTACATGTAGGTGATAGGGACAGTAAACAGAAACTCTCACCTTCATCTGAATCCAATAAAATAAAAATGTCAGTGCTGGTATTAATGTTGCCAATAGTAATTGCACTTATAGGGCACCCATCACAGTAGTATCTGCTTGCCCTTCATGTGGCTTATGGAGAAATTAAAGGCTCTTCAAAGACAGCCTACCCTTCAGATGACCGCTGACTTGATAGAAATGTAAAATCGCCCTGCATGAGGGTTTCCCTGCTGTGGTGCGTTAGCCTTGGCCAACAGCCAGGCTCCCACCCAGCCCCACCTTCGGTCCTCCCATCAGCAGGATGGGGGAAGCAAATATAGAGAAAAAACAGGAACAAGAAAGTTCATGGGTCAAGATAAAGACAGCACTTTCCCAGGCTCAAATTCACTTTCCCACTCCTGACTTTTGTACCCACTTCACCACCACCACCAGCAGCCAGCGGGTTCATTGTGGAGATGGCTGGAACCAGCTGTGTCCGTCATGGGGCAGCCCGAGCATCTTCCTGGAAAAAATTAGGCAAGTGGCAAAATTCTTCCTACCAGATAATGTAGGTCTCAAGACATGATAATTTCAGGCTCCTTTTTTCACCAGCGAAATGGACTTCCGAGGCTTTAGGTATGCTACTATAATTAGTTTTTGAAGGGCTGTACTGTAAAGCTCAGCTAGTGAAAGTGCATATGCTGAAAACAGTTGTGCACAACCAGCTTTCAGAAAAAGTTAGCATCGTACAGATCCTTTCACAAAGCTGGTCCACTTGTACTTGCCCGCTTGAGGAAGAGGTAGACTGTATTTTGGAGGTGGGGAAGGAAGTGACTAGAAGCAGGGATACGTGAACTGGCAAAGGCAACCCTGTACTCACTCTTCAAATCTCACCTGACTTTCTTGAATCTGTTTTAAGTGTTGCTGTACATCTGACATCTTTCCAACAGGTTACTTGACATGGTTTTGGGCTCTTTAGTGATTGTTCTGTACGTAAGGTAACTCTGCTATATTTTCTGTATATTCTCTGCAATGCTGTGCTGCTGTTCCTATCTTTGATTCATCTCAGTTTATACTCTATGAATCATTGAAAACCTTTTCTTCATTTCTACTGCAGACCTTGAAAATAGCATATTATTCTTCCCTACCCTTAATTTGTGATTTGGGATTTTTGGTTTTGTTTTTCATTTTTATTTTTTTATTCAAAAGTGACTTACATAGCAGGTAGAAAGCTTAGGCTGATATGAGAGACTTGGCCAATGTCACACTTGCATGGTAAAGGTATCATGATGTGACTAGGAGCCCAGTGCCATTTGGATTTATGTAGTGCCTGGTACATATAAAATACGGTGATCTATTTATTTGTTCTTGTTCAGGCTTCTGCTCTGTAACAGTTCTATAGACTTTCTACCTTCAATCCTTGCTGTCCTGCGTAAAGGAGCAGAGGTGCTACTTGTCCTTTGCAGTCATTAATCCCTATTTCCATCTTGTTTAGCAGGAAGTGAACACTGATTATTTTTGCCAACAGTTGGTGGAGAGATGAGAATTTCAGTGTTGTTTAGAAATGCTGCTGTGCAGCAATAGAGACGTTTACCGTACCCACTGTTTTAGGGATATTGGTTTTTTTCTTAATATCTGTCTGCAAATTCTCATTGGCATCTTAGTTGCAGAAAACCCAGCTCACTTGCACTGTTAGTGCCAATCTACCAGCAGAGAATGGGACTTAAATGGTAGTGTGCTGTTTCTTTATTCGTGGTTCCCCTGTCTCCTTGATGAGATGTGACTTGTGAGAGTCCTGCTTTTATCATAGACTTGGAGAGTAATTTGAAGGAAGTGGCTTGTTTTGTTGTAGGGGTTTTTTTGCTTTGCTCATAAGCTTCTTTTTTGCTCAGGAAATAGCAATTTTAGTTGGAGATATTGACAAAAATGACTGGGAGCAGTGTTTGTGGCACATTTTTAAGTAAGCTTGGAGCCAGAACTGGAAAATTGATGCAGTGGTTGACTGGTAAGAAAATAACCTAACATCTTCACATAGCTTGAACAAGTTAGCCAGCCTCATGGAAGTATGATGTGTTAAGAAATAACTTGCTTTTCTTTCAGTCTTAACACTGAATTTATTGTATAGTGAAAGAAAGCAATATCTGCATAATTTCAAGCACAAAAATGCAACACTGTCCATATTCTTATGAATCTGTTCATTAGGTTCCCTGGGAGGATGGTGGGATAGGCACCAAGGTCATGGCCAGTTTGCAGACAGCAGCGTGCCCTCTGCAGAGTGTCGTCTCTGGATGGCAGCATGGAAGCTGGAACCTGAAAAAATGTCTTTGACGATACTTACTATGGCAGCATTGCTGGGCTGGGTAGCATGGTTTTCAGCGCAGCTCTTGCAAGCCCAGCCATAGCCTCAAGTGTGTACTTGGCTGAAGCGGTTAGATATCATAGCAATTGTGCTGTGCAGTACGTAGCTCGTTTTAGTTATGAGCTAGCTCTGACGTGCCTACAAGAGTAATGATCCAAAGGATATTTGTACTGTAGTCACATACCCAGTGACCAAGCTTAGAGGGTGCGGAGCGCAGTGTCTGTCCCACCCTCTTCCCAAGGGACATGAACAGATGCGTAAGAATACAGAATTGCATGTCTGTGCTTAAAATTGTGCAAATACTGCTTTCTTTCGGTACAAGTTAACGTGTTTGAGAAACTGAGGGCTTCACTGTCAAGAAGAAAGCAAGTTAAAGGACAGACAATAACAGGCACCAGGAGTCAAGGCTAATTAGAAGCCCAGCCGGCTTTATGCATGTTTAGCCTGTAGTATGTCCGAAATGCTGGGAAACAACATTGCCAGTGACTGTTAAAAAGCAAAGCAGATTCTCTCTACTAAGCAATATGACCAGCAGATAAAGCTGTAGTTGTAGGTTTGAAAAATGAGTTAAAAACCGTTCAGGTGTAAGAGGACCAAGCAGAACGTCCTGAGCTACTCAGTTCCAGGAAATGCCAAGGAGAGGAAATGCTGATGCCATTGGAATAGAGCAGCATGAGGCCTGCAGAGCAGAGGGTGGCTAGCTACAAATGTACCTTTACTAACTTCCTAGAAGCTAAAACCTGGTGTCTGTGACCACGAGATCATAGCAGCCCACTGTGCAACAGTATTTGACGTATTGCAGGATACATAATCCTTTGCTTTCTTTAGAAAAAGAAACTCAATGTGCCCTACCTGTTCATTTCTGCTACTCCTTGCTATGCAGTTTGGGACACATTACAGTTAATTGGCTTTGACTTTTTTCTTGGCGGCAATTTATTTTCTTTTTTTTTGTGTTATCATTTTGTCAACTTATAGGCTGTTTCATGTACTCCTGGCCTATTTGACAGTTTGTTTTCCCAAGTTCAACTTCAGCTATTTCTGAAATCTGTTAATAGTTCATTTGTAATGCTGTAATCTGAACTCTCTAGTATGACTCAACAATTTCAGCCACTCCACTTGGGTTCGTGGAAAGCATTGTGCTTGGTTGCTGCATACTGCACTTCAGGTTGGGGCAGGTGTGGACAGAAGCTCTCCAGCTTTGCTGTGTGTGCTTGAGACTGGTCAGTGGCATTCGTGCACTGTATCTGCACTAAACTGGGACTTTTCTGGCTTCTGTGTCCCCTTTTCATGCCCTTTGGCATAACTTTTCAAACAATTCTGGAATAGCTAAAATCAACAACTGATCAGCCTGTTTGGACAGAGGTGTAAAATGACCCTGGCTGATGAATTTGCCCTTCCCTTCATGCCCACCAAAACCATGTTAAAACCTCTTGCCAATTCACATGTCAAGTCTGGAAGAGTTTCTAATTAGAGAAGTTAATCTTTGTTTTGTCAGGTTTTAGCTGACAAGAGTTTCCATAGGTTCCCTGAGACTGGAAGTCTTTGGCAGCTAAAAATTTAGTCTACTTGAAATGTGGGCCGTGCAGCTGTCGCTGTGGCTCTCCGAGGTGCTTTATACCCACACTGATCTGAGTCCTTGTAGGAGGACCCAGCAATAAGTCCTCATTAAGCATAAAAATTTTCATTGATGCCATGATTCATGGTCCCAAAGAAAATTTGAGGAGGGCTTCTGGGATACAGAGTGGAGGAAAGTTGTACCGCTGTCAGGTGTAGATGCGAAACACCTTTTCTTTTTTTTTTTTTTTTTTTTTTTTTTTTTAACTTTCTCTCAGTAGTTGCTCATTATCATGGAGCTTCCCAACCTGCAAGTGTAATTCAGTCTTTCTATGTTTCTTCAAGGACAAAGAGGCAAAAGGGCACACAAGTGACTGCCTCATGCTAGTTCAATTTTACTGTGGGTTGCAGCTGTAGTTTGTTTGTAAGCTGGACATTTGAAATGCCCCCCCAGCGTTTGCCTGTGAGGCATCATGGTGCTCACACAAGTTCTCCTGGGTTCCAAGGAATGCTCCACCAGAAACTGGCAGTGATTTAGTTGTGGGGTTTTTTTTTACAAAAAAACAACCAACCGACCACACTCCCTCTCCACCAAACAAACAAGGTTTTGCAACTTTCCTTACACCATCATTGTTCCCAATTATAGTAACTTCAATAACAACAAAGTAGTAAGTGTATGTAATAGTATGTGTATATTTTTTGTTGCCATATACTCCTTTGTTTGAGATGGAAGTTATGCAGGTCTTTTACATCTGACAGTTCTGAACCATCTGTCTAGGAAGGTAGGGCTGTAAAACATTCCTAGTTTAAGGTTGTGGGTTTTTTTATGTGTATCTTCCAAAAATATGCACCAGTTGAGAGCCTGTAGAGAAAGTGTGATTTGTTAAATTCCAACTGATTAGATCTGTATGAAATCAGTTTCAAATTCTTTATGTGGTACCAGGTTTTGATACAGGAAACATTTTTTTGAGCTTCTATTATCTTAGAAGGAGGGGAGGAGGAGACGACCATGAAAATCAGAAGTTTCTTATAATATGAATATTTTTTCCATTAGAGACCACTTTTACGCATGTGGGCATATGTAATTCCTGAGGAAAAACCCTTCTATTTTGCATATACCACCCATTTCATTGAATGCACAGGTACCAATTTATCAGTCTGCGGTCTGACTCCCTAGATTGGGAGGCAGTGAAGAGGCAGAAGAAAGGAGAGCAGGTCATCCTTTACTGTTAGTAGAGGAAAGGAGTTGGTCACTTTTATCTCCCCCTTTAGTGTAACGTCTTGAAGAAAGTTCTTTGTCAGCAATTTGTTGGTTGGAGCAGCTTTATCATCTAAATGGCATGAGTTGCTGGGAAAGCTCATTTAGTGACAAGTTAAATGTTATAATCTCCTGTAAGCTATGTATGTAATACTGCATTTTATGGTCTAGCCCTGCAGTGCAGAGCTATTCTCCGTGTAGCACATATGTTGAACATTAACTACTATTTGGGTACAGAAGGTGGAGTGTGCTCTCTCTGATTTCTATTGGATGTCTGGCAGTCAAAGGTAAACATACTGTAAGTTAATGCTATAAAGCAAGCAACCAGGAATAGAGTGATCATAGGGCACCAAATCATTTTATCGTAGTTTTGTGAATTCCTCATGTCTTGCCATAATTTTTTTTTTTTTATTGCTTTGGAAGGTTTTCTCCTCCCTCGTTTGAGAAGAATCAGTTTAAATTCTGTTGTGCTTTGGTTTGGCTTCTTTTAACAAGTGCTAAATTTCCTACATATGAGAAAATATGTTCTAGATACTTTTTTAGCAAACTTTTTGTTTGGTTTATAGCAATTATTGTACATCTAAAGATTATGGTTTCTTAGCAATGTACTGCTTTAAGAAGCTGTTGTATTCTCATCTGCTTTCAATACCATGTTGAACTTTAATTGTCTACTATTCACCTCTTGCCCCCCAAAATAATAAAGCATCTTAAGATGGTAATTTAGTACTTGTTTTAAGTTTTAATGTAGCTTGTTTTAATGGAGCTCCTAATGCTGTTCCTGAAATTTGATGATTTGATTTCTGTGCTTCTGCTTTGTTAGTAAAAAAAAACCCCACCAAAACAACAACAAAAAAAAACACCAAAAAAACCAAAACCAAACCCCAAAACCTCAATTTAAATAGAATTTTATACCTAAACCTAAGTTTACTTGACCTAGAGAGAGATGAAACTCTTCATCTTGTCTTTTGCTGGAGAAGACAGATTTTAGACAGCTTGGAGTCCTGGACAGGAGTTCTGCATGTTATGATTGATGCTGCTTTTGTGCAGAAGGCCAGACTAAAAAAACTGAACACTATTTAGCTCTCCTTCAGCTGAAAGCAGTGAATTTTGCTACAATTTAGGATGAAGTGGAAATGCCTAATATGTTAGAGCTTTAAAAAAATAAAAGTTTAAAAATAAAATCTTCAAAGGTGTATGGGGGACAGCAGGCACAAAAGTGGCTCCAGATCTGTACTTTCCTGAATGAAATACACCTGTAGCTTGAGTTTCTTACTGAGATTTATAATTCTCTCATGTATTTCTAGCCAAGGCTTTGGGGTTTTTTTTGCTCAGGAACCTGAAAACTTCCTCCTCCAAGTAACACAACAGGGTTTGCATGAAAAATTGGCTTGTTATTCTTCCCGCCTAACTGTAACCTCCAAGTTTTGCTTTTTCTAGCATTTGAAGTTGAAGCACTGGGTATCTAAATTCTTGGCTTAACCTCAGAAGAAGTATACAGGCGAATGCAGCCTAGCTTTAAGACCAGCTAACTTTTCTACTAGTACCCATAGCCCATGGTTGGAGTTAGTTTTGTTTCCATGCCTATGTGTTTCAGATGGCATGCCAAGTAAGAATTGTAGCTTTTTTTCCTGCCTTTTTTTGTTCCTCTGTTTAAACACTGTAAATATGATTGCAGTTAGCAACATTATTGAAAGATTCTCAAATCCAATTCATTTTCCTGACAGTGCACTTGAAGTATTCAAGATGACCAGAATTTACTTTGCAGCTTGAACAGTGGTACAGCACTGCATGACTGCAGTTGATATGTGATAACAGCCAGCAGATTTCAGGCAGTGTGTCAAGCAAGCTTTTACTGGAGAATTTGGCTTCCTGGGGTTTAAAATGTTGGTGCTCTGACTTAGGACGCTTACAGGACATAAGCCTTTCCTTTCTCTCCTACATTTTGGGTTACAGTGAACTTTGATAGTTTTTCTTTGAGAGTGAAGTCTGATGCTGTTGGAATAGCTGTAGACAGGAACAACATGTCGCTGTATCTTTCTTGAAGAAAATAAAAAAAACAGGTCAATACAATTCTTCAGAATAAATAGAATTACTATTTAGATACTATTCTTCACTGTGTATCTCCTCTCTCCCATTTGAACTTAAAAAGAAACCTAAACAAACAAGCCCACACCCACCTACAAAAAAAACCCAAACCCAATGGACTTTCTTTTCTGTTACAGAAAAATGCAAAGGGACAGGAGTTGTTTGACCAGATTGTGTATCATTTGGACCTTGTGGAAACTGATTACTTTGGCCTGCAATTCATGGATGCTTCCCAAGTTACAGTAAGTATAACTTCAGTTAATTTTTATGTTCTGCAGTAGTTTCTCTTGCCTATTACAAATGTATTACTGGTGCAGTTTCATTGAGAGGTGTAGGCATTGCTGAAACGACTGGTACCACGCTTAGTTCTTGCATATGAAGCCAAATGCTCTAAATGAGTCGTGTTGTTTTACATGATATGCTCATGACTCGATCGCACATAGGTGAAAAAGCAATAATTGTGGGTAAAGAAAAATGTGCTTTATGTTTAGTATTCTCATGGTATTAAAAATGGGTTAAATCTCTTGCAAGCAAGGGTTTCTTGTAACTCCTATCTTTGCTGTTCCATGCACAGATTATGTTGCTCTTGATTTAGTTTTGTTTGTATTAAAGAAAACTTTTCCTTCTCTCCCCTATCCAATGACCCCAGCATCTATTGGTAAAAGAAAAAAAAATAAAAGAATGTACTTAGGGATGCAGGTAGATAGATATATTGGTAAGATAGGGTTGAAAGGCTGCGACCTTGTGATTAAACTTTATTGCTATGCATTTAATCTTACGTGCTGAGGTATCAGTATGACAGCAACCTGGGTTGTGGATAGGGAATATACAGACTTGAAAAATAAGGGCTTTGCGGTTATATGGTCAGTGTGTAAATGTTTTTTCCATAAAGCAATAGAAGACGTATTCTGTGCTATGAGAATAAAATAATGGGAAAACGTAGCTGCAATATTGACATCTCGTGAAAAGTAGGTTCTTATTTTATCATCTCAGAATTCTCAGCTTTATTCTCTAGCAAGCATGGGTCAATGTGATTAAGTCAGATCAGTGTGTTGCCACTGCACTGTGATCTGTGTTTTACCAATGACTTTAAACAACAAACAGGAAACCTGTCCAGATATTATAATGACTTGATATTGAGAAAAGGAATCTATGATTTTGGGAAGAGAAAACTGGTGTTGTCTATTTAAACATTATCCTAATATCCAAATTAATTTAAGGGTGTGTATTTATCACTGGAAAATGATGTTTGAATTAAGTATGTCCATAATGGGTTTGGGGGTTCTAGGAAGTTTAGTGTGTGTTCCTGATCAAAATTACATTGCATAAATTTTGTATCCTTTTATGAGGGACCTGATCATAAGGGCACAGCTAATAGAGCAGAGCCTGCTCATAATAGGAAAAACAGCTTATATGGTCACTGATTGTCAAATTACCTAACTGGCAACTTGATAGCTAGGAATAGTTACCTAGCAAGCAGTTCTGTAATGTTTTGTAAGAAGGGAATCAGAAAGGTAGAGTGAAACATCCCTTCCTGGCAAGAAATAGGGCAGAGAATGCTAATTTTCTAGTGTATTTGCAAACTGAAGGGCTCTTTTGCATGGTAAGAAAGATGAAGCAGAGATGTGAGCCACGTATGTTTTCCGTAGGTAGCTCTTTCCCTGGTGTTTAGGGCAAAATGTGCCTACATATGCAGGTGTTTTAGCTTTGTTTGTATGCTATTTCTTTTCTCTCTGTTAGGGGGGGAAGTAAATCATGGCATCTACAGTTAGAAGAGGGATAAGGGCTATGAACATGTTCGGGGGGGGCCTAAAAAAGCCAACACTGATTGCAGGGCTTTGGTAGTAGGATTATGGTTTCCTGGATTAAGAGGAGTGTTGAGGGCAGAGTTCTTCACCTTCACTGGAGTGCAAGGCTGAAAGCTCTCATTTGGGTTGTTGGGTTTTTTTGTCTGGCTCAAGCTGGGCAGAGAGCGGAGCTTAGAGAGCTTCAAGGCACAAGCTTTTATCTTCCCGAGCACCCTGTGCAAAAAGGTTCCGTGCTTTAACAGCCTTCCTTGGCCTGTTTTGAACTTGTGACCCACATGTTTCATTTGCATAGCAATTAATGCATAGCCTCCGTGTGCTTCTGCTTAGTGCCAGCCCAACCACGCAGTGGCAGTTGCCAGACTGAGAGATTAAAGTTGTGTAAACTTCTTGAGGCTCTAAGCCTTTGTCTTTATTATGTATTGTTAAGTGCTAAACATCTTTAAGCCACCATTATAAATAAGAGAGCACAGCATAGTCTTTGAATAGTGGAGATTGCTTCTGCTTGCTCCAAGGCCAGCAGCTTTTGAGTACACTGTGTTTCTTGCAGTCCTGTAACTTTGCCAGAGAGTCAGGACAAGCAGTGTTGTTGATAGCTGTGATTTAGAAAAGCAAATCATGATTAAAGCTTATCTGCTTTGAAAGAGAAAAAATTGGTTTTGTTTGAACAGCTCATTTTTAATACCCCCAAAAAATAATTTTTCAATACAACCAAAAACCATAAAGTTGTGCAAGGAAAGATGTCAGCAGTAAGACAGAAAATACTATAAAACCTATACAGTGAACTCTGCATCAGTTTGTATCTTGTGCCCTTTGAAGATATCCATGAATAGAAGGATCTAGACAATCATCCAGTAGTTTATTCTAAAGCAAAGCTTTGGGTACGTCTGTATTTTAAGTTATCTGATATTGACTCCAGAAGTAGAAATACTGAGGGGGAGAGGTCGTTAAGTATTAGTGTGTGGAAGAATTTGATCTACTGGAAAACTTTATTCATAAGTGAGGTGTAAAAAGCGGCACAGATACATTGCCTGCTGATGTTCAGCACCTTGACAGATCACAATTTACAGGTTATAGTGAGGATTAAAACTGCATTTTACTGTAGTTGCATTATAATAGCTTTGGATCAACTCTTTTTTTTCTACCAGACTCAGTAATGAAACTCCTGAGAGTTAGTGCTCTGCAGATGTTCTAGGTGGTTCTTTCATTGATCTCATCCTTTTTTAATTTCTGGGTTTGTGTATGTTTTATAATGTGCATAGTATAGTAGTACAGTGGGACATGTATATAATTTACTTTTTTGCGCCATCAAAAAAGGTTGGACACCACTGCTCTAGGACAGCTTTAGTGAGTCTGGGAACATTCTGAGGCCCTTCAAATGTTTCCATTGTTTTGTAATAAAAACCCTGCTCTGCTTTTCTGTTCCTCCTGTTTGTGGAAGGAAGGGAAGAGACAAAGACAGAGAGGTAAAGGAGGAGTGAAGAAAGGAATGAGAATCAAAGAAATAGTTTCTTGTTCAGCTGTTACAGGATTTCAACAGGGAAGTAGTGCTTGGGTGATTGAAGAGTGTCACTTATGTAGAAGATCTCTTGCCATGGTTTAGAGGAAATGTAAAGCTTACTGGGTTTTTAATTACTTTTACTATGGTTTGTCTGTTCTAGCAAAGCAGGAAGCCTTGAAAGCTTTAGTCGAGGTTGGAAATAGCAATAACAAAATCTTATGAGACTGTACTATCAAAGTTGAGTTGCCATGAGGAAGTGTTTTACTGATCTTTGCAGAAACTGGTCATGTGCAATATATTCTGTGGTTGGTTTGGGTACTTGACGTTTATTTTAGGCTGCTGGTAGCTAATGTTTATTCATCTTCTGTTCAGGCTTGTCCTTTCTTTGTCCTTATTCCAGATTATTGTAAGAAAAGGGGCTTCTGTGGTTTATAGCCCCTTACGAGCTGTAACATATTCTAGGATTCTCTATGATCTCGCCATTTCTACAGTTGCATTTTTTGTTCCAGTTGTTTGTCCTGTGATAGCAAAACATGGATACCCTCCCAGCTCCACCATGTTTTACGGGAATTCAGAACAGAAGGATTGTCCTTGTTGATTAGCTTGGAATTTGCTTCTGTTTCCCTCATGATTTTGTTTCTGATCACAAGAACAATTATAGAGTGATTGAAGTGGAAGAGGATTTAATATACATCTTTAAATTTATTTTTTTTCTATTTGCAAATGAGCTGCTATAATCCTTGACGTGTGAAACTTTAGTTGGGAATGAATGGAAGCAAAAGAATTAAAATGCCACTTTTCTTACACGTGTCTCTTTCAGTGATCCTTTAAGTCCTTTATGTCCGATCTCTAGTATCAGAAAGGCCCCTTGGCTTAAAGGTCCGTATGGAACAGCCTTTCCCAGCTGAGTAGATACATTGCGCTCTGCAGGCAGTTGAGCTTTTCGGAGCATGTGTGCGCACACCCAATGTATCTGGCACGTTGGGAAGCACTGGATTTACAGCATGTGTACAGCAAGGCTTTTGTGCCAGGACAGCCCATGTCTCCCGCAGGTGCCCGTGGCTATGATGGGGGACAGGGTTCCCTGGGGAGATGGGAGCCTGGACTGACCTGCAGTGAATTGTCCTGGCAAGCTGTTTTCATCTGAACTTCTTAATACTGACTGATTCCTAAATTGGGTTTTGATTAATTTACTGAGAGAGGCAAGAAGACAGTGGATGGAGGAGATGGAGAAGAGTGTGTAGAAACTAAAATAGACTTTCGTGAAAGCAGTGTTCCAAGTACAAAAATAGGAAGAAAAAAAGGGGGCAAGAACTGTGTTGCCCAGACAGGGCCTAACCAGCAGCAATTTGTCCTGACCCATTGATCCGGACACTTCCTCACCTGTATGGAAGGTGGTCTTGTGGCCAGGTTTGTCTGGGAGGTTCAGGATCATGTATTCTTCACAATACAGGTTTTCAACAGTGCAGTGTGAGGGTGTGGGGTGAAGCAAGCTGGACAACAAAGAATAATACCTGAATGCCTTTGATTTCTCTACACATCGTGAACTAGACTCCTGGATGTTCCAGCAGGTTTCGGTCGGGGCCTTGGAGGGACTTGGTGCTTCATGACTGCCTTTGCTGCATCTGAATTTTCTTTTAAGGGCTTATTGTTATTCAAATCAAGAGTTTTTTTCAGCTGCCTCCTTTTGATATTACTGCTATGACTTCTTAACGGTGTGTGATTCGGAAAAATCAGCAACTCAAACCGGTCATTTAGCCTCATAGTGTGATATCTGGGAGTCTTTTTTCTTATGTACTGCTTAATACTATACCAACAAGTGCTTGTTAAGCAGAACAAAATAGAGACAAGCCTCACTGTTCAATACATTGAATGTTGGGAGAAAGCGAGACCGGTAAATATTTTGATAATGTAAAAGGTTTCCTTCTCTGCTTCTGGTAGAAGTATCCCATTTCCCCATGAATAAACTGTCAAATTCATCTGTTACTCTGTTTCTTCTCTCTGAATCTCTTGTTCCTCTGGATGGTGGGTTCTTTGGGACTGTGGTTGTTACAGGATGTGTGTCTGTGGATTGTAGCCCAGGGCAATAAATACCAGTCCACAACTGGAGGGTCCCAAGAGCTGTGCAGGGAACAATATTCTGTCGTACTCGGTGCTTCAGTTACTAATAGTGGCAGTGATATGAAAGCCAGTTCAGTAACGGAACAACGGCAACGTGGCTGACCCCACAGCGATGCAGAGTAACTGATGAATGACTGCTTCCAGCTGTGACTGTCCAAGGCTGATTGCAGTCCACGAACACTTGGTGGGAGACTCTAAAACACTAAAAATTCCCAAAGCATCTCCAGCTTTCGGTCTTCCAGTAACACTTGCTGTTTCCAGGAGGGCTGGAGACCAATTTCCCTAGCACAGACTTGAGAAATAGCCATACAGGGCAGGTGGTTGTGGTATTATCTACCAGTGATGCTTCTTCGCCTCTCTTCTAAATGTAAAGAAGTGAAGTCTCCAGTCTATCCAGGACAGCAAACAGTTTTTGCTGGTTTATTTTTCTTTGTGCATCGTTGGAGCGTAAGCTGAAGTGGTATCCTTTGTTTTCTTCCACAGATTTAGTCAGGTTTATCGCCTGTTTGCTACAAATCCTTTCAGGGTTGCTTTTTGGGGTTTGGGGTTTTTTTGACTGTTTGGGCATAGGCGTCAAAATTAAAGGTAACTTGCTTTTTATTGCTAGAATTGATCTGGAGTGCCATCCGCTTTCATTGTCTGTATAATAAAACTAATGAAAATTATACTACACAAGGCAAGGTTTTTATATAGTTTTATGGTTTACTTCTTTTTATTTGTCCCTCATCTCTGGGATATGATGTTTCACTGCTGAGAAGAGAAAGGGAGCAATCTTGTGTGTACTGTTGTTTTGTGTGGTAGTGATTATCAGTGTTCATGTTCAATTATTAGTTCGGCTTCTGTCACCTCAGGTCTGCAAAGCAAAATATCCCTTGGGCTGAAGTAGGTTGTCACATCTATATAAATTAAGATAGGATAATGGTCTTGAAGGGTGTCCATATAGCTCTCCATTATTCATGTGTAGTCTATCTGGACTACAGATAAACCATGTCACATACTGGGATGCTTCTGAGATGACTGTGCGTACTTAGGCTGGGACAGACAAGGCTTTCAAGAATGCCACAGGATATGTGGTTGGAAGTCCCAGATAAGACTGGTTTGGGCCATTAAGCCCTATCAGTGCCCTCAGGGCTCTGAAGTTAGCATCTATGGCCTTGTACTTCCCAAGATCCCAACCTAGAGCTTTCTTACCACAGCTCCATTTGCCCTTCTGCCACTAGACAGCATTGCTTGCACAGTCTCACTGCTTCTAACTTGTGGGTAGGAGGTAGCTGCCTTTCTACACAGGGCAGGAGAGAACTTTGCATGAGAACCACTGTTCTCGTTCCCGTACAACTGGTAATGCACAGAATAATGTCAGTTGAAAGGGACCACTGGAGGTCAGCTGGTCCAGTGCATTGTTTAGAGCAGAGACAACTTAGAAAACCGATACAACTTCACACTTTGATGAGGTTGCTCCTGACGCCCCCAGCAACGCTGATGTGGCACTATACCACTGTGCCTGGACTCTGAGGACGGTCTAAAACAAGACTGAGCCACCAAGCTTGAAACTTTTGCAGTTGTAAGATCCTGCCAGTATTTTCTGAAAAGTTGGTCTCATCTGAGCCCAAATGCAGACTGTTCACCTCATTAATCCCTGGTTGGTCTTGTGACGTGAATGCTATCTTAGCAGAAGGTGAATTTTTATTTATTTTTATTTCTTCTTCCTTCAGGTCAGGTAGGTGAGATTGTAGAGCAGCATCCTGAAAGATGCCTCCAAAACTTGTCTGTTGAAGGGGGTGTGAATATCGAATGTAGAGCATACTTATCAATAAAAGGTAACTGCCAGCTTTTCATGCATATATACACAGGGTAACTATTTTTATTCTACTCTGCAAATATAAATACTTACATGAACTGTATAGTTGGTAGACAATGATAGGTTAAAATCTCTACCTTATGTAAAATCTGAGTGGTATATTTTGGCAAACAACTGGCTTCAAAAACACAAGTAGCTGCAAGCCACAACTTCAGAACAACCTGTGCCTGTTTGTATGTTCTGTGAATTGTGTATGTGTATATATATAAAATATCTGTGGTTTTAGCTGAAAAAAGTGTTGCAGGTGTGATGTCTGTCTTCGTTAAAAGTGAAAGGAAAAGTAATACTAAAAAGAAGGGATAAGAGCTAGGTAGAAGTCAAGCTCTAGTTTTTGTTGACTCAGGGCACTTTTTATAACAACTAGCAATAGCTAAGTAACAAAGACGGGGAATCATTCTCCTAAAATTACTGCCAGGTTGACCTGCATGGGCCTCATGCCGTTCTCTGGTGGATGAAAGTTGATGGGCTCCACACTGTTCTTTGGCAGATTGGCATGCCTGGTCTTCACGCCATTCTTTGGCAGGTTAACACACCTGGGTGTCACACCATTCTTGAGCCGTGGTATGTCCATAGAGTTTGTCTTCTCCCAGCTAATGTTGGGAGCAGGGGCTGGGCCACTGGTAGGGAGCTGGCCAGGCGCTCCTGCAATGCTGTTGGTGCAGTTTCATAGAAGAGAGCCCAGGCACGCTGAGCAGAAGATGCATTTCTTTTTCTTTTTTTTTTTTAAAGTCAGGCAGGTGAGATTGAAGAGCAGCATCCTGAATGATGCCTCCAAAACTTGTCTGTTGAAGGGTGTGCATATATCCAAGCTCCTGCTCAGAGCACCCCCCAGTTGGATCTAGTTTCTTGGGTCTTTGTTCAGTCATGTTTGGATACCCTCAAGGACAGTGACTCCACAGCCCTTCTGGGCACCTGTGCTGTGTCTGAGGAGCCTCATGGTGACAATCTTTTCCTTTTGTCTAGCTGGGAGTTATCCTGGGTCTGTTGGTACTCGTCCTTCTGCCATGGAGCACCTCTGAGAAGAGTCAGTCATCTTCTCTACAGCCTCCCAGCAGGCAGCTGAAATCAGCAGTCAGGTTCACGCCTGAGCCTTCATTCTCCATGCAGAGCAGAGGCAGCTCCCTCAGCCTGCCCTCGTGTGCTCCAGCCCCTTACCATCCCAAAGGCCCTGCGCTGGACCCTCACCACGCTCATCAGTGTCTTCCCTGTACTGGGGAGACCAGGAAGGGGACACAGGAGTCCAGACGCGGTCATCAAAGGGCTAAATAAGAGAGGAGGAAAGCATTTTTACTGGGGTTTTTTTGTTGGTTTATTGGTTGGGGGTTTTGTTGTTTATTAGCTCACTCTTGAAAAGGACACCCAATGAAGCAACTAGAAGGGACCTTAAGGGTGGAATCCAGCACTTCTTCCTGGCAGAACTGCTTCTTCAAATGTGTTGGGTTTGTCTGACAAGGTTTTGGTAACAGGAGGGCTGTAGGAGTCGCTTCTGATAGAAGATGCCAGAAGCTGTCTCTGTGTTGGACACAGCCAGTCCTAGACCGCTCCAAGCTGTCCAAGCATGGTCGATGCCCCAAGCCTGTCCGTGTTTAAGAGACTTTTGGACAAATACCCTTGAAAATGTGAAGTGGTCAGGCAGTTGTACTAGATGACTATTGTAGGTCCCTTCCAACTGAACTATTTATTCTGTTCTGTTCTGTGCTATTCTATTCTAAAGTAATCGTAGAATCTTGATTACCTGTTGTTTGACCAGGTTTGGGTTGCGTTTTTTTCCCCTTACTGTGGGCGAAGTAGCTTAGACATTGTCTTCCTATCGTAATGCAGTCCTAAACCAATTAATTCCTTTCCTCCTCCATGTTCTGCACTGATACTTCTGAGTCCAGACTGGATATGGAGAATGTGGCATTGTATAGTTGAAATGACTGGTCAGCCTTGGTCCTGCACTGTGAGATCCATAGTTAAGTTTCTTTGATGAGTTTCGATCCTGAAATGATGTACAGTTAGTTAGGCAGAGCACAAGATAGGCAGAGCTACCGTCATAGGTGCTAAGAGAGCAAAACTCCCCTCTGGTTTTATTCAGCTTCCTAGTGAGACTCCCGAATCCATTGCTTTCACTTTCCTGTTCTTGAGCGAGCAAGTAGTACGTAGCCAAGCCCAAACCTTTTTTTGGGCTTCAGCTAGAATGCTCTGAAATCTTCAACTTGATTTTTGGAGGCTTTCCTCTGGTTCATTGACAAGTGGTTTTGATGTCACTTTCTACACCTTCAAGATGTTCAAGACTTCAGAGCTCTCATTTGTAGCCTTTCTTGCCCTGCAAGACAAGACTAGCTTTTCTTGACACACTTTTTCTTTTCTAGACAATTTAGGTGAAAGGGCAGAAGAGGATGGCAAAATTTTTTGAGCTCAGAGGGACATTTGGAAAGCTGGTGTGATTTCCAGTGTGGAGAAGCCTTCTGACGTTATCTGAGGCAAAGGAGTGTTGAAATTCAGCCTGATTTTCACAGAAGTTGCACATAATACCTGATTTTAGATTGGTGTTGGTTAGCAAATCTGCATAACTGCCAGGCCTGGGAACTCTGGGCCAGTAATACTGCCAGTCCGTGTCCTACCTCTGTATTTTTATTTTGTGGTCTGTGTGGTGGCCACATCGCACACAGCTGTGATATGCTATTTGAGATGGTGGTAAAACAACAGCTTATTCTTGCTCCTGAAGAGAGATAAGTTTAATGCTTGCTGTGGTTTATCTCCTGGAGCAGTCTGCCTATGGCTGCTTGGCTATGGAGAATGAATGATCGTTTCCACTCTAGGCTGTAGTCCAATTTAATGGTCTGCACAAGTAGAGTCTTGTTAGTTATTTTTAAACCTTCTTTGAAGTATTTGCCCTTAATAATCAGTTTGAAAATTGCTGTTGTTTGAGTTTTAATACACCTAGAACACCACATTCCAAGATTGGGACTATCAGCTGTTAATTCGTTGGGAATTATTGTGGTTCAGGTTGTACGGTGCCTATTTCTGAACATGGTACTAATACGAGCAACAGATGAAAAGTTATTTTAGGATTTTTGCCTGTAGTATAGATGTTATTTGTGTTTGGTTTTATTTAACATGAAGGTAAACTTTTCTTTTAATTGAATCAGTATATTTGTCTTTGTGAATGGTTTATCTTTAGCCAAAATAAATGTTGAGGAGAAAGACATTTTTTGTAGCTAGGTATTTGAAGCATGAAAAATTAATCTGCCCTGGAGGTGTAAAAGTAACAGACTTGTATAATTTCAGTAAAAAAAGAAAGTTTCCAAGTTGATATTTTTTCCTTATAAAAAACTTGAAATTTCACAAAGCTTCTGTGAACTGCTGTGGTTTCTTGTGTAATTCTTCATAAGAAAGCAAAGTAGAGAAAAAATAAATTATTTGCAACTCTAAGGAATGTATTTGTATGAGCTGCTGTAATGTTTTATTTCCACCCTGGTAGTTATTTTTCAGAGTGTAAGGATGGTTTCCTTGGCAGCCTCACCTGAGTCTAGCAAGTCTCACACAAATAAAGGCGCCTTCAGAATAATAGCTTCATTTCTCTCTCTCTCTCCTTTTTTTGTGAGATTTATTTACCTCAAGGGTCATAAGTTGTCAGACCTTCAATCAATACCCTTCCATACCTGTCATAAACAAATCTTTGCTTTGGCTTAGGACATACTTAGTAGATAAATACCAGCGTTACTATCCAACAAATAATTTTTCACATTTTTTTAGCCATGGTAGCGTGGTGTTAGTAGAATGCTAAGTAGTTATTCAGAGATTCTCCTTTTTCTGAAAGCATGAATGCTTTAAGAGGAAGGAAGGAAGGAAGAGTTTTTTTCTCCTAAGATTTTGTTCCATAGTAGATAATTTATTATTCTAAAATAAATACATACATAAAAATAGAAAAACATTTATTTCAGGGAAGTCCAGATACTGGTTTATTATCTCGTGGGACAAGAGCATTTACATGGGGTTGCTTCAGGTCAGATTGCAGCCTTGTGTAGGACATTGCACAGAGAATGTCAAAAGTTTAAGCTAAATTTACACCAGAGAGTGTTTATTGCTACTCTTCTGTGGATGCAACTTGTACTGACAAAAGAGTGCATAAACTTTGCTGGGAAGCATACTTTTTTTGTCATCATAGTTGCATCTATTCAAGATTTTTTGCTGTTAGTTTAAAAATGGAAAGAGGGTATGCATCAGTGTTTCCCAGATGCTTTTAGAGCTGGTTAAGTCTTCATCTTTATCTTGAAAAAACTTGGCTATGGAGCAATGGAAGCCAGGACAGCACAGGATCTGGAGGGTCTCCATCAAACAGGGGAGTTGAAAAGAGAATGAAACCCGGGGCGGGGGGGGCTTGCCTGCTGTCCTCAGGGGCACTTGGGCAATGGTTAGACCTGGAGATGAAAGGGTATCCTCCTTACACCCCTCTGCTTTGTAGCTTTGGATTTTGGGGTTTCGTCTCTGGAAGAGTGAAACTTCCTCGGCAGTACTGATGCATTTATAAGTCAAGCTTTCCCCCGTGAAAGAAGGTAAGTTGGTAAATGTGCAAATAAACACTTCTGCAAATGTGTAGAAGTTTAGCAGATAAATATGGCAATATTTCCTTTCAAGAGATTTTTATCTGTTAAATTTTACTGAAATTAGTTTATTATGGCAACAAAATCTTGAAATGGAACTGCTTTTAAACATGGATTTTCTTTTTTTAGCACTGGTTGGACCATTCAAAATTCATTAAGAAGCAAATAAAAAGTAAGTACCGTGTCTCTGCCTGTTTATTTTGTTACTTACTTAAGAATTTGAACTTAGAGTATTTGAACGTGAGTGTGAATGTTTAAATACTGCCTTTAATGGAATAAATATTTATTCATTATTTATTCAGCTAATTGGCTGACTATGTCATGTCTAAATGCAAGAGCACTTATAAGCAATAGAACAGCCCTCAGTAGCCTTCGTTAAATATGTGCTGTTGGTCTGAGGCAGAGTAGGTTGCCAGGTAATTTCAGTCTGATCTGTGAAATCAGGTTGCCTGGACGCAGATCACGTTTTCTGTCACTGCTTCTGATCCAGAACAGATTTCGTGGGGTTTTTTCAAAGAGTAAATGGAAAATATTTCGTTGTGTGATGCTTAACCTCTTTTTTGTATGTTATAAATAAAACTAGCACAAATACCTGCTGTTTCATCAAAGGGAGTTTTGGGTGAAGGGGCTGGGTTTGGGTACAGTCATTTTTTTGTGGAAATTGGCTAAGGCAGTCAAGTTGCTCTTGGCTATCTAATAATCTGGTTGCAGGCTTGTGTACAGTACAGCATTGGCGCTAACGTGTTTTGTTAATATGCTGCAGTTGGCAAAAGCCATAGGCCAACTGATAATATCACTTCTGTGAGATTAAAATACAGCGTTTTGCAAGGAAATTTCTGACCCCCTTGCAGGACCTCACAGAGATGGATCTTGATTGCTTCAGTGGTGCTTTGCCTTTCTTTCTGATAAGTATTCAAATATCTAGACAGGTTTTTGTAAATGGTGGAGTTCTTTTTCAAAGGCCTTTAGGATAGTTTGCTTTCACCCCACAGTGTGTGGGTGTCAGTCTGCTAGAATAGGTGGTAAAGACAGCTGCTATGGGTAAGGTTTTGGTGGTTGGCTTTCTCTTCACCTTTTCATCACATCCCAGACTGCTTTACCTTAAGGGACTAAGTGATTTGCAAGTGCACTTTCCTTTTCTTGGTCTGTCTTAAAATGTGGAAAATCAACGATTCTGTAACACCTTCAACCAGTTTAGTTGCACTGTTTTGTCTGTGTTTAATCTGTGAAGGGCCTGTTTCCAAAAGAAATTGGCCAAGCCCTGCCCTGAGGAACGCCAAAGAGGGACGCAATTTGATGAGTGTTGTAAAGGTCTGTCTCACAACAGGATACTTTTCTTTACCTTGCATTCAGCAGGTGCTTTGAGAAGAGTTCCCCTTTCATGATGGATGTTGCTCACTGCTCTTTTTTTCCCCAGCAGTGGGCAGGTAAGAGTCATCATGTCACTGATGCAGACCTTACCAGTGGTGCCTAACTGTCAGCCTAGGGTACTATAACCTCTCTTCGAGGAGCTATCCTTGGAGACAACATCAAAGCTCTAATTATTAGTTTTGGCTGCACATTGTTTAGTAGAATGGATCATTAATAGACAGATATATACTGCGTTGATGTGGTGTTACAGAATACCTCAAAAAGGTGTGAAAAAGAGGCATTTTTCCAGCACTTAGTACACCAGCAGGCTGTTGGTTGGGAAGATGAGGCTTAGGCAGATGAGGGTGCATTGGTCACCTTGCAAAGTCAGACCTAGCATTCACCTTCTGGCGTTAGAAAACAACAATTCTTGCGACTCCACTTTGTGGAATTTGTCAGCTTTCAGTGTTCCTGGGTGCCTTCCAGAGTCCTGTCCAGCACTTTTCACCTCATTCATCTTCCTTTTTCTCATCAAATCAATCAAAAGCTGATCTATTGGGTGGGGAGGTTTTTTGAGTTGTCTTTGTGCCTCCTAACACGAAGCATCTCCCTCTTCCTGCCATCTCCCCCTGCCCCGGTAACATGCAGTGTACCTGGAACTTGCTGTCATTCACAGTGTGCTGCGGGACGCACATCTTTGAACAAAAATGTCTTTGCCAAATGGACTGTTGCTTGATTAATCTAATGATTAGAGTATCGTAAAGTATGGTAAATCAGCTTTTTTTTTTTACTGCATGCATTTTTAAATGTAAAAACTTTAAATATTTACTTCTTTGAAGAATTTAAAAAACATACTTCATTTGGGGTTTCTTGAGTTGCGGGGTGGTGGCTGTTGTTCTCCCTTCGCAGAACCACAACTAGTGTAAACTTTTTTTCCCCCATTTAAAATCTCTGCATATACAGTTGGACCTCCGTACACGTTGCATTTTCGAATTAAGTACTATTCATCGGAACCGAACAACCTTCATGAGGAGTTTACAAGGTAGGAACTATGCAGGGTTAACTGGGTGGCTGGCAAAGGGGTAAATAAGACATCTAAGGTACATGGGGGTACTGGAAGCAGGTCATTTGCACTTTCTTACTAAGAGTGGTCATTTTGTCTGACTTCTTAGGTGTTTTTGTACTGACAGAGAAACATCATCATTTGTATTTGCTGCCAAAAACCATTCATGGGCCTCTCCAAGTGTTTTAGTCTGTCAGAGACGCTGTGTTCTGGTGCTTTGAAGTTAGCAAAGAAAGGCAGCGTTGGCTGGGGAGAGCTGCAGCTGGGAGACAGCTGCTCTTTACACCACTGACACCTGCCATACCTCTGAGGATTTTCCATCGTGTCCTGCTAAAATGCCAGTGCTCTGCTCTGTCCCTCGTGCTCTGAGACTCGGGGGTGTTTTAATAATGGTACAAAAGCCACAGAATTGTGGGAATAGACAGCTCGAGTTCTTGGTTAGCAGCTGGTTGATAGAATCTCTTCCACTTCCCCGCAAGTTCTCTGTGGTGCAAAAGGTGTAAAGAGTGCATTGTATACAGTCACCGTAGAATACCTGGAGGTCTTTTGTTTTGATCTGGTGGGCTGCTTTATGGGCTGTGAGAAACGTTGCTGGGTTTGTAGCACCCTAGTGTGAGCTAGAGGATATTCTGAAAATTGGGAAAGGAGCAGCTGGTGGAAAAGGGTTTACTTATCTTTTGTGTCTGCCAACTTTGTGTCTTCTTTGTATAGTAATCATCTATCTTAATATTATTTTATCTTTTTTTTTTTTCATTGTGTTTCTCACCGTAGGGCACTTTCTGTGCCTTCTAATTTCCTTGGCAATAATCAGTGTACTCCCAATCACCCTAAGGTGTTTAAAGATTATTTTGATTGTTGCAGTTCATGTGCATGTGATGTTGACATTAAACTTATGCCTGCAGGCATATGTTTACTTTCTCCTTTCATATCTGCTGTGTTGACCATGATTGGTTTTTTTCCAATACCTGAGACAAGATCACCTGAGACAAGAGCTAGTTGTCACCACCTTATGAGACTGACATGGAGTCTTAATATCCATTATGAATTTAGTGCAGCAGTGTTAATTCAATAAAGGGGCATATCCCTGTACAATGCATAATTAACCTATAGAACTCCCTGCCACTTATGTAATTATGTATAAGATCTTAGAGAATTCAAAAACCTGGATGATTTTGGGGCATCTGTAGTGGGAAAAGTCAGTTAAATTAGTGGGAATTATATTTTTTTTCTGAAAATTGATATATGTCTTGAAACATCAGGGTGCATGTCTGACAAGTATTACATTTCCCCTGTGGTCAAATTATTCCATTACTGTCTACGGCAAGATTTCTTGCTTCATCCTCTGAAGCATATGATCCTAGTCAGTGTGAGATGTGTGTTTCTGAGCTATGTGATCGTTGCTGTGATCGAGTAAGACATTTCCTCTGAAAGTATTAACCTCTGATGCTTTGTGATCTAATTATTGCTGAAAGGTGGTATTTCAGAAGACTATTTTAATTAGAAAAATACTTTAGTCAGCTAAATTTTCAGTGTTATGAACTTTTTTTTTTTAATTATAAGCTTGACGGAAGACCACTGTGATACTATGGAAGGAAAATGAAAACGGGCTGAAATTGATTTTACAGTGAACAAACAGTTGCATTTTTCTTTTTTGTTGAAGAAAGTAATTTTGAATGTTGCTGTTTTTTTAAGAATCTTTATGCTGGCTGGATTATATATATTCCGTGTAGCATGTTGAGTAAAAAGTGAAGATTGTCAACTATATACTCAGAATTATTCCAAGTAGAAATGGAATGGGAGTAAGAGGAGTAAGAAGAATGATCATTAACAGGAACCGTGAACTGACCTGGCTGGGGGGGTGGGTGTTCGAAATTCCTTGTGGAGATCTGTTTTCTGGTAGACTCTGGTTTCTAGTGGAGCTGTAAACATCACATTCTCATAATTAGCACAGAGATGGGGAAGTGCTGAAACCCTTCACGCACTCTGTCTTTTTCCAATTTAAAAACACAATTGAAATCCAGTGCATTTTGGAAGACATATTCTGTCACTTTTATGGGACCTGATTATTTAGTTTAGTTAGAAAAACAACAGAGGAATGTGTCTCTACATGTGTGTTATGGAGAATTTTCTAAGGTATTTTGCTGATTTGGGGAATACCAACAACTGAGATGCTGATGCTTGTCGGCCTGCGTGCAGAAAAGGAGCAAGAGTAAGCCATGCCGAGCAGAGCTGCAGTGCTGCACAGGCCGGCTGACACGGATAGAAACACTGCCCAGATTTTTCTTGCAAATTTAGAAGAGTTCATGGGATTGTGAATCAGAGGGGGAAAACAGTAAGAACAGAAAATATACTTGTCTACTCGTAATCTATGCACACAAATACCCAGGTTTGATTGGCAAGTCAGGTATTAGCCAAGTATGTGAATCAGAGGCGTGACACAGAGCTAACGTGGATAAATCTGATTCTGCTTCAGTGTATCATGAGAAGTCTTTTTTAATCTTCCTTTTCAATTCTGTTTTCCTGTCTGATTCCAACTATTCATCCTTCACCACATTCATGGCACATCCTCTCTGATGAAAAACACTTGATCTTCCTAGCATCCTTTGTAAAGATAGGTGAGGTTTACATTCCTGTTTACGGGGTTGACTCTCAGTAGTGCTTCACGCTTTCTTCTCGAGTCACTCATCATTGCAAGCCTCACCCGCAGTGTCCAGAGCAGTGCAGAGCCTGTCCTGTACAGAGCTCTTGCATGGCCTGGGGCACTTCTGCATGCCTCAAAACCCAACATTGAGTATCTGTAAAACATGAAGGATGCCTAGAACTGAAGATCAGCACAAAAGCTTAAAATACTACTACAGTTTGAAGGCTGTAAATTCCTACTCGGCCTCCTAAATAAATGTGTGGGCTCAGTGGAATTCAGGTTTCTTTTATTCAGAACTTCTCTGCTATTTTAAGTGAAAATTCAGTCTGAGCTTTTCTTTTTGCCCAGTTTGGACTTTTTCTGTGGTCTGTATTTGTGTTTGAGAAGGTAGTCCTGAAGTCTTTGTGCCTTTATCTGTGTTTTGTCTCCAGATCCTATAGTTCAATTCTTGCTTTAATTGGGCAAGACCCAGTTCAGGAGAACATTGGAGTGTCAGTAACTTTTAGGTTGCTGTGGTGTATGCTCAGGGTAGAGCACATCCCTAAGTAGTGCAAGGCTTTGGACAATGTCCTGAACACAGCCAGAAGGTGAAAAATGTTCTCTTTTTGATTTTGGTGGAAGCTATAGGAACTTTGAAGGTTGCGAGGTTTATCTGAGTGATCCCAAAGGGCCTTTTTTTTTTTTTTTTAAGAGCAAGTTAATGAAAATGTGACTACTCAATAAACTGGAATATTTTTCCAGCTGTTTGGGCTAGAAAGATGACGTTATATATACTTTTGACTTTCTGAATTTTTATTTGTCAGGTACCTGTTTGTATTACAGCTCCGGCAAGACATTCTTTCAGGGAAGTAAGTACCTCTTTGCTCTTGCAGCTATAAGTTAAAGTATTTATAATAGTTAATCTCTTAGTGATTTAAAATTTTACTATAACTGCATGATTGTTTTAATTCTTTATGGTATTTGTGCACAGATTATAAATAAGGTTTACAATTCCATGTGCATTTTTTTTCCTTTAGAATAGAGAGAGAGATGGCTTTGTGTGCATCATGACTGTGTAATTGACAAGTAGAATGGGTAAAGACCTTTGATAGATAGACCAGGCGATGGAAATGTATAAAGAGAGCAAAGACTGTCCTGATTTTTGTGACTTGAAAATGTAACGTGGGCTTGCTGTATTTTTCAGTATGGTAGGTAAAAGAGGAGGAAAAGATGATGAAATGCAACACTTTCTGCACAGCTCAACCCTGCAAAAGTATTGTGTGTGTTTATCGTCTCACCCTGGCCAATAACTTCACACCTGCTCTACTTTTTTTTAATAACAAAACCAAAAAACCTCAAAACCACATGTTCTAAAATACAGTGTTGGAGCAAAGATGGTTTCGTAGTCAATTTAATGTTGTCTCTATTAGTTCGAGCTTGTTTTATGGTGGAGCGTATCATGTGTATAGTGCTAATTAGAATGTACCAAATTAGGAAATAACCATATGCAAGTAAAAATTAATTGTAGATGTTTCATATCATTAATAGCTTGTGGAAGTTAATGCTTCCATTTCATATATCAGACTACTACTTAGCTTTATTGCAAGAGGAGCTTACTGAGAAAAAAGACGTGATTTTTATAGCTTGAGTTTTTTTTCTTTTTAAGGCTGAAATGCCCATACGAAACTGCTGTTGAGCTAGCAGCTCTGTGTCTTCAAGGTACGCAATCTTTTGAAAGTGGTTTGTCTTAATGTATTAAAAAAACTCGCCTACTAGTTTCTTTTCACTCTGATACTAATGATTTCTCTTTGATCATATATAAATGGCATTTCTTTACCTGAGGAGAAGAATTTTAGGGAGATCACTTTCCTTCCATCCCTTCATTCATGACTTCTGAACTACATTAGCCAATGTCGGCATACTTGCCAAGAGGAAGGAGCCTCAAAGGCATGGATAGACAAAGGTTTCACGGAAAGCAGGGGCAGACCGGGGAAGAAAGACCCCAAATAGGTCCTCACTGAGGGAGAAGCTGTGGTGTGTGCACAGCATTACCTGTTCAGCCTGAAGAGCCAGCTGGCCCTTCAGCACAGGCTTTGTGGCAGGCAGGTCCCTGCAGGTGCAGTTTTGCCCATGGGCTGCCTGCTGCCTGGCCAGTGCTTGGGAGAGCGAGCCTCCGCGGTGTGTCACACAGGAGATGGTCACCGGGCAGGAGGGGAGGGACAGCAGGTACTGGAGAGGAGAGAGTTACATGGAAAGGTAAGAACTAAGATTACTTCTGTGTCAGGAGCAAGGGTTACAAGATTTTTAAAAAAACAGCACACTGCGTTTCATTAGTTTATTGTAGGAAAAAAGTATTTTTTTAATTGCTGTGAACATGTTAATACAAATATTCATTTCAGGCAGTTTTGTACATGGGAAGGAAACTTGTGTAATGAAGCTCAAATCAAGTTCATTTTTTTTCTAAAAGAAAGTGCAGTGATCTGGACCATTCTAGGCGTATCAGCAGCAAAATGAAGCAAAATGAGAAATACTCTTCCTATCCCGCTGGTCATTGGTAATGGCACATGTAATGCTCAGGCAGGGTCTCTTAATTTAATACAGGAACGGAGATAACTCAGTGATTCTAGATGGACTTGACAGTCAAAACTGGGGTTTCAGTTCCAGGCAGCAACAGGTGTAAATCTTAATCAGTGAGTAAATCAGTGAGTTATTTCTCAGTTTCCATTTGCACCGTTCTGGCACAGTTCTGATTGTTAGGTGTGCAAAGAGCTGCTGCAGGCAAACTCTGATTGTCTTTTTGAGATGGAGAAAATCTGGAGTCCCTATTTGATTCATCACTTCCATTTTCGCAGATAAAAACACCGGTACCCTCACCCCTGGTCTAAGCAAGGAGAACCAAGCAAAGAATAATATGTTGATGCCTCAACATTTTGGGTAGTAACTGACACCTGTGATTACTATGTAAATGTAATACAATAGCCATCCATCATGTTTATAATGTCTCCAACTAGGTACAAAGCTAACACTTCTTGACCCTGTCTCTGGGAACATATTTAAATTGTGGTGGCATTTTTATACTTCTGTCTTTTTTTCAGTTTCAGTTTTCCGCTATTTTGACATCATTGCGCTAAGTTTCTCCAAAATTATTTCATTATTGCACTTAATTTATTTATCTCTGCTGGCATATGCTATAATTAGCCTTTTTATAATGTTTCTTACATTTTATTGACATTGGAAGCTTTTAATTAAGAAGAGTTTAAAGAAATGTCAAATGATTATTCCCTCCCCGGTAGGTTACATGTACTCTGTGAAATCCAGTCTTGCTCCTTAATGTTGCTTTCCTAAGGGTGAGGAAGAAGTTATAAAAGGCTATTTAGGAATTGATGCTCTAACTCTCTTCATGAGGCAGCTTTAAATTTCATACATTTTCTTTATCAAGGAAGTTGTTCTGTTACAGTAATTCTTTCTTTTTTTCAAACAACAGTTTCCAAGGCTGGTGTTTTGTGTTAATCGTATTTCAAACATAAATTGTTGGTTTGCTGCCAGTCCCATGAAGGAACTTTTGTTGCAAATAGCATCAATCTGCAGTATGTGAAGCAGATACATAATCACGTGCTTCACTTTGGGATTATCTACAGAAAGGTTGTAATCAAATTTGAATCGTCACTGCTAGAATAAGTTTTTAACTACCTCATTAGTCTTGTGTGGCTTTCGTATTTAACCAGGTATACTTTTGAAACTGCTAATTAAACTGAAAAGGGAAACATCCCAGATCTCGAGTTTTCTGTTCTGATCATAAGACATCTTCATGGGATAGTGCTAACTTTTTTTTTCCTTCTGTGTAAAAGAATCAACAATATATTTACAGATAAACACATTTTTGCAGTTTTCAAAAACTTCCTGGGAAACTTCCCTTTAGAAATGTCCCCCGGTTTATGCAGTTATTTGTTAAACAACACAGCTAATGTATATAAATGCATTATGTAACACCCTCCTCTCCTCCAAAAAAAAAAAGATTGGAGGAGGGGCAAGCCAAAGCATGACACTTTTGTCATAAAACCACAAATGAAAAGATGGGTCCTCTGCTGTGCCTTTGTGTTGAAAAATATTAGTGCTGCTGAGCCATTCAGGGAACAGAATTCCACCAGGAAAGACACTAGTGAGAGCATCCTCATATGGAGTTCACGCTTCCCCCTTTTTCCACTGCCCCTCTACCCTGTGTGGGGAGCTGATGAGGCTCTTACTGGCTCCTTTTCTCAAGACCTGTTTCTTAGAGGTCAAAGTGATGACATCGTTTGTTTGCCTGAAAGTGAATAGTGAGTGCAGCTATTGAGAAACAATGGTATTTGTCTTGTACCTAATACTTCTGCCCTAGCTTCTCTGTGTATCTTTTGTCCTACACGCTCATGATTCTTCTCATCCTTACACATCCTCTTTACAGCACAGTCAGCCTTCATTCCCGCCTTCTCGCTCAGTTAACTAGTAGAGAAGTCTCCCGTGTTTTTCCTAGATGGTTGTCAACACATCAGACTTTGGTTTCTTATTTTTTTTCCCCTGAAGTCCTCCTTCCTAATGTGTTTGTTGTGGCTCCCTCTTATATACTGGAGACTGGACTGCCAGTAATTCTTAGCAACATCTGTGTTAAGTAGGCTTCCAACTTAGATGAAACAGCAGCAGAGCTGAGATATCTCTGTTAAAGACATATAGATAAGAATACTGTAACTCACCATGGAAGATTACTGTTGAAGACAAAAAATGTGTGAGGCAGTAGTTAGAAATGAACATCAGTGAACTCCATCTGTTTAATATCCTCAGGAATGCTAAATGTTGGAGCAAAGCTGAAGCGCTCAAAACCACTTAGTAAGTCTATCAGTCAACAGATTGCACTTTGACTGTGACTTCGTATGTTCTAATGTATCCTGCTAGGAAGACTGAGAGTGAATTAAATTTTTGCAACTGGTACGTGTAAAACTGCCCTGGAGCAATAAAACTGTTTTCTTCTAGGGGTTTCATTTCCCTCTATGTTTGTTTTTTTTTTAATTTTTAGTAGTAATAGTAGTAGTAGTCAAGAAACACCAACTGACAAAGGCCTGGTTTGGAATCATGTCATGTGTCAGGTGACATGTGGTATTGCTGAACAGTGTATTTGCCACTGATGTTTGTCTCACTGTCCCACGGCAGTGCCATTGCAGCCTCTGTATAGCTGAGAGGTTCCAGGGGCAAAGCATGTTGCAGGCACAAGACAGTTAAGGGCATAAATCACTGAGATGTTCAGCACTTGCATCTGGTGCTGAGCTCAGTAGAGTTTGAAAGTGTTCCGCTCCTAGAAAAGAAGATACCAGGCCCGAAGTAAATAAGTAGAAAATGACACCTCAATTATGTTAATGCTTCAGCATTTCTTTCCTTAAAAATTACTTAATCTGAATATTACACCACTTCTGTGTTTTAAAAAAAAAAAAAAAAAAACAAACAACACAACTTTTATCACTGGTTTCTTGAGACTAGGTATTATCTTCATGTTTTGACACGACCAGTAATGTAACAAAGCATGCAATAGAATGGGAAGGGTTTTGGAATGAAAAGTATGACCTCATTGCACCCAGAGGAAGTTTCAAAGTAACCCCTTCTGAAACAGTACTTCATTGATTTTTGGTTTTAATAGAAACTTTATTTCCTTTAAATGCTTTAAAATCCAGAGAAGCAGCTTTAGTTAAGCTGGTTTAGTTCTAACATTCCTAAATGTCAGAATTCTGTACCATAACCTTACACTGCTCCTGCAAATGTGTTTGTCTGACTTTTGCTGTACAATCTGGTTTGAGTTTGTAGGTTCTTTTTTTTTTTTAACTTGTGATATCATTACAAGTATATTCTTCTACGGCATAGTTAGAAACTTATAAACTATCATTGTCTTTGTGGAGATTATGGAATTAATGTTTCTGGTTACCCCATGATCTTTATGATTTTAACTTTTCAACTAATTGATTGCAGCTGAGCTGGGAGAATGTGAGCACCCAGAGCACACACCAGAACTCGTGTCTGAATTCAGGTTTGCACCAAACCAGACCGAAGCAATGGAATTTGACATTTTTCAGAAATGGAAAGAGTGCAGGTAGGGTACCTGTGTAGGAGTGGTGTGTCTTGCAAAAGGAGGTTTTCTTGACTCTTCCACAGTCAAATATGTCCACAAGAACCCATTCAACAGACATAAAATGGTGATTGTGTTTGTCAATTGAGAAGTATTATAGACAGACTTTGAGCCCTCCCTCTCCTTAGAAATGGCAAGCGGTAATTTAGGGAAGATGGGTAGGATGAGGTTTTCTTTTTTTGTTTGTTTTTCTTTAGGTGATTTCATAACTGTTTAAGCAGTCTGATCTGTTTTCTTTGTGAGCTGGAAACAATTCTCTTTCTCTCCTTGACACATGCACACATGAAGTTTTGTGTTCAGGGTAGTAGCAAATAGTTCTTCCTGTCTTTTGTTCATAAGTGTGGTACATTTTGGTGATGCTGTCTTAGCTGAACTTTCATCCTTATTGGCAATTTTAGACGTTTTTCAATTTTCATCACTCTGATTTATTTTAATTTGGAGGGAATAGGGTAAAAATATAGGCTAAGCTTGAAATACCATTTAGTGTCATTAAGATTGAGGGCCCAAAGAAAGGGGTTAGGGGAATAAATTTTAAAACATTTAAAACAAACAAAAATTTCCTACCATAACGTATAAATAAATTTTATGTTCTTAGGGGAAAGAGCCCAGCCCAGGCCGAATTGTGCTACTTGAACAAAGCTAAATGGCTAGAAATGTATGGTGTAGATATGCACGTAGTTAAGGTAAGATCCATGTTATACTTTATTTTATGAATGTGGGGTCAGAACATTGAATGGAGATGCTGTCTCAGGCCAAACAGTCTTGACTCAGGGAATTTCACTTAATTTAGTATACTGCCAATTAACATAAACATTTGGGCACTGTCAAAAAAAAAAAAAGACAATAAAACAAACACAGAAACACCTTCCTTCCACCTTCCCCAGTTCAACTTCAGTCCAACACCTCTCCTCCCGTCTTCCTAGTGTCAGCCCCCCTTGTTTTCCCTGCGGGTTACACATGGTCCCTCCCAAGGCAGCCCACAAGTTTGGGGTCATCTGCACAACAGTTTCTTTGTGCTGCTTCTTGCTTCTCACTCATTTTCCTCTGCCGACCTGTGCTTCTTACTGCTCCTCTGTTGCTACATGTGTCACCCATGGGCCACTGTCCCTCAGGGCCATCCCTGCCCTGGTGGGGGTTCTCTGTGGGCTGCAGTCCCTCAGGGCTGTCCCTGCCCCAGTGTGAGACACCCATGGGCTGTGGCCCCCTCAGGGTTGTCCCTGCCCTGGTGTGGGTCAGTCCCTCAGGCGTGTCCCTGGTGTGGTTGTGGGTTGTCCCTGGGCCATGGTCCCCCAGAAGGACCTCCTCCTGCGGGGAGAGGCTCCTCCCAAGAGTGCATCTCCAGCCATGTCCCCCACAGCATCCCTTTCCACGTGCCTTTTCTGATGTCCCTCAAATTTTTTCTTTTGCGTTTCCTTCCCCTGGTAGCTACTGCTTCCTTTTAAACATGGGTGAGCCGAGGTGTGGGCTCCCCTGGCTGCAGTCTTCTTGCGGCGCTGTTTCCACAGGCATCAGAGACATCTGGAGCAGAACACAGCCTCTTCCCGTGCAGGACACCCTGTGGCCCCCTCTTGCCAAAACCTGCCAGTTTGCACCCAATACAGATGCACATTATTCTGCTCTGTAGTGTTAAAAAAATATGCAAGCCTTATTGTTTAGTTTAAAACCTATGGATTTTGACATACTACTGTAGTAAGATTTACACTACTAATAGCATATTGATTATTGATTCTGTGCTTGCTTTCAGGGAAGAGATGGTTGTGAATATGCTCTTGGACTGACACCAACAGGCATACTGATCTTTGAAGGAGCCAACAAAATAGGCTTATTCTTTTGGTAATCTGTTTTTGTGTTATATTCCTTTCTGTTAAAATGCTAAAATCTTTCTCCTTTACTTAATGGTAAACTACTATATTTTGTAGGCTGAACTTACAAGGTTAAAAAAATATCAATCTCCTATGAGGACAAGCTGAGCGAGTTGGGGTTGTTCAGCCCAGAGAAGAGAAGGCTCCAGGGCGACCTTATTGTGGCCTTTCAATGCTTAAAGGGGGCTTGTAAGAAAGATGGGGACAAACTTTTTAGCAGGGCCTGTTGTGATAGGACAAGGGGTAACGGCTTTAAACTAAAAGAGGGAAGATTTAGACTAGATATAAGAAAGACATTTTTTATGATGAGAGTGGTGAAACACTGGAACACAGGTAGCCCAGAGAGGTGGTAGATGCCTGTCCTGGTTTGAGGCCCCATCACTGGAAACATTCAGCGTCAGGTTGGATGGGGCTCTGAGCAACCTGGTCTAGTTGAAGATGTCCCTGCTCATTGCAGGGGGGTTGGATTAGATGACCTTTAAAGGTGCCTTCCAACCCAAACTATTCTATGATTCCATGATCAAGGTTAAATGTGAAGGTAAATTGGCCTGATTGGAAGTACCACTCTCAAATGTGAAATATTTGTTGAAGAACAGTCACATTTCCAGGAAATCATACTTTTACTATGATTCCTGAAGTGTTCCAGGATTGCAGGTCACCATATGTTTTGGAGGGTTCTCCTAAATTACAAAACGCTGTTTTTCCATTAATTTTCTTTTTCCTTCTTGTGTTTAGGCCTAAAATCACAAAAATGGACTTTAAAAAGAGCAAACTAACACTTGTGGTTGTAGAAGATGATGAACAGGTAACTTTCTTCCCTTACTTGGGCCTGATCCAACAAAGCGTGGTGTGTGCTGAGTCTGGTAAGAACACAAGGGAGGCTCAGCACACTGTTGGCGCAGGCTGTATTTCTCCTACCAAGGACAGTAACTAATATCATGCATGCCAACTTCCAAAGCTTTTGTTTCTGCATTTAGGGCAGAGAGCAAGAGCACACATTTGTTTTCCGGTTAGACAGTGCCAAAACGTGCAAACATTTGTGGAAGTGTGCGGTGGAGCACCATGCTTTCTTCAGATTGCGAGCCCCAGCAAATAGTAAATCTAGTAGATCCGACTTCATAAGGCTGGGATCACGCTTCAGATTCAGGTATTTAGTGAAGTAACAGCAATATATTTGTGTTTATGCAAAGGAGGAGGTACGGCATCCAGCAAAAGGCAGTAGTTAACTTTGTTTATTTCTGTATTTTAAGTGGGCGGACAGAGTATCAAGCAACACATGGGACAAGATTACGCAGAACTAGTACATTTGAAAGAAGGCCCAGCAAGCGATATCCTTCTCGAAGGCATTCAACTTTTAAGGGTAAATGTTTGTACATGTGTTCAATGAACCGGTCATGCAGGTGTCCTGTTAACTCCTAATTATGCCATATTACAACCATAAAATCTGTACCATAGTATAAAAAGAAAACCATGTCAGACCGCCTAAAAATCAGAATGTACATGGTGTTTTTTTCTCCAAAGTCAGAGTCCATTGTTTGTATCTACCATTTTCAATCTCTGTCTACACTTAGTTCTTCCATTCCCCATCTATGGAGAAGGAGGTACCTATGGTTTCTTTTGTTGCTCCGTTGAGGAGGAAAGAAAAGTTGCCTCAAACTCAATGAGGGAAAGCATGTAACATTTTCTTTGAAAAAGTGCATTTGTCATGTAGAGTGGAGCCGTGTCCAAAAGCCTCGCTGACTTGCTAATCTAGCTAGTTTTAGAGTTATTAAGCAGTCTCATTATGCAGTTGTTGCTGCTTTGCTGACTGTAATGGCATGTTATTCACCTATCCAGACTCTGACCTTAACCAGCTTTCTCTGGGAGTTGAAATGTGCTGAATTTGAATGGAATGATGAGGAATTGATTTCCCTTTTGATTTTGTCATTTGTCCTTCAAAACTTAAGCTAAGATTTTTATTCCTCGTGGAAAAACCTAGGAAGGAGCACTGCAAGGCAACCCCCTCTAAATTCTGTATTACTTGAGGCTCGTTGCTGTGTGGAGCAGGGTGAGCTGACATTCCCTTAGGATGTCTTTGCACTCCTTTGCATTCCTAAAATAATAACCTCAGTGCCATGAAAAGTCCTTGTGGTATTACAGGGGCATTTTTATTTGTCATGTACAATGGTGGAGAAAGGTAGCAAATAGGTGTGCTTTCTAGAGGCTGTAACACCCCCTCCACCCCCTTCCTCAATACATGTCAGTTTTACGGAAATGCAAATTTATTAAATTTGTGAGATACTGTTATGTGATACATGACAGTCAATTATATGGTAAGTGGGGATGATTTCATAAGTGGAAGAATAAATTATTTTAATTTTATTTTTACAATAACAGGATCTGTCAGACCTGCAGGTTATACCTGGTGCCTCAGTGCTTCCGTACTTACCTCTGTGAGATGAGGGGAGAAGAGAGAAAGTGCAGCTTATGTTCAGTTTAGTTCTCTGTGCATAGCAGCCAGCCAGAACTGCTGTCACACCCAAATGATCTCCTTCCAGAGAGCTCAACAGCATGCTTGTTAAGTTAATACAAAAACTCCCTTTAGATTATTGTCTTTCACACATCTCTTGGTCATTAAGACCTGTACCTAGTCGCAGGCCACGGGCGTTGGATTCTGTCCTAGCTCAGTCTCTTTGAGGCTTCTCAGTGTCTCATTAAGTTTCTCATCCATTTTCTTAATTCAGCAGACACTTGGATTTTCAGCTAATATCACTCAGCAGTTTTTCAACGCTCTTGAAAAATACGCTGTTTGTCAGGAAAAAGAAATGATACATCCCGGTTATTCAGCTGCCGCCTTCATCATTCTTTCCAGCCTGTCCAAAGCACCAACCAAGACCTTGTTGCTTAAGACTACTCAGTGCCTTGCCATATTCCCAACTGATGGGATTTTTTGACTACCATCATTCACTGTAATAAGGCACAGGCCATTACCAACTTCAGGAATACTCTGGTTTCTGTAAGATGCAAAATTGCTGTAAGGGGTAGCTTCTGATTTCCGAGGGACTCAATGATATTGACATGGTATCTGCAGCAAGGTGAGGAAAAGTAGTGCTCTGGTTGTGCAAAACTCATTCTGCCAAAAGTCCTTCTGTTGTGACACTTGGGAAGAATACTCTTGTCTGCTGTCATCTTTCATGGGCTTTGACTCTTGCAGAAACAGAGGGAGGTCCGTGTCTGCCTCATCCTTTATGTACTCACACAGGAACTCTAGAAACGTTCTAGAACTGCGCTAGAACGCAGCCCACACAGGGCTGCACTTGCAATTCTGACGTGTTTCTGCAAATGTGTCTGTATGAGGATAAGCTTAAACTGTAGTGTACCATCCCAGTCACAATAGTTACAAAAATGACTGATATTTCACATCTTATTTTCACCTGTCTTAAGGTTTTTTGTTTGTTTCTTTTTAAGCAAACAATCCTGTGAAAGCAGCACAACTGTGGTAAGTAACTGCCCAAGTTCTCTCAACCTGTCAATTGCTATTGTCAGGCAAATAGAATTCTGAAGACCATTTCTGCATTAGGATCTGTCAAAACAAATTCTCTGGTGTGGGATGAATTACTTTGGGATCTCTCATTATGCAGCACCAGGTTCTTCTTGGGGACTGCCTATGAGACTTCAAGTGCTTCCATTTTTAATTCTTTTGTGTGTTTGAGATCAGACTAAAGTAAAGCATGTTTCCTTTCTGCTTGTTGCTATTATGCTAACTTACCCAGCATTATTTGTTCCTGTTTCGTAAATGCAAAATGTAGAAAAAAAATTTGCATCACTCTTTCTTGTACCTTAATTGCTGTGGTATATATTTTTAATAAAATATTGATGTCCTTAGGAGTATGAATTTTATGTCACTAATACTTCCCTGAAGAGTAGAACCCTGAGCTATAGGAAATTGTGACACAGATGTATTGATTACATAAGAGCTAATTTTTTTTCTCCCTTAGTGCTAAAAATACTCCTGAAGTCCATAACTACCAGGTAAGAGCATAACAATTGTTGAGGATAGTATTGTCATTTTCTTATTTGGTGGTAAATATTTTTCCTCTCTATAATTAGCACAGCTGGTTTGCTCCCCTTTCCTTACTCTGGGGGAGATTCTCTGAGGTGGTTCAGAAATAAACAGCATCACATTGGGAGTTAAGGGGAAAGGGGAGAGACTCTTTTCGCTTTCTTCCCCTGTGTTCTTGGATGCTCTACAAGTTGAATAGGCTCCATTTCCCACCCTCTTCCCTTCCCTTTCTGTGAAATCACAGGTTAAAACTTCTGGGACTGTGAATATGGTGGGCCTCAGGAGACTGACTTTTGTCTAGAGCAGCCTCTCAGATGGATGATCCCTGACAACAAGTTCAAAGTTGCAATTATCTTCCCTACCGCAACACTTAAGGAGTTCTTTGCTGATCAAATGTTTGTCTGTTGGGGTTTTTTTAAACAAACTCCTTTATACACTTCAAGGAAAAACCTTACCCAATTTTCATCTGTGATACTAGCAGTCAGTGCCACTGAGAAAGCAAGCTGTGCTTTCATCCAAAGCGAGCGTGTGCATGAGAACTTAGTCTTAACACTTGTTTTTGTTAAAAGCCTCACTAGTGATTTTGTTTCACTGTTTCTCCTCAAGATCTCATGGATATGAGAGAGAAATGCTGTCACCAAAGACAGGTGACCTCCTGAAGACCGCTATTATAATAGTAACCTTTCTCACTCTTCACCTTTGATTAAAGCTGACATTCTTTTGATGTGCTTTCTTATGAGAAGCACTAGACGTGCCAGGTTGTCTCTCAAACAGAAAACCAATTTTCTTTGCTTTTTACCATGAGTGTGTCTTAACAGGCAAGCTCATCACCAAGAGACCTCATGTATATGCTAAATGGCATGGGAGAAGGTCTGAAACAGTGGGGTTCCTAGAGCTCACAGGGAGCATGTTCCTCATGGCCCCAGGAAAATAAAAAGTTAGGGTTAATAGGGAGTTTTTATATGATATCATTAACCAGGTTCAATCTTTTCACTTGCAGCCACAGTATCATCCTAATATACATCCTGCTCAGCCACACTGGCATCCACATACCCCTGTGAATGTAAGGTAAGCAATCTTCACTTTGTGAAAAAGATGATTACTTCTTTCTTTATCTTAATGTGTTGGCGTGAAGCTTTGGTGGATGTATTGGGAGATACTCTGCACATGAAAAGCAAACAAGTTAGAAATATGTGATGTAGAGACAGCATTAAATAACTTCACTTTAGATTTTGCTTTGGAATGGCCTAATCTCCTTGATGAAAATTTTTGGGGGTTGATTTTTAATTCAGAATTTGAAATACAACTTTAGTGTATTTCTGTAGGGAGTATGTTGGATGGGAAGACGCTCAGTAGCTTCAATAAAACTAATAGCAATTTGATCAGTATTTAATCTCCTAAGACAAAGAAGAAACTCATTTTAGGATAAAGTTAAGTTATGAGCGAACAGATTCTTGCATTGCGGTGCTTTTTTTAATCTTTTGCAGAAATGTATATAGAAAAATAACATGTATGTGGAACAGTATATCAGGCACTCTGCAGTTAATGAGTGAAATCATAACATTGAGTTTTTGGAGAACTGTTTCACAAAAACATTCCTGTATATGCTATTGTGCTACCTTCTCCCATACTTTTTTATTTTGTAACTAGTAATGAGAGAAATTGAGTGAAAAGAAATTTTGGAAGAATATTCAGTCCAAGCTAGAACCAGCTTGCTGGAACGCACACTGGAGGCAGGCACCTGCAGGTGGATATGTGTCTGGGCATGTACATGTGATAAAAATCAGCTGCTATTTTATTCTAATAAAAAGTAACCTTTTTAGGTTACTCAGTTTTTTTGACAAATTACTGTCTTGACTGAAAAATACCCTAGTTTTCATTCCTATTCATCTTAGGTTTTTCTTTATAGTCTTACATCAGAACAGGTAGACTTCGTTCTTAGTGTAGGCAGGCTCTGGAGATGAGGCTGAGCTTAAAATGCATGAAAAGACAATTTGGTCCGAGTTTGAGTCTGAGAATGCAGGAAAAAGGCAAATATGTTACTAGAAATAATTACTAGGCAGAAAAGCAGACATACTCATTGTCATCTCAGAATTCCTAGCATACAGCAGTAAAGCAGATATTAAATTTATGCTAGAAACAGAAGACTTTAAATTAGGTAATTAATTTTTCTTGTGCTTTATGTTCAAGATTCTTCCTGGTTTTAGGGTTTACTTGTCCATTTTTTTTTGGTGTGTGATTTAAAATGTACAGTTTTGCATTACAAAAGAGTGATTGCTGAGAGAGGTTAATGATTTTATAAATCATTTGAGGATTTGCTGAAATTTTTCTGAAGATTTCTTCACTTATGATGCTAGTCTGTAACATTTTTAAAGCCAAATAGTTCACCCTGGAGCAGAGTGATATTGAAATAAGCACAAGAATGTATTGTAATGTGTGTAGACAACCTCCCCCTTTAGCCCCTCCGCTGCCTGGGCAAAGATTAAGGTCGGTGAAATATGAACAATGGCTTTTTTATAGCTGGGCTTATAAGTCTAAAAACATACTTAAAAGCTCAGTCATGTAAGCTCGGTAGAAAAGGTGCTCAGAATTTTTGTCCTGGTCAGGTAGAAGTGTTTAAATGTGTGGTTAAGCTTCAGGTTATTCTAAGTTGGAGTCAATGTGGAAGAGTTGGATGTTTAACATCTTGGATAGCTTGCTTGAGAAAGCTTAATCCTTCTGACTGTGAACTTGTGCTCAAACCACAGATGCATGAAATTCTTTCTGCTGGGCGTGCAAGTCTAGAGTGGGCCAAGGACTGAAATGAAACTACCTGTGCAATACATATATAATATGGGGGGTTCTTGAATAATTCATGAAATCATATGTGGAATTGTGTCTGTCTTAGTAAAATCCTTTCAGTGAAATTATTTGTTTGCAGTTAACTTAATGTTCAGTCTTCTGAGAAAATTAAAAAAAAAGGCAAAATAAAAAGTGCAACTTCAGTTTGGTAATAAGGGAATCTTAAATATTGTGGTTTCCTACATACTATTCAAAATTTTTATTTATTTATTCCCCCCTGCAATGATTCAGGAGACACTGTAGGAACAGTTGAGGATAATATCTCTAAGCGGCAATAAGTAATGAACAAATAAGGAAAAAATATTTTTCCTCGTAGTACTTTTGCAGGTTTCACTATGTAGTCACAGAGAAATACCTGTACTACCTGTAGATTCTAGGTGTTCATCTTAACAAAACACGACCGTGCAACTTATAGGGCTGCTTCAGTGTAATTAACTGCACCAGTGCTGTACGAACAGCAATATTTACGGAAGAGCAATTTTCATCCTTAATAGGATTGTCTTTCTTAATTTTTCATGCCTTAGGGATATATTTTCATGAGCTCAACTTTTTGCATGATACGGTTTATTTCACTTGTTTGTTACACGCATTTAGTTTTCATATAGCCACCTCCTGCCTCCCCACCATCCCTCTGGGATTCAGGTGCACTGATGCACGACACTTTTCTTAACACTTGGAAGCAGAGAGGGGTTTTAATGACTGAGCTCTGATTCAAAGCCTTTTGAAATCAGCTAAATGGTTCCTAGTTGCTTCAGTGGCTTCTGCATCAGACCTATAGGTCTGTCACCGTTTCCTTCCCTTACTGATAGCTGCCCATCACACCATATGCATGCTTAGCACTTGCTGGATGAACTCATGTTACTGTGTAGCACTCATAAGTTTACTTCCATCTCTCACTAACCAATAACTGTGCAAATGGTACAGGCCACCCTATCATGATGACAGGCCATATTGGAAACACCCCACAAGTGGAGAGGACAGCAATTTACGATATATCCAGGAGCAGAACCAGAAGAATTTAGGAGGAGTCCAAAGTATGATGTACCAAGATAAACTCATGACGACTCTCTGAAAAACAGTCATCTTCATTTCACCTGCCATCTTAGATGATCATTGCATTCCATGGTCCTTGTCTGTCTGCAGTATGTTCAAAGTGTATTGTGCATAATGTGTGTGTCTTTGTATGTACATCCATCCTCGTTTAGTGTTCATGGACGTTCTTGGGAAAAGTATTTTCCCTATCTTTGTAAAAAATCTTGAAAAACCTTTTGTGAAAGCTGGTAAGAATTTTCAGTGCACCGAGACCAGAAATATTTCTGGGCATTTACATTCTACCATACTTTCGAATCTGTGACCCCCTGCCTGCTGTGGAAGCTCAGCCATTTGTGCCTTAGATATTTTTATTATCTTGTTTCTTTTGAGTCAAATTAATAGAAGAAGTTTGAGAAACTTTGTTTTTCAGTTGACGTGCAAATAGGAGACTGGAGGGAGAAAGAAACAGAATTCACACTGGCAATCAAAATGGCTTGTGGACCACCAACAAAGGGAGCCTACTGAGTTAGTCATAGGTTTGGGTGTCATTTGTTTTTTATTTTTGTGTTCTGCAGCAAAAATAGAGGTGCTTGCCTCACTTTGAAAGCAAGTATAGGGAAAGAACACTATAGTAAACTTCATGGAGTATGTGTATTTTTTTTGGACTTACTGATTATATTGATAGCATCCCCAAAACCATACCTGCTGCTATAAGGGCAAGAATGTTAAAAATGAATCCTTGCTAAAAGGTGCTGCTGTCTTCTTATTTTTAATGTGATTATGGAAGTGAACTACACAATTGCATAAAACTACCTACTGATAACTTCTCTCTGAGTGGATTCAAAAACACGGCTCATGATTGGTACACTACAAGATGAGGACAATCCAGTGAAATAGCTCTATTTTTTTAAGTTAGACATTTGCAAAGTTGAGTGTATATTTTACAAACCTAGGTCTTTAAATAGGCTTGGCAGATATTTTGATCACTTGCCGATTTTTTATTTTATTTTTATTTTAACTGGAAATCATAGTGCCATCTTCATTCATGCATCCATTTTAATTAGGCCTTACATCTGTGGTCTCTCCGAAGTTGTTGGAATGAATGAATCTTCATTAGGGATATTTTAAAAATGAAGTAGTTTTTAACTTGATTTTGATAAATACACATTTATAAACAGCTATAACCATGAATTTTTTTCAGAGCAAATTTGATAGTGTATAACGTTTTGTGAAATATATTTGTTTACAAATGCTATCTTTTAATATTTGTTTTGATCTTTCCTGTATGTGCTAAGTACAAATAAAAATTTTCAATCTTCTTATTTCAGTTATGATGCATTATTTATTTTTTGAAAGATTTTGGGGGAGGGTGGATAGATGTGATACACCCTGTACTTGTACCTGTTTTGCCCTGGAATCACTAATGCTGTACTAGATCAATGTTTTCAGTGCAGTCTGTAGAGAGGAGAAAACAATAAAGCAATTGTGCACTGAGATGTAAAAATGCCAGAGTAAGCCTAAGGTGGGTAATCACAGAGGCTGACTTCAGTTTCCCCAGGCTAGCCTTCCTCTGTTTCAGCAGCATTTTATTTGGGAAAGGAAGAAAAAGAAACTTTGTTGGAGCCATTGGAACAAGAGCCTCGTTTAGCTGCTGCTCTGAATGCCCTCTGGAGGAGTGTTTTTTTGAATACTCACATTGAAGCGGAGCATTGTTGTTTCATGATTCACACACCTACATTCATAACACAGTATCATTCTTGTCATATAAGTTCATCCGCTTTTGTGTGTTTTGTTGTCAGTGTTCCTCCTCATCATGTGTCGTTATCTGTGGTTTGGTTTATTGCTGAAGATGTGCTGAATGAGGGATCTCCCTGGCAGATCTCAAGAAAGGGCAGCAGAAGGCCTAACCAGTGCAGGTGGTCTGCACGTGGGTGAAGAACAACCTGTGGGACGTATGTGTTCTGCAGTTTGTGTGTGTCACCTCAAGGGAAGCACTTGTCATTCTGCTTCTCTGGAGAAGCAGCTCACACACTGTGCACTTCCTTTTCACTTTTTCATCCCACATCCTCCTTGCTGTCTGCAGAAATCTGTACCAGCAAAGTCACCGAGCGATCGGATAGGTAAGAAGAGATCCATTTCTCTGTCCTTCCTTGCTCTAGTCTTAGCTTCTTGTAGCAAACGGGCTGGGATGCGGTTGGGAGGAGGGGGTGTTTCTATCTGTTTCCTCTCTGACCCCGGCATTGCTCTGACTGACCTGTGCAGCTTCTGTTACCTGAACAAAGGCAGATGTGGGTGTCCCTGCACTGAACTAGGTAGTACAAATCAGTTGCTTTAAATTTAAAAGCATATTTTGGAGTTTGGTGGGTTTTTTTCCCCCTAAAATTAACACACTAGTTACTTACAAAGTATTGTTTTTAACGAGGGACTAATATGGGCCTTGCGATGTTAAGAATATGATTTGGTGTTTGTTAGGAATACAATTTGGTGTTTGAAGCAACACAAAACTTTGCAGATGAAAACCAAATTACGAGGGGAGAGGGGAGAGAGGAAAAAGGTGGAAACTTCTTGGTTAACTCAGCTGTTAGATGAAGTAGCACCTTTTGTTTAAAAATCAAATATTGGGAAAGCTCTGGTGATATAAATCTATACTACATCCTAGATTCATGCTGCTACAGGAAGCCACTGGTAGTTTACAGATGCACAAACTCAATATAGGGACTTGATAGCCCTGGTATGTGTGTTTATACATTGTGTTGAATTATTTTACCTAGGAGTTCCTTATGAGGAGATGCCACACAATTTTTACCAAAGAGCGTGTTAGTCAGTCTAGGTACAGAAAAATCAACACATTTTGAATGTGTTCTAAATATACAGGGAAGGGTTTTTTAAGAAAAAGCCTCACAAACTGCCTGAAGAGGTACTACCTTCTGAATCGAGATGAAGCACGTTCTCAGGGTACCTGTTGAACTGTGTGCGCAAACTTTCTCCACCCTGTTCTGAAGTCTGTTCCTTGTGCAAGTCTAAAATATTCTTTTTACGAGTCCAACAGACACTTAGAAACTCTTCTGTAATCTGATTACAGGTGATAAACACTATCCTTGCATCAACCTGGGGGGGTGGGGGTGGGGTGAATGAGTACAGTGCTAGGCATCTGAGAAACTACACTATCTGAAGTCCTGTGTGTAATCAGCTGCATTCTTCCACACGCTGGAAAATTGCTTGATACGTGTTGACTAAGGGTATCTTTCAGTCGTCTCTCTGCATGCCTTCCTCCTGTGTTTAATAAAGCTGGAAACCAGTTCTTCCCCAGCAGACCTCAGGCCCAGCTCTCTGCTCTGTATATTTGGATTTGCAGGGGAGTTTTGACCATAATAACTGTAATCCTGCATCCTCTCTCCCAGGAACTGGTGGGGGATTCAGAAAGCTGGCTGTGGCTATACCACATCTGTAACTTGGGCTGAAATATATCACTCTTCAGCCCCAGCCAGGTCCTAGCATGCAAACTAACGACTAATATTGAATAATGAAATATATTAGTGAAATACAATACTGAAAGTGTTGGCACTTCCGGTGAATTGTTTGCGTGTGGGCTTTTTCTTTAAACTTTCATTTTCAGCTGTTTTTCTGTCGCTGATGTGAGTCACAGGCAAAACGAACAAAGGGATCGGGTTTTGTAATGCATTTCCAAAGCTGGCAGTCGAGGGTTTGCACACTTAAGGAAAATAATCGACAGACCCTTTTATCAGTGAACCCATGTGCAAATTGACCAAAAGGAGGATGCTTTCTCACATTGTGGATGGGAACAAAGCATATATTACGGCCTTGCGATGTAAAATGTCATTTTTCTTTCCTTCTGGATGAGTGTTGCAGAAGACATCTCTTCAGCCTGCCAAAGAAAGAGTGTTAGAGCTTGCAAGTAATTTTGAAAATGGAACTTCAGCTGCTGGCAAAAGAATGAGCTGGGGAACGTCTAAGACGGGGAAAAAATGAAATTGAGTATATCACTTGCTTTTCAGGGATCAAAGTTGGCTAGATGGAGCCCTCTGAGGGGGAGGAGGAAGACAGTTCACCGCAATCATCTGTTTTCGGAGGAGGTTTCCCACCAGTCATTCCAGTTTGTGTATCAAGCAGGCAGGCTACTACTGCCTAGCTCGAAGGAGAGAAGTTTTGACACACATTCAGCTAACCTGACGCATCAGATCTCTGGAAAGACTTGATGATAAGTGGTTTTCCTCTTACTCTGCAAAGGAGAACCAAGGAAAGCAGTCTCATAGGGGAAAGCTGTCATTGCAGCATTGCTAACGGTAGCCAAAGAGACTGTTCGAGCCAGAGCTGCTACAGACCAGCTACCATTAATGGACATAAAATTGGAACTGTATTTTTTTAAATTGACCTCAGACTGTGTGTGTTGTGCTTTGAAAAGGGACTGATCCGCCAGGACCCTAGCTTCTTTTGTTAAGACTGTGCTAGACGAGAATCTCCTTTGAGAGCCATCTTGAACTAGCACTCTGCTGGGTCAAGCCTCTGCACCCTAACCGAATTTGTGCTACAGTGTGAGGGTTGAGATTTCAAACTGTTTCAGAATAAATACTTTTTTCTACTTTATGTTCAAACTGCAAGCGCTTGGAAAAACACAGTGCTGTTGGGTGTTCTCCCAAGTTTTAGTGTTGAAGGTCCTGCAGAAGAATCAGTCCTCCTTTCTCAGCAGGCAGCAGACACATAGAAAGGTCCAGCTCTGGGACAAAACCAGTACTTGTCAAAGTAGGTAAGAAAAAACATAATGTAAAGGGACAGACCACACTTTTCTCTCTGTCTTTTGCATTGCAAGAGTACATAGCAAAGCAGCGTGTGGTAATGATGAAGATCTTGTTCAGCTTCCCTTGCTTTCCACATACCATCGCACCCTGAAGTGACTGGCCAAATAGGTTTCCTTTCTGAGTCTATGTGCTGGTGCTCTTGTTGCCACTGCCTCACAAAAAACAGATAAAAACTTGATTCAGCTGGAGTTCCTCCCTTGATATGAGTCACTTCCAGTAATAAAGCTTCTGCAGACTAATCGCTGCTCTCAACTACTTACTAATGACTGTACATGACTATCCTTTAAAGCAAAACAACTTCTTTTCAAACAGTTGGTTTCACAAGCAGTAATCTGAATTTAGTTGTAAAGCTCACAAATCAAGCCTCTCTCTGCACTGTCCACTGCACATATTAGTAGGCCGCTACAGAAAATGCAAGCATGTCTGTAATAACGTGCAGATTGCTTTTAATTTCAGCATGTAATAACCTTCAATTTTGAGCTGGAGGAAAAGGTCGCATGTGAAAACATACAGTATCTCCCATCCAACTTTCNGGTTTTTTTTTTTTTTTTTTTTTTTTTTTTTTTTGTCGAATAGATTCTTGGCAGATTTGGCACAAAAGGAAGATTGGTGGATATGGGAAGTTCCACCAGCCTGACCAAATGTTACTTCATTGTTTTCTGTTTCTGGAATAATGTCTTTCTCTTGATTCTGTGGGACTACTCATTTTGATTTGGTGGTGTCTTATCTCCCATCATCTGTTGCATGTATCTTTTCAGAAGAAGTCCAGTTTGTTTTCCCTCTGGCAGAAGCATTCATGATGACTGCCTTGGTCTTCATACCTTCTGAGAACTGAGGAATCTTCCCATTTAAATATAAGATTAACGTTGAGCTAAGGCTATTGGGAAACTGGTGGAAATGCCCCTAGGGTTCTGTTTTCAAATTGCCACCACACTTATGTTTCAGCTTTTGATTGCTTTTTGTACTTTCTATCTTCTAAGTTTGTAATGTGCTTGGTTCTTCCTCCTCCTTTTCTTTGCAGTAGCGTGACCTTTGGCTTTAAACTATCAAACAGCAAAACCTGCAGCTCATCATGTCAAAGATGAAGATGTATTGAATTAAGCAAGAACAGATGTTTCAAATAGGAACAGTTTGGAAAACTTGTAGTTCCTGGCCTAGCAACGTCATATGTTGAAATATTGTAAAAAACGTTTTTTTTTTTAATGAGGCAATGAAAAGCATCTTTTACGTTCTGCATCCTGAAGAAAATGAAGGAAATAGCCACACCTAATTAATGCTAGGAAGTACTGATCGAATACAATTTAAACTCCAGGTTAGAAGCTAATTATTTATTAAAAAAAAAAAAAAATCCCTACTAAGCCCATAACAATCTGTGCTGGAATTATAATTGCAATGGTTTACCTTCCATTACCAATTTCTGCAATTTTGAGAACCTTAGAGAAGTAGAAATACAAAACATCACTACATCTCTGGTGCTGTCTAAATTGTGTGATCACGTAGCAACGAACTCGGTAGCGAAACAGATGACAAAGTCGCTGTGTTCCTTTTCGTCTCCAGGGACCAAGCCCTTGAATTGCGAGCCCTCATTGGCAGGCGGCAGGGCCAGCATCTTGGTGTCCCTGAGCCTAGTCTTTCTCATCAGTAGGAGTGTAGGAGACAGACAGGAAAGAAGGAAGAGCTCAGAAAGAACAAAAGGGCCAGGGGAACAAAAAGCTCAGGTCGAGGGTTTAGGAGAAGCGGAGTTTTACAGTGAAACAGGCAATGGGAGGAACTGGAAAAGGAAAAGCAGTGAAGTCTGCCAGAGACTGTGGGAATGGAGAAGAGGAATGAGGGAGGCGAGGGAGCTTTGAGACTTCAGCATCTGTGTCTTCAGCACCTGGAGCACACTGAATCAGTAAGCAAGGCTTACTGTAAAACTGGATGCTGCTTCTGTATCAAAATTTTGAGCCCAGGAGGGCTCTGTTTGTTATTCATTTTCAGATTCTACTGTTGTATTTAATGTGTGTCTCTCATTTGCAATTTCTGACTTAAAAAAAAAAAAATGTCTGAAAATTGCTTTTAAGATAAAATGAACAGTTTCTCGCTGTAATGATGATGAGTTGCCCAGGTGCTGCAGTGAGAACAGAGATAGGACAGGTTGCAAGTTTGTAAATAAGAAAGCCCTTGCTGTGCTGAGTGATTGGTTTTGTGTTACTTTTACCTGTTAATACTGTCTTCTGAGCAACTAAGTGAAAAATTCTGTCCTGTCTTGATAAGAGTTTCTACTTGCTGCACCCTGTACCTGTTCAGTGGCTTTACTGGTAACATGTTAAAAGGGCAAAAATCTCTAACCTAAACTGAAGTCATTTGTGTGGCAATGGTGTCAGTTATGTCCACTCTAGACTTTAAAGTTACAGCAAATTACTGAAAATTCAGAAGACTCTGTATTTCTTCATAGGGCATTAGCAACATGCAGAATCTGTATAATATAGAAGCATGAAACTTCTACAGTTTGATTAATTTCTTTAAAAACATGGGTTTTTTAAGGAATTTCAGCTTGGTAGGGATGGAGACAGAAAGGCAATTTTGTAAGATGGGAGCATATTGCCAAATCCAGTGGATTGGCTTAAAGGCTAAAGTGACTTCACTTTCCTGATCTACTAGATGTGAGGCTGCTGTAGTTTCTGGTTTCCAAGCCCAGCTGATGAGGATTCCAAGCCCGGGATGCTGAGCGTGAATTCCAGAGATGTAAATACACATGGAGCACACATTCAGCCATCCGTGCAGAGCAAAAGAAGTGGAGAGCAGTGCCTTTACCAACACCCACAGACACAAACATGGGGCAGCACAGAGAGCTCAATCCTGTATGTGTACACCCCCACAGAAAGTAGGACTACAGTTAAGAAGATGGCCTAGACTGAAGTCATCAAGGCTTGACCAGCCAAGCATACTAACCAGCAGCTTGCTTACATGTGCCTGGTCCCTTTTCTCCCCCTCGTCTACATTTTCCCATGCTTGTTCTTTCCTGATGCGCACGGATTCTCCCTTGCAGATCTCCCCCTGCATTGCTCCCAGCTTTGCTAAGTCCATACCCAAATTTCCCAAGGCTACCTAGGTAGTTTGGACCTTATGTGGTATTACCAATATGGTTTCCTAGACAGTGCTGGTCTTGCAAGGTGGTTCTTGCCAAGAAGTCCCTGATACTCCCCTTCAGCACTCTGTGAAGTTTGGCTGTTTCTCATGTAGCTCTCCTTTCACCTGTGAAATACAGCAATCCTTCAGGACACGCGCTGTAACATTTATTAGCTGCTTACACTTTCATCTGTTATGTCCAGCAATTTCTTCTGTCACATCCTGTGGTTTCTCAGGTTCTCCTCTGTTAGCTAAGCATCAGGCCTGTGCCCGCTCCTCTGTCTGCATGCTTCGGCAGGTATGGGATGATGAGGAAGGGGGAGAGAGACAGGGATGTGCTTAGCTCAGAGGACCTGAGTTATTTAATGGGTTAGATGGTAGAAAAGGCTGTAGCACGGGTTAGCTGCAGGCTGTCTTGGGGCCTACGTTCCTCTCTTGACTTTGCTCCTATTTTAACCTGAGTTAGCTTGCTTGGATTAGTTTTATTTCCCAAGGCCAGGCATACATTGTCTGCCTGCGACTGAAGGGGGAAGGCGGCACTGACTTGGGGGAGGATTTATCTGTCTTGGATTTTTTTGTGTCTGCTTTTCAGAGGTTTTCTCATCTGCAAGGACGTCTGGGACAATGAATTTTTTTGACAGGTGATTAAATATCATTAGCTATCGTTATCATTAATTAAAACCATTTGTAAATGAAGAAAAGCAAGTTGAGTTCCCCAGTGGGCATATTTTGCATGACAGTTTTGCAAGCCAGTATTTTTTTAGTGATCTCAATGTAGATAACGTGAAGTCTGTGAGGACAATGGCTTTGTCAAGTCGAGATTTGTTTCTTGGTATTTTATTAGAACATGCTTTGCCACAGGCTCTGTTCTTCTTGTGGAGAATTCCAGATTATTCCTGCTTCAAAACTTAGCTCAGCATCTTATAATGCAGGAAGCTGCTGCATATACTTTCATCTCCTACAGGAGAAATTCTCCCCACTCCTGTCACCATTTCTGAACACCCACTTCCCCATCACCATTTTCTCTTTCCTTCCAAGGTTGGTTTGTCTGTCTGGGAGACCGCTGCCCGCTCTGCTTTCAGAGGTGTCCCTAGGAATGGATGGGGAGTGCTGATCACCCCTGGCAGCAGGGAGAGATATCTGCAACACGTCTTCCCAGGCCTTCCCTAAAGGATGCAAATGGACCAGCTCTCCTCCCATCATCTGGTGATGTCAGGGCAGAGCATGGAAGTGTAACAGCACTGTCGACTTAAGTTGTACTTCTCACAGTTTAGGAAGCCAGTTCTGGCCAGCAAAGAGGTCTTGGTTAGAGGGGGGGCGGGGGGGGGGGAACAAAAAACAACATAGGTTTGTTTTTAGTGATCCCAATCCTCCTTTAGTTAGGAACACTCATTACTTTTATATGTCCCAGTCCTTGGATGCAAAAATGAAATTTCATCCTCTCTCTTTTATAAGCAGTCCTCCTGCTACGGTCTGTGTTCCTTTCTTGTATAACGCTGGGTCCTCTCAAAGTCTTTTGCTTCAGTCCAATAGTTCTGGCCATTATTTGATACTCATGCAGAACATCACTGTTTTCCTATCCCCCTGTTTCCTCTTCGCTCCTGTCCACAGGGAAACTTCCTGAGTGCAAAATTCCTAGTCTATCTGTGTCACTTTACATGCGCTAGCAACAGAAGGGGGGTGTGAGATTCTAAAAGTGATTAAAGCAAGATTGGCTAAAAATTCAGTTGGGTTTGGGCAGGGAATAATCCCAAAGTCTTCCCCCTCCCACCCCCCCCCCAACACT
>VZSZ01010974.1:77094-181438 GCA_013398815.1 Ibidorhyncha struthersii | reverse complement strand
CCCCCCCCAAAAGGGAGAGGCCAAGCCCCAAAAATGACCGTTTGGCTTAACATAGCTGTTAAGTCTTATCCCCCCCAGCTGCCACACTGAAGTGTCATGCGCAATGACTGCTTTGATTCAACTTCTGAGAGTCTCTCCACATTAATACGTGTACAGGTTAACATACGCTTTAACAGTTCCACTGACTGCCATTTGGGAGCACATCTAAAGGCTATTTTGATGTTGGAGAAGGTATTGTGGCGATATGGTGATGGGTGAAATGTCCAGTGTGGATTTGAGCTGCCAAAAGTTGCACAAATTACCATCAGGCTTGCTCTGAGCTGCGAATGGGGGAGGATTGAGAGGGATTGTGGAGATGTTTGTGTAAAGTTTGAAGATTTTTAAATATTGGAGAATTGTAGTGGTTCAGTGCAGAAGCAGTGTTCAAAGCAAAGATGAGAGGTGGGTGTGGTAATTGTTGAAGATTATTTATGACAACCGGACCTAGAAGCCTGGGATTTTTTTAAACCACTGTTCATCTATAGCAGAGAGGGTCTGAACTCAATGCAGGCTCATCCAAGAGGCACGATCGTTGGAGCCTGCTTTATGCTGTTGTCCCATCAGCCTCCCCAAGGAGGGGAGAGAAGGGAGCCCCACCGTTTGCTCTCCAAGTGTAGCTTGGGAAGTCCTCTCACACTAGGCCTGTCAGCATGAGAGAAAAGTCCTGAACAGGTTATGATCTTAGCACATGAGAAAGTTTAGGATGCAGCTCAGGAGGAATCATAGTATGTTTGTACTGTTACGTAGGAGTAACCTGCTTCATAGCTGGGGGGGAGGGGAAGCAGTTTAGGAAAGGATCGGGTGTCCTTGAGGATCAGAAGTTGAACGTAAGTCAGCAACCCCAGGCTATTTAGGAAACAGCAAATGTCACGTTCCAGTGTATAAACAGGAGTAGATCCCATAGGACATGGGAAGCAACACTTCCTCTTTGGAATTCATTTGCAAGGCCTCAACTGGAATGAGGTGCCCAGTTCTGAGCACCATGTGTTGGAAGCAGAGCAGGAGCCAGCTGGGCAGACAGGGATGGCAAGACGTATCAGAGCTGTAGAGAATGTGTGACCTGTGAGGGGCAACTGAAGAATTCAGAGCTCTTCAGCCTCTGAAGGGAGATGTGAAGAGCCATTTTCAAAAACATAGGTTTCTGTAGCAAGAAATAACCTGTTCACTGTGGCTGTGATGGATGGGAGAGGAAATAGCAGGCTTCAACTGCAGTAAAGGAGACAGGATAAACAACAAAAGTAAGCGTAGGCATGGTGAGACACTGAAATCGATTGCACAGGGAGCTCATGGAGTCTCTGCTAGTTAAGGTGTTGAAGATTCAGTTGGGCTAACATAGGCCTGCTTAGTTTAGTTTTGAGGGGAGAGGTGGATAATTCAGTCTTTCAAATACCTTTCTGTTATCCATTTTTCTATGATCTCCTAACGCTATTGTATGTGTGAGTTGTACACTAGAGGCATGGTTTGGTAAGGCAGCAGATGGCTGGAGCACATGAAATGTAAGAATGTCAACTGAAGATAGCCTTTAAAGCAAAGGGTGAGGAGTATAAAATTGGGATGGAGGACTAGTAATATAAATAAAATTTAAAAAATGGAAAAAGTAATCAGAAGATACATTTTATTTGCCCTGTTCCTCAATATGCTGCCTTTTTGGTCAGAAGAAAGTAATCAGGTGAGTTCAAGGCTAAAGGCAATACCAAGTGTCTTGTGAACTTTGAGTGGCTTTTTTGAAGGTTCAGCCTCCGGTAACTGAATCCTCAGGAGTGCTTTGCCTGAGGGAGGGACAGAGAAGGAAAAAATGTTTTCTTCCTTTATGTAACAGCCCGTAGGGCCCTGCCTCATTTTTCCTTGAAGGACAGGAGTTGTTTGTATAGGAAGCAGCTAGAGCTTGTTGAGAAAACTACACAGGTAAATAACAGAGGAAAGAGAGGAAACCTGCAGGACAGCCATTTGACTACTAAAAGGTAAAACAAAGGTGTAACGTTGGCATACTAGGAAGGCCAAAAGACAAATGCAGCAGAAAGGATGAAAACTGATACCTGTCCATGTATGCACATAGTCTGAGAGCATGATGTCTGGGAAGCAAGTATGAAAATGTGGAGGGCTTAGGATATAGCCAGAAAGTTGGTTCATTGAAAGTAGTGATTTATTTGCATCAATGGGTTGGCAAGGATGGAAGAGCACGTTATCTGTTCAGGAAAGCCAGATAGAAACAAGCAATACAAAGAAAAGATGTATTGAGGGGAAAACTCTCAAGTCTCTAGATTTAAGACAGTGGAAGAACAGAAAAATAAGTGAAAAACAGATGTGGCATCAATGCCAAATAATGATGCCACCATGTAGAAAATGCACTAAGATGTTTAGTGTGTTGCTAAATTATACAGTAGAGAGAACACAAAATAGGGATTTGGCCTACTAATGATATTTTTGTTTGGCTACTCTCAAGTCTTCTAGTAGATTGGCTCTGGGGCTGCTGCAAGCCCCGTTGTTTATGGTTGTTCAGTAACTCATCAGTCTAGTAGTGAATCGGTGCAGAACTCTTAGGAGGGAGGGAAAGTCTTCCTTACTCCAACCCCATATCCATCAGAAGTGCAAGAGCTGACTGACCACTGAGATGAGTTTGCCTCAGTATCTGTTCATTGCTGTCAGCCTCGGAAGAGTGCAGGTGGCTGCGTCCTTTTAAATGGGCCAGCAGTTTCAATATGGATTTCACATCAGAGTGCACTGCCTGGGCATCGGCATCCTGACTGGAGCTTTGTGACTTACTGTCTTCAAGGATTTCAGTGCACATCTGAACATCAGCTTTGCTGGGCTAGCTCTTTGCTTTGTTGAATGAATGGTCTCCCTGCATTTTACATGGTGTAAGCACTTCTCTTTGGACAGTCAAGAAATACATCTGGAGAATTTGGTGCAAGTTTGACCTCATGCCAGAGGAGTTTTGGCTCATTCAGTTGCTCAGTCATTCCCATTTTATCATGGAAGCTACCTCATGCCCATAGCGATATGAAGAGTCAGTGTATGGATTTGGTGTGATCTCATTCATTTTGAAAAGACCAGTCAAAAATCTGCTGAACCAGCCTGTCAGCGGGTGAAGTGAAAGCAACCCCCAAGCATGTGGGGTTTTGTGTCTTGAAAAAAAATTGAATCACAGACTAAAAAAAAGTATGTGCTGAGGCTCCAGCCCAAAACTGATCTTATTTCCAATAAGGGTTTTAACTGTGTGAACAAAACCGGCTATCCTCTCAGTCAAAAAATGTCACTTAAATCCAAGGAGCTTGGAGGGAGAGTGCAGGAGAGCTGTTACAATTAGTGTGCAATCTCATTAGCTTGTACCATTTTCCCCCAGTAGGCTCTTGCTTGATTTGATTATAATAGTGAAGACATAGTGCAGTTTCAAAAGACAGAACAGTCCTGGATTATCTGAGCTCACCAAAGCTGTCCCCTGTGGATCAGACCCCTATTTGTGTTGTTTCCTTAAGGCAAGTACGGCATCAGAAGTGACTTTATTGGCAGTCGGTGCTACATGAAGGGAACCTGCCAAGATTAATATACGCAACATTCCCCTCCCTGCCTCCTGCTTTCAAAAAGTAACCAGCATAAAAGTGTTATTCAATTACTGCCCAGTCAGAAACCTCATGTTGTCAGAATTTGTTACTTATCCAGCAGTGGTTGTTAATGATGTACCAAGTTGCATGCTTTAGCGTATCTTCGGAAATGATACAGATGTGTTTGTTTGCAGATGACTGGTTAATTTTGCTTTGAATCAGTAAGTAATCTGCACAGAACATATGTAGCAAGTGGCTAGATATAATTTATTCATTGTTCCTTTAATTATTCTGTTTGTCTTTATTCCATATTGTCAGATTTTCAGCTGCTGTTAGTAATAAAAGCAAACTGAAAACCCATGCAGCTGAAGATACAATTTCTTTAGCATTTTTCAAATGGGCAGGGGATTCATCTTTTCTTGGAATTAATTGATTTACTGCAACTATTGTCTAATGCAATACTACAGAATATGTTAAAACCTTATAAAAATTTTAAGCACTGCTCTGAGGAAAGCGCATTCAAGTCATTTGTAGTATGTATGTAGAGTTATCTCAGTCTTTTCTGGTTGATGCCATGGAGAGAAAATACCATTTCTAGAAATTCATTGTCATTTCAAACAATAAACTGAAACAGCATCAGTTAAAAGTACTGAAGAAAATCAACAGTCTTATTTGACACCTCTGAGTTAGAGATGATGAATTAAAATTTCAGCGTCTCCATTTCTCCATATATTGTAGACTGATAACAATTAATCTCCTAACTAAACATATGCAAAAAAACAAACAAAACCCTAACAGTTAGTTTACCAGTATAAGTATGATTGCTTTTTGACCAAGTGCTATTTTGTATGTTGTTAGGTGTAAAACCTTTTCTTTCCACTGGGATCTTTCTCTATTTTTTCCCAAGTCAAAAATTTCTCATACAGCTATTTTGCATCATAAATTTGGAGGCTTAAACTTTCTCAGGAATTTAATGTTATTCTGGGACTGTTCCTTGGTCTGCACTTCTGATAATTTCACTTTAAAGGAGTTATTGTTTGCTGCCTGACCACGTCATTATCCCAGTTGAAGCTGCAAATTCCTGCAGGACAAATTATGATGTTTTTGAGAATCATATTCCATAAGTCAGTCAGAATTTGACTTGGGATAAGAGTCTAGCAGAGATTGTGTAGTGTGTAAAATCAAAAATAATTAGGATATTAAAGTCATGCCAAACAAGTAGAGGCATCCTTTTTCCTCACCTTATGAGTCTCCTGTTAACAGAAAACTGTAAAGATTTGGGATATATCTCATTAAAAATTTTACTAGAAAAAAGCTATGCATTTTTTTCACAAGAAAGTGCACTCTGTCCCTCCAAAAGTACCATTTGTCCTACTGTTTACTGCTCTAATTTGAACTCAATTTATTTTGTAGCTATCCCTTGAACAACAGTGATCTGCATCAGTTCAACATTGAGGAGAATGGTGGAGCACCATATACCACAAAAATGCCTGCAAGGCACCACCACCACCACCGTCATCACCACCACCACGCAAATTATGGCGCCCTTGCTGCCGACAGCAAAGACATTGTTTCTGGAGTTCCAAACCCAAACAGTAAGTCCACTGCAGTGAGTGTCATTTCAGTAACTGTGCTGCTTTCAGATTTGTCTCTGGCAAGCAGGCAAAGGAAGGGAAAAGAAAACAACACACATTTCAGTGTTTCTTCTTGAAGAGTATGTTTCCTGTTATTATTTGCTAGCTTTGTACTATGTGTGAATGAGACAAGATTTGCAATTTCCTGGCTTTGCTATGGGGTTGCGGGATTTGGTGTTAGATTGGTGTTCCATAGCTGAACAAATGCCCAATTAGTCACAGATACTGAGTCTCTAGCCACTTGGCACAGGCTATTTTTTCATTGTTACTATTTATTCATATAGTTTCACAAACCTCTCCTCGTCTGCCATTGTCTTTTGCTGATCTGCCCAGCTGGCCTTTAGCCCTCGTTGTTTGGATCCGACTCTTGATTTCATGTCTGGGCACAAACAGCAGAAACTTTGGAGCACTGGACAAACAGCATCTTGCTCTTAGTTTGGGTAAGGGGAACAATTCTTGCTCAGCCCCAGCTACGATGACTCGAGTATGCTCACGTGCTCAGTGGAGAAATTCTTGGCATGTAGAAAGCAAAGAGGAGAGAAGCCTATTTGTTCCTGATGCAGCCTTGGGAGTTAGGGTGTAAGTCTCTGCTGCTGACCGTGTACAGGCTTTTTTAAGGGTACACAGCTCAGCCAAATGTTTGTAGGTTTACACAGGAACTGGAAGAGAAGCATCCCTGCCATTGAGCAATCCTACTATTTGCTCTCCAAATTTATAATCTGTGCACGCTGCAGTGTGCGAGATGCTGAAGCTGTGTAAGAATTTCAGAAGATGGGCAAAACAATCTGTTATTTTCCTAGCCTCAAGGGGATGATAAGCTATTCCTTTGCCCAGTTTTTGCCTTTATAATTGTAAATCACCCTTAGATAGGCATCCATTATGAAAACTTTCAGCCTGGGCAGTTAATCTGACAACTTTCAAATTCCTGAAACCAGGATCTTGTAATGGGTGGTGCTGGGTGACCTTGACTGTAGGCTGTCCCACCTCAGCAGTAACGCACAGGCACCTACTGGCACAGGCTCTTTAATCAGACCTTGTTTCAGAAACTCAGAAACATTTTCTTTAATTTTCTTTCCCAAGGAGAGGGAGGTAACAAGTTTTGGGAGGGAAGCTGAAGAAATAAAATGCAAGGCATTGTAGACATTTAAGGAAGGAGTCCTAGCAGCAATACAAATTGCTTGCTGGGGTTTTCGCTGAAGCTACTCCTTTGGGAGCAACCTCCAGAAGACGTGCTGTCTTTCATTGCTTCTACGCTCCACACTGCCGTACCTTTGCCCTGGGAAGTGTGTGGGGTACCGCCAACATGGCCTCCCCCTGCCTGGCAGTGCCCCAGAGGCCCAGGGCGGGCTGATGAGCACTGCAGCACCGCTGATGGGTATCCCCATCTCGGCCATGGTCTGTGGTGACCGGCGCCGGCTGGGAGAGCAGCACAGCCCATCCCGTTGGGTACGTGCCGGGTGGCTCGATGTGGCTGTGCAACCTGCTGGGCCTCGGCTGGCTGGTCTCAGGGCTGCCATGAGTGGCAGCTGAGGGCTGGCGGTGGAGGGATGCTGGCGAGGCTGAGCTGGAAAGCCTGGGCCAGCCTGTCAGCCTGGTGCAGCAGGAGGCGGTGACCTTTCTGGGGGGTGTGCCAGCCCGTATTTTTTTCTTTCACAAATTAGAGTTGAAGCATGCCAGGAAATTCAGTCAGAGCCCGCTGTGCTGCTGCTGCGTGCCCCAGCCCTGAGGGCACTGCAGGCCCTGCTGCCCCTGTCCCCTCCTGGGGGCTCCCCCCTGTCTCGCCCACAGCCCAGGGCCCCATGTCAGCCCCAGCCAGGCCCCCCGGGGCCTCAGCCTCTGCCCCAGCCAGGCTGCCGCAGAGCTCCAGCTCCCCACAGCCCTGCCACAGCCCCGCTGAACCCGGGCCCACCCATAGAGCAGGTTGTGATTAAAGAAACAACAGCAAAAAAACACGGTACAGGGTGTTTATTCCAGCTCTGTGTCTCCTCTTAGGCGGCACTGCTTTCCTGCTCCTCCTCGTTCCTGAAATAAGCTTAGAAAAAGCATAAGGGCAAACATCAGGAGTAGTTCTATTTGTGCGCAGCGAGTGTTATCTGCGAGATGAAACATGGGGCCCAGGAGGCTGCGTCCCCCCAGGCGTGGGGTGGGCGAGCTCCCTCAAGCCCCACACCTCCTGTGGGGCGCAGCCTCCCCGGCCTGTCCGGCGGCTGCCGTACTCTGAAGGGGACTTTGGCAGCCCAGGCATGTGTGCAGCACCTATTCCTGGAGACAGATTTACCTTTCTCTTCATTTTGTCTGCTTATGGCTGGTTCATGCTAGCTATGTGATTAGAGGAAAGGGGATCAGGGCTGGTTCCTGACATGGCCTAATGGCAGTAGTGCCAAATGCCAATTCCCAGTTTCTCTAAGGGAGCAGAAAGGGACAGGGGCACCTTGGAGGGGAGGCTGTGGTGCGGACACGCCAGCTGCGTCCGGCTGAGCTGTTCACGTGGTTTTGAATCCCATGTGCTGCGCTGTGAGCTGGCTCATCTTAACACAGGCATGCTGCGTTAGACCTGGCGTGCTCAGGCTGTTATTTACGCCATTAAAGTGGCGATGGCATAGATAGGACCGCTTCCCTTAAAATGCCAAGTCAAAGTTACTCACTTGCAGCTTGGTGTGACAGGTCTGGTTGCCTTTTCAAGACTGGTGCTCAGTGGGTTCGTTTTGTTTTTCGTGGACCCTTTTAAATGCTGGTCAGGCTATTTCAGCTGAGAAAACCGTCTTGAATGTGGAAAAGGCTCGTAGTGTATGTGCCCAAACATCTAGGGGCATGGTGGCTGTCAGTCAGTTACCCAGGAGGGCAGACATGGCAGAGTGTGTGGGACAAGGAAACTCAGGCAGCGAGAAGACACTATCAGGTGTCTGTGTCAGGAACCTGGGGACACAGGGGACTGGTGTCTGGCTCTAGGCCACATGGAAAGGTCTCTGCTGGAAAAGTGTCTCTAAGGAAGTAAGTGGTGACTAACCTGGGGACGGTCTCGGGGAAGAGGGTGCTCGTGACAAAAATATCTCAAGTGGAGATGCCTGGAAAGCCAAAAGGTCTCATGGGGAGAATACGTTGTCCTAGTGGAAACTTCCCCCTGAGGCAGACAGAGGTGAGGCTGTGCACACCAACACTTCAGTTCAGGTACTTCACGGTTTTCCAAGGGACCACGGGCATTTTGTGACTTAGTCCAGTTCCTATGGTCTGGACTCATCTCTGAGCTCTGAGGTGGTTTTAAATTCATCTGAAGTAGAATGTGGAGTGACCCACCTATATGTACCCAGCATCAGATCCAGAGAGGGAGAAAGTGTCTGCCTTTCCTCCGCTTACACCTATTCCAATAAATTCCATGATTCCAGTGCAATTTGCAGAACATGGGCAGGAGAGAGGGAAATGACAGGATGCCCGGCCAAGGTTCCCTTTAAATACTGCTGCATGTTTCTCAGCAAACACATGGCCTGGGATTTTGTTACAGAAAACAAACCCAGGCCAGACCTGCCTGATTTTTCACATTCCAAGTAATTTGTCTACTTCAATTACTGGAAGAAGTGAAATCCGGTTAAACAAATCTGACGTGTGTGTTTATGAAGGCATTTCAGCAGAAAACGTTGTTTTCCCGTGTTCAGCCTGATTATTGTATTTGCGATGCTGCCCTTCACCCCAAAGCTAGCGTACACAGATTGTATCTTTTTATGCAGCAGATCTTCCCCCGATGTATTCATGTATTTGCAGATTCCCAGTGCCAGGGACCACTGTTTCCAGTAGCAGTTAGCCTTACAGCACCAGTGCTGCTGCACAGGGAGGGTGAGCCGCTTGCTAAGCCTAATTGGCATGGCAACGTCGTGCTTGGATTACCAGGTGCACGTGAGCAGATCCACTGGCAGCAGCTGGGGCTATCACCAAAAGCAGATGCGAACAAGTATGTAATGTAGCTTGCAGAATTTTTATGACGGAAAATGACAAACATGGAGAGGGGGCCCAGCTTGCCTCTTGAACTCTGGGCTGAGCTTGTAGGTTATCACTTACAAAAAGACATCCTTTATTCCTGAACTGCTAGCTACAAAAGTCCTTGTGTAACCCTGAGCAGAGAATGGTGTGATACAGACTGAGTTTCAGGCTGAAAACAGTGCTTTGAAAAACCACAGTGCTGCCAGATCCTTTCTTGAAATGAAAGCCTGGTTTTGCCAAGACTTAATGCTGTCTCAGGAAGTGTACACCTTTTGTGAAACTTCACTTTTTTGCCTTTTTTTAATCTATTTTCAAGGTTGAGTTAAAAGGCTAAACTGGCTAGCTTGTTTTCCAGAGCTCTCCCTTTAAAAAAAAAAGCACCAGCTTAAAAGTCAGTTTTAAATCATAGCAAACTTGAATAATTTAAATAAGGCACTTTTTCCCCTCTATGTTCTTTCTCAACAGGAAAATAGAATGACTGTGTTTCTTAAAAAAAGAAAAAACAAACCAACCCATCATCATGGCGTATCTTGTGGCTGTGGTAATTTATTCCCAGATGTCATCGGGCAGTGTCACACTCTCACATCCATGGAAGCAGCTGTGATGTGAGAAATGCCAAACTCTGGCATCACTAACTTGTGATGGGAGACCACCAAGGGGAGGTCAATGCTGATATTCTAGGACATTATTACCTCAGGGTCTGATAATGTTTCACCAATGCCAAAACCAGCTTTTTGCTTATATCCCTATAAGCTGGTTTTAGTAGTTTCTCTCTAGTCAGCAAAGCCCTTAATGTATATTTAAACAGCTGTAGAATTAGATCTTGAGTGAGAAATATTTAATAATCTTCGGATAGCTTAAGAACCCCATCCCAGAAAAGCTGCAGTCAGTGCAAAGGTTTTATTGATTTCAGTGCACTTTGAATTAGACTCCAGAGATTACCGGATTGTTCCCAACTGTTACTACCTAGAATCCATGGCAAAAAGAAATACAGGAGGACGCAGGGATTTGTTAAATCATCACATGATGAAGCTCATTTTTCTCAGAGTACTTGCAAATATACATATATATGCCACACCATACCCAAGATGTTGGCAGAGACCTTTCAGGGCTGTCTCAAAAAATATTTTTCTTTGTCTTTCTGTGTCAGTGGTTTGCTCAAAATCTCTGTTGACAAAGCACAGCAAATTCCTGACAACAGTCTTAAAGAGGCTTGCATATAAATAAAGATGTCTGAGAGAAGCCAAAAGCTATACTCTGATCTCTTTACACATCACATGTTCTGAGAGTGGCACCTTGGCTGCATAAATATTCCCGCTGGTGTCAACTGAGTTTTAGAATATAGGGGAGGTGGAGGGGGGGGTGGTAAGGAGAGAAGTATCTAGCCCAAAGCTGGCAAAAGCCTTGCTGAAATGAAGGGATGGGTGAGAAGGAGGAGGAATTGTTTGCTAAATAGAAGAAGGAAAAATGACCTGACAGGCATAATTATGAAGCATTTTAGATGGTCTTACAGGGAAGATGGTTTGCTGACCACTGTTCCTTGAAATGCAGTTGAGTGTCTTGCTCTGCAGTTCTTCTGTAGCCTCCCTTCAGACTGTTTTTTTCTTTCTTTCTTTTGGGCATGTTTTTAGAACTGAGCTCAGGACTTCCCCTTCTTTATGATGAAACTTCTCATCTGAAGAAAATAGAAACGGAGAGTGTGAAGGTAGTTGGACCATGGCCAGCCCTGCACGTCAGCATGAACAAGGTATAGCATATACATATATACTTTGACATATATATATGCCAGAGAGCACCTTTGTCACTTCATATTCAAAAGCTGCTGCTTTTTCACCGCCAATTCAAAACAACATTCATCCGCAACTGGCTTTCTTTTTAATCACCTCTCACCATCTCCTTGTGGGACTGGGGTTTGGTTTTCAGATGTAGCATTTCCTTCAACTTTGCCTTTTAAAATTTCAGAAGCTGCTCCAATAATGTTATGATGTAGTTTTAGTTTAGTTGTGAACAGTTAGTCATCTAGGCAGCCCAGAGCTGCAAAAAAATAACAACACTTTAAGTGATAAAAAAAAAATCTTGGTTTTCTACATGAGGAGTCCGTGTTATGCCTTAACCCCCCCCGGCATCTGATGTTAGTGGGTGTTTTATGACTGAGTTTTTGCAGGGGTGGCAAAACAACCGTGTGTCACTGTTTCGGCCGGAGATCAGAGGCCACTGGGTTGGTGGCTCCTTGTATCCATGTGAGGGAAAATCCACTGTGCCTGCACCGTGGGTTGCCTTGAGTTGAGTCTGGATAGAGCCACAGAGACCTGGTGTGCAACCATATCACTCCTGAGCTGAATCCAATGAAGTCAATGAGAGCATTGCCACTGGCTTCAGATGAGGTGGGTCTGTGCCCCCAGTGACTATACTGACCTGTTAAAAGAAATGTGGTGTTTTGAGAGTTTTCTGTCAGTTGAAGGGAGAACTCAAATTATGTTACCTTGTTTTTACAGACAGCCTTTTGTTATTGATATTATTTCAACAACTGTTAGGGAACTTAAAATTAAAAGGGAGGTGACAAACGGTATCAAAAATACAAGCACAAAGGGGCTGTATATCTATATGCTATATTATATAGCATAATCTTTCTTTTCTGTAGATGAGACAATCGAGGAGATGGGAGTCAAGGCTGAAAATCAGCGAGTCAGGCGTTTCTGATAAAAAATGAAATCTTGAAATATTTTCTTTCAATATTCTAGTTAATTGAAGTTAATCCATAATGCAGTGGATCTTCCATCATGAAGAATTGCTTGAAGAACCATGTTCAGAGTTGTTATGGGGTGGTGTTGTAATTCAGCTAAGGACTGCAGTGAATTCACTGCCTTATGAATGTAATCATGAGACAATGACCTATGTCATGACTTTTGGAGACTTCTGAATGAACAGGTGAAGGTGGTATATTTTAGACTTTTTCCCCAATCTATTTGGTTATCAGCTGTGAGGAGCTGTCATTTTGTGTGACTGGTTGGTTTGAGTCGGGATAAAACATTAAGTCATAAAGTAGACAAACTGGAGTGAAATGGAAAAGAAGTCACCTTTTTCCCATGGACATTTCTCAAGTTCTTCTTCTACAAATACTCTTAACTGGCAATAAGTACAGTTTTTAATAGGCAAAGCTAATTAAGGATTGACATATTTTGCCAAAGGAAAATTCTCCATCTCACAGCTTCACCCAGTGAATACCCAGGTCATGTGAGAAAAGCACTGTAGTTCAGATGTAATTACTGATACTCTGTCTTAACCCCAGCTGAGAACATTCACTTAGGTGCAATGTCCAAAGCATGCTTTAAAGGATGATCTTACACTGTTGAGCTTATTGACAGCTCAGTTTAGCATATATATATAAAGGGCTAAAGTGAGGAAGTGAGAGGACTGGCTCCATGCTGACCACAGTCCACAAGTGGATAAACCAGTCTGGTCTGTGTTGCACAAAAGATGCAAATAGGTGACCTCAGTGGTACCTTTGTGATGTCAAAATGAGTAGATTTGTGGTCTTTTTTCTTTCTTTAACTGAATGCCTAAACCACTTTGGCCCTGTATTCCACCGTACTGTGCAAGTAGTCCCTGCGACTTCTGCTTGGCAAAGTCTGACATCTGATTCTCTCGCTCTTCTTTCTTCTCTGAAAATCCATGGAAAAAGAACTCAGCTGTTCTATAATTAATGGTTTTCTTTGGCTTGTCCTGACAGCTCTAGAATCTTGTCCACAGTCAGATGGATTATTTATTTAAGGACTAATTAGCAGAACCCAGTATCACAGCAGGTCAGTGCTTCACAATAAATGCAGCTGCACAGTAAATGCAGCCTGTGTCTGCTGCAGTGAGTCGTCCATCAGTCAAAGTTTAGCTGATGAAAAAGTCTTTCAATGAGCACCAGGAGCTGCTAAATGCTTCTATTTCTGGCAGAAGCTTAGCAGAAGGCAAGGCTAGAGACATGGGCTGTCTAATGAAAACCCTCTCCTGGCAGTCACAGAGGGTTTGGGTTTAAGAGCTGGGCAACAATCCCATGAACAGTGGTTACCATGTGGATGCAAAGGAGGCCTGTCCCTCAAAATTTATTAAAATTGCCATTTTGAGCCCAGAGTCACCACTGGAAAGCACCTCAGCAATCAAGCCCTCACATTAGAAGGCTGTGGGTTGTGACTGACAAATCATTCTGAAGTTCTTTTGGCCTGTCACTTGTGGTTTCTTTTTCAAGCACCATTTTCTGAACTAGATCCTAGTGAAATGTGTACACAGAGCTCCTAAAGCTAAACCAAACAGAGTACAGGGCTTTGAGCTTTCAGCGGAGCCTGGAGTCACCTCAGCAGGTGGCTTCTCCAGTGAAAGAGAGGGAGATGCTGTAAATGTTGGACTAACCCTGGGCTGAAATGCTGTGGCAGCAGAGCAGGTTAGGCAGGATTGAACAGCTCTGAACTGTAAAAACCATTTTTCGCTATGAGTGTAGCTTTAAAGCTTCTTTGGTTATGGTAGTTAACTGGCTACTCAGTCCAGCAGTGAACAGATTTTAATGAGTGGTCAGATTGTCTAGTTTCTGGCAAAAAAATGAAACATTAACAGTTCTCCTGCACCACTCCATTGATTTCTATTCTACTAAGTGCTTTTTGTTCCCTGGTTTTGCATCCTCTGAAATATTATGCTTAAACAAAACCAGTGAAGCAGTTATGAAGCTGCTTCATTTGCTGTGTTTGTGAAAATAAAGCAATGGTTTCCACATCTATTGTGGAGTCCCAACTTTCACTCCCTCTCTTCCTGTTGCTAATTATTATTTTTTCAAGTGAAGTGCTTTGGGGCTGGAATTTGTCAGGCTTAATAATCAACCCATAGGAGAATTAACAAGAAATTGGGTAAATTAGATTCAGCAGTTAATTAATATGATTGTCCGCTACAGCAAACTTTGTCTCATGAGAATGATGAATGGCTGTGTCCAATCTCTTTTCCAGAGCTGTTTGGTACAGTGGACGTGCGTGTCCACCTACTGAATGATAAAAGTTCTTTTCAACATGCACTTCATGCCCTTCAGTGCTAGTGGACTCCTTAATCTCCAGGAGAGACAAGCCTAAGAGTTGTAGCTGTGAATGTATTTCTGATTCTCTTTCTTGCAAGCCTTTCCTTAGAAAAATATGTTCTCCCATCCCCCCTTGCTCCATGTGTGTGCGTATATGTGTGTATGTATGTATAAAAAAATTTAAAGCCAATAATGTATTGTTAGCATTTCTGAAATCTTGGGAGTCTAGTCATTATTAGTCCAGATGTAATTATTACATAAAAAGAAAGAATACTAATATGGTTCAAATTGTTTCTACCCCTTTTCCTGGTGTTATGCTCACCCTTCCCCTATACCCCTTGGTCCTAAGGTTGGGACTTCATTCTGATGGGGTCAGAGCGGGTGTCACGATGGTCATGTTCATGGTTTCTTTTTCCTCACTCTAGGATCCACTTTGGGTCCTTTTGTATGTTTGCAAACATGCTTTTATGCCTTTCTCTTCCTTCATTGATCTGCATCTTCATGGTACAGACAAATTTACTATACATGATGGGGTTTACATTCATATGCTAGATACTATGTCTTTGTTCTCTTCATTGGCCCTAAACCCAGTTTTGTCCAGCTCCAGGTCTGCACTTCTTTAACTGGCCATTGGTGAGTAGTTTACAACCGTGGGGTCTCCAGGGCCAGCCTGTGCCCCTTGCATTATCACCCCATGCCTGCACTCCTCTACACCACCTCCAGTGTTGCCACTTCTCCAGTCCTCTGTTATTATACTAGCCCTGTGTTATTTTATACTATGTCATTGTGTTAGACTCATGCTTGTGTTACTGTTTTCTATATAAAATCATTGCTTTTACAGCTAAACCTAGTAAAACAAAGCTGTAGACAGCTCAAGAAAGGTTCAGACAGAGCAAGCCTGATGAGCCTCAATGGCTTGCAAACTCTGTTCAAAGCTTATTGCCTTTTGCTAGTGTGGCAGTGCCATATTACAGGGCTACCCAGTTACACTACTGACTGGTTGCAAATGATACAACTTGCAAAAGAGCTGGCGAACTACTCACCACATGCACTACTGCAAAACCTAACGCTACTGTGGTTCCAAAAACCATTTGTGGTTTTAGAAAAGCCCACAAAGCCAACTCACTTTGTTGATAGATCTGAGAATCTTCTGTGTGATACACAGATCAGAGGGCATACCCCAGGAAACGTGGCTACCATGACCCAGTAAGGCTATCATGAAGACTGGTATTGACAGAGGCAGAATCTAGTAATACTGAGCAATAGCATTTTATAAAATAAATTTGATACCAGGAACTAAAGAGGGTTGTTCCAAGGATATAAGCATAACAATATTAGGAGTTATATCTTTCATTAGACCAACTGGTAGTTGACCTGAGAAGGTCTTGTGTATCTGACAGCTTAATGAGGGTTTGTTTGGGGTTTTTTCCAAATGTATTTTTCTAATAAAAGGTGCAGCTTCTGCTTGCAAACTTTGCCTCAAATAAGAATAACATGTAATCATACAGGCCTTACCATTATGATGTCTGTTCATAATTTGTGTTAGCCATCACATGGAAAAAAATTCAATAAATCTCCTGGTGGAAAGGGGGCGAAAGAGTCTGTAGATTTTCATGCACTTTTGCAGATGTAGTTGAGTCCCAGGAAACCAGAGGGTTTGACCTTACATAGCTAATGTGCATTCAGAACCTATATGTCTGTGTTGTCTTCATGAAAATTTTACTTCCCACTAGTAGTGATGACTAGCAGCGAAGAATAGACCTTCATTCCTAAACAAAATATTGTTTCTATTCTTCAGACATCTCAAGCTAAATATGTGTTTTAAACATACTGTTTGGCTAAGAAGAGAATATTGATAAATTCACAGAGGCAAAAGATCGTGAATTAGTACAAAGGTTGATGCAGAACAAAGCATGAACCTTTTAAAGCAGAGAGAATGGAAATGTTAAGTACAGGAGCAGTATTGCTGTGTTTCATGCAACTATTTTTATATTCTGTATGTGTATTTAATATTCAGTTAGCTTTGCAAACCAAAGGTAGTGTCCTCATTATCTAACACTGTACAAATCTGCCTTCAGTTCTAGTATCAGCAAATGTAATTGAATTTGAAGTAAATGTTTGGGAGGAGAAAAGCAAACCTAAGACCTCAGTTATAAAAAGAGAAAAAGGCATCTAGTTTTATGTGTGTATATATCTGAGCTTGTTCAATCCACTTCTATCAAACCCATTTAAATGCAATTCTCCAGTGTTCCCCTTCTCTGGAGAAATACAATTCTGCATCAATGGTGAAAGTGATGTGAACACGTTGCTATTTTTTAGCACCAGCAGAACTGGAGACGGAAAATTGGAGTGTTATCAGGCATCTTAACTTAATGTTTTTTTACTCATTTCTAAACCTTTCAGGACGAGTTTGAATTGCAATTTTCTTTCAAATGCAAGTTTGACTCTCAGACATTCATTTGAAAGGGGCATCTCAGATTCTTTGGAATTACGTAATAAGAATTGATAAAATTGGAAGTTTCATTAACATTATGCAATGTTTAGTTTTCTAATGACTTCCACATAGAATGCCCTTAGTTTATAAATGAAAATAAAATTTTAATAACTGCCAACCTGGTACAGCATTTGAATACCCAGCTGCTATCTTTATGCTACACTCATCACTGCAAGTGATAAGGATTCTAGAAATGTAAGGTTTCTTTACTGTACAGCAAAATAAAGTAGATTACAGCTTTCATTCTTGCAGCAATAGTATATAGAGATTCCTAATGTAGGCAGGGTTTAGATCTTTGATTTTCTTATAAACTAGTGAAATGAACCATAGAAGGTACTGTACAGTTTTGTATATTCCTGAAATATTTTCTTCTTTTGATGACAATTATACTTTAGGAGTTAAATTGGGGAATGAACAGGCTTATATGTAAAGATTAGTGGCATTAAAGAACAACAGGAACTTATACAAAAGCTTAAAAGTGTTAATAGTCTGCAGTAAGGAAGTGCTACTTTGTTCTGTGATTTGAGTTTGCTTTTAGTCTGGATATTAAGTGCCACTGACTATATGTGTAATAGTCTCAGCTAATCAGCTGTGTGAGAGCAGAATTCAGTAATGATTCAGGACGCGCTGCACTGTGGCAGAAAAGTCCATCGTTGCCAAGGCAGGCTGGCAAAAAAGCCTTTCACATATGTTCAGAAGCTAGAGGAGGTCTGGGTCAGGTCGAGCACTCTTAAGCCCCACATGGGGTTTGTCTGCAGTCAGCATTTCCACTGGGGCAGGGGGAGGTGGTGGCCTTCAGCTGCTGGCTCAGTGTCTGGTGAGCAGGACAAAGCCAAGCAGCAATTGCAGCAATGTCTGCTCTTCATGTGTGATCGGTCACTAAAGGTGCTGCTGCTCCTGGTGGGGTGCAAAGCAAAGCAAATCTTGCTTGCTTGAAGGTGAAGCCCTTAAAGCGTGACCCAAACAAGGGCTAGAGCAGAACTAAATGCCCAGGAATGGCTTCTAAAAAGTTTGCAACCTCCAGCGGCAGCTTTCCCTTTTCAGCCAGGTCAGCAAGCATCAGCGTTTGGATCTCTCAAGTTATAAGAATCTCAGTGTGAGACTTGCACATCAGATCCCACACTGGGGACGGTCTCCATTGGACACTCATCTGGTATAATGCTGAATACAGCAGGAGATTTAGACCTTCCGAGAGTTCCTAGCTACAGGGCAGCCCTGCAGGCTTTTATGTTGCCCTTGGTCAATGTGGAGAAATTGGGCAGTAGAGGAAGAATATAAGGACTGAAGAATATCCGTATACATCTGAATAACGGATGGATGGGACTTTGGAACTTTTTGAGTTATGAAACAAGCTTGCGTCCTAAACAAGAATCAGCTGCCTTGACTTAACTAGTAAAATACAGTTGCTTAATCTTGCTTGAGTGAAATGATATTTGATTAGTATCGAGTGTTAAAACAAAGGTGGGATTTCTCATGGCCTTTAGAAATGCCACTGCTTAGTGTGTTGTTCTTTCTGCCGTTAGAAATCAATACACTTAAAAGTTGACAATAATAGCAGCCCTTTTAAAGTGTGTAATAGTGCACTGTGGCTACCAAGACTATTGGTGAAGGAAAAGTTGTGCTTTCTTTACAGTTAATTTTGTCTTTTTGAGTATCTCAATTTCTCAGCTTCATGGGTAGCACAGAAAAGACACCTATGGCAAACAAATATTTCATGGTTTTTTCATATGCTTGCCAGAACTACCATTATATTCAAGACTCAATAGATGACTACAGTTCCGTAAGTTGCTTCAGCTAGATGCTGTCACTTTTCATTTTAAGAATTTTCTTTTTCCCTTAGGAAGAAAGCGGGGAGAATGAAAAGTCCAAAAATATCTTCCACTAAAAACGTTAAATGTGGCTCGGCAAATAAACATGTAAGAATTAATAGAAATTTGCCAGAGAAAAAATATCTCATGATGAGCAATCCTTTAACAGGCAGTTGTTCAAAATCGTACCTGGCAGCTATGGCATTTTGGATACAGAATTCTGTTGGACCAACTTTGCTTACACATGAGAAATATTTTGCAGTCTCAATAGAGTTCTGCAGAGGTCTGTCTCTTTCCCTCCACAGTGTTTGCAGAACAGTTTCCTCAGGCAACATAACTGCATTTGTGATTTGCTCCACTTGCAGAAAATGTCCCCCGAATTTTGATATTCTTTTTTGTCTGTGATTGTTCGCGGACCTGAGAGAAGAGTCAGTAAGACTGCAGTTACCATTGGCCAGTGGGATGTCATGGGGGAGGGCAGAAGGAAGGGTAAAGAAGGCAGGTTTTGAAGTTAAAGGGCTCATCATATGGTAATTTCAGTGACTAAAAGATGACCAGATCTGTCTTGAAATACTTTGCCAGAGGTGAACCTCAAAGATTCTCTGGACCTGTTTTACTGATGCCTTGTACCTGTTTTGGCTGAAATCTGAATGACAGCATTACATGTCTGTTCTGTCCGGGTATATACGACCACTCACTCTTCACAGCAATGAGCAGAAAATGAATGCGTAATCTAAGCTTTTACTCAGTTGTAATTCAGGTCTAATTTCCAGGAGGAACAGGAAAGTTTGCAATGGCTGTTATGCAGTTGCCCAATTCTTCTTTAAAAATTTATAAGATATACAGTTTGATTGTTTAAGAGTTCACGTTTACAAACCTGGTATCATTCATACCCAGTTTGTTTATACAGTAGTATTACATTGTCCTTTTTTTCCTGTTTTTTTTTTTTTATTTTCTGCATGGGAAGTTTATTCATGCTGGCATTTCTGCTGGATGTAGTTTGTTCAAGGCAAAAAACCTTTAGTTCGTGTTTGAACAGGTCATTAAACTAGCTGTCCTGAGGCTTTAGATTTCTGATCCAGATCACTGCATAGGTAAAGGGTTGACATGAAGTGGAACAGCAACAGCAATGTTTAAATTCCCTGGATTTTTCTTTTTCTGATGAAGGAGATTTTGCTTAGCTTGCAATTGCGTGGAGATCCCTTCAGATCCCTCTGGATTGGTGTAAGAAACCAATGTTCACTATAGTTGAGTGTTGTGAACCTTTCCCTCTTCTGCCTGTTGTGGGATATTTCAAAACTGTTTTGCATCCTCAGTCTGATCACAGGTTTAGGCAATGACTCCAGGGCCTGGCTGGGCTTTTTCCATGTATCTTTACATCAGTTTCTTGCTTCTATTACTCAGGCTTCCCTAGGCTTTTCTTGTCTTTAAAATAGTATCAAGTCACTAAATATTCTGAAAACTTTTTAGTCTAAGATGTATCTATCAGAGTATGAACATGGAAATTTTATCCAATATTGCTGAAACAAGTTGTTACAAGTAAAAATTTGACCTTTGGCCATTTTGTTAACTTATCTTTCTAATATATGTCACTATGCTTGTCTTTTATATTAAATATAGGGTGAAGACAAGAAAGTAGCTGAAAAGACTCTTCATGCCCCTGTGTCACCGTCATCTGTACCTGACCATATGAAGTGCAACATCCTTAAAGCTCAGGTAGAAGCTGCTTTTAGAGTAGGCACCCAGGTAATCTGTGTTTAATATTTCTCCTTTTCAGTTTTGGTATAGCTTACACTAATTTTCCAAAAGCATGTCATTCCTGAAGAAGCACCTAATTTTATGTCAAGTGTCCACATTGACCTAGCTTTCTCTAGCTGCTCTGCAGTTACTTCAGATAACTCAAAATGATTGATTTGATGGAAGTAGGAAATGTGTCCGAACTGACATGATTAACACAGCTGAGAGAGGCTGAGAAAATAGGAGAGAAGGCCCCAGGAAATCTCCATGTTTTGATTTTGTCACTGTAGCTTTTACTTTGTAGCTGAGAAACAATAACCTCTGGAGTTTTCTGAGGCTACCCACCACTCATGGAAACTGTGGTTAAGGGTGTTCTAAAGACAATATCTATGTATCCAGATGCAACCTTTATTTTAGGGGTTTAACTTTAGATGTCTGAATGTGAAATGTTAGCTGGTCTATTGTTTTCTTACTTGTTCATGTGCTTTTAACTAAATTTTAAGCTGCTATTTTCACTGCTTGGTCAGTGTTTACATCAGATACAGCCTGTTTCAAAAGCACCACAAGTCTTGTAATGATGTTATGCACCTGAAAAATGCTGCTAGATGGCATGACTGTAAAATGTTAATTTCCCAAGCAGAGGTAAATCTAAGTGAAACCTAAAATATGTGATTCTTTTCAAGTGTAATTTGTGGACAAAAGATAATGCCATTGATTCCAAAAGTAAAGCCAAATAGAATGCTTTAGGAGCAAAAGTAGAGGCAGAAAGATTGGTACGACTCTCATCTCAAGTTCCTGTGCTATCCTTGTGCGCACTATTCTCTTTGAATACAAATTATGTTGGTGTTTCCATTGCTTTGTTTCTTTTCACAATAACACATCAGGTCAGCTTGCCCTGCAAAGGTTTTTGTTAACAATCATCTTTGTGTATTTGTTGTTCCCTGGCAGATCTTTCATCTGAGAGCTAGATTACATCTGGTCTAGCTAGACCTAAGGAAGTACCAAAATTTGGTTATGCTGACTGCCCTAGATTTCAAGAACAGAAACCATAAATCTGACAGCATGTGGGGGAAGGAGGTTGAGGTTTTTTCTTTTAGTTTTTGCTTAAAGCTGTTCTCTCACCTCTCTGAATTCTGTGTTGTGTCAACTGTGTTTTATGCAGCACGTTTCTTGTTTGATTGCCCTTGGGTTTGCCCTCTGTTTTTCCTGTGTGTCTTTTCCACAGGATGTCATGGTATATTTCTCACGTTTGTATTTTCTCCTGAATATGCTTAATGGTCATGTTTGACTGGTTAGTTAAACACTGGGAGCAATGTGTGTTGCTGCATTCAGAATACAGCATTACTAAGGCAAGATAGGAAATGTGCTTAACATATGCATCTCTCAATTCACCTGCCCTGCCTTAATTTTTCATTCTGAGGCTTTCCAAGGGAGAATATCCAGGGTTGCTTTGTAATGTATGCCATAACCTTTAGCTACTGCTATGTTGTAAATAAGTTTCATAGCAAGCTGAGCATTCCATTTTTCCTTCTTACCTGTGTTGTTTTGCACAAGGCTTTAGCAGTCAGATTGGATTAAGCAGGTGGCTGTAGGTTTGTCCTCAATGAGAAAAGTCTTATGATTTCAGGGGAAGGAGGGAAGAGTGTTGGAGGATAGCATGTATTGTGGAAAAATAATGGCATAGGATTCAGTTTGAAATCCCTGAAGCTTTCAGTGCTAACAAAGTATGGCTTAAAAGTTACAGCCAGTAAATTGGGATGTCACCTTAATCTTGGGAATCCTCATTCAACTCCCTGCTTAGCCACAAAATTGCCTGTGCAACTAGAAATGAGTTCTTCAGCACTTGAGCTCCCCTCTTGTCAAGTATGAAAGATTACCCTTCTTACATACATTGCAAAAATAAGTAGGAAGAGACCAGGCAATGGTCAGCTGTTACAGTAAGAAGCTGCGGCTACACAAGTGCTGAGAAGGGTGGGCGAAAGTTGTGTGGTGTATGATGAAGGAATGAGTAGAAACACACCATCTATCATGTAGAAAATATGAGGAGGGAAAGGGGCTACAGGAGACCCCAATAAACCAGCATACCAAAAAAACACCCAGTTATCTCCTCTATCCCCCCCACCCAAACAACTAGCTGAATACCAATAGCTAAGCCATTTCCCAGTTTAGTCATCTTCTGGGAAAAATGAGCTGGGATGGCATTACACTGCTCAGAGACACTTACAGCATCCTTTTGAGGGAGTGGATAAAAGATATTTTCTTCACGGAAGACAACCATTTAACTCCATGTATTCCTCCAGGGCTGTGGTCCTGCCCCTCTTTGATCCCATCTGACATATCCTGCTGCCCAGTATATCTGGAGGACTAACCGTGTTGTCCTCTGCCCAGTTCTCTCTTTTGATGTCAGTTCCATATTAAATCCCTGAGAAGTCCTGCCTTCTGGCCTTATTCTTAAAACTCCAATTTCTTATCTCTTGTTTTCTGTACTGTCATATTTCAACTTACAAGGCAGCCAGGGGAAGAAGTATATCTAGGTTCTGTAAGGCACAGCCTATATTGCTTGAGCTGTAAAGCAGGACAGGCTGATTTTCCCGATGTACGGCGTAGAGCTTCCTTTGTTTCCTATTTTTAGTGATGAGGATTTGCTCCTCTCTACTTTGTAAAAGTAAGAAGAAAAAAACAGACTCTGTCTTATGCACATGCTATTTGAAATGAAGTGTTCTTTTAAAGGCCCCAAAAATCTGTGGTCTAACTTGTCCTTTATGAAACTTCATGGGGCATCTTCATTATATAGTTAGGTGTAAAAACATGAGAAAAATATTGGTGCACTGTAGGATCGGATCCAAAATTAACAAACTGTTGCTTGAAATATTTGTAACAGCTCTTGCTCTAAGCAGTAGGAATATTTTCAGTACCATATGCTACTAACATCAGGATGTGACAAGTTTATGAAGGCACCTCCTGCATGTAGTAGAAGAAGCAGAAGCTGTTCCTTATTAATTCTGAGAATGGAGTGAATGTTTGCAAGTGGAAAATATAAACTGGGACAGAAATTTTCTGTAGTTTCTTTATGGCAGCTAGACACCAACACAAGAGAGAGCCTTAGAAACTAATGATTCCAGTGCTTATGATTTCAAAAATAAAAACAGGGGAAATGACCCAATACATTTGCAAATGTATGCTGGAAGTTGGTCTCTGCACTGCTTCATTTCAGAATTATGCTGAAGAGCTGCTTATCGCATTCCTAGGGGACAATACACCGTCTCCAATGGCTATAGTCCTGACTTAGAGACCGAAAATTTGTAAGTTTATGGTGCTGATTGCTGAGCCCTGCATGTGGTTTGGAGTTGTAGAGCAGCAGGAAACTAACAGGAGTGAGTTTGTTTATTTGGTGAAGATGGAAATATTTATGTGCCATTCTGCTAGGTGGAGAATCAAACTACAGCGTGCATGGGGATGCTGGAAGCCGCATCCAGGAGCACACTGCCACAGACACCACAGGTGAGAAACTTGAGGAACCCACAAACGACTGTGGGAACCTGTGGTTTGCACAGGGCATGCCATACAGTATCTGTAGGTCTGGAGCAAACGAGCGGTGTTTCACAACACACCTTTCAAACTGTGCCACAGGGATCTGTCACCTTCTAGCTGACAGACTGCATATCACAGTTCCCACATAATTAAGCTCCAGGGGAGCACTAAACACTGTGAAGTAACTGACATATTTTCTTCTTTTTTTTTTTTCTTCCTTTTTTTTTGCATTTATTCCAGACTCTTCATTTGGGAGGGAGTGGTATAAAGCAGCAGTGAGGAGCTGCCAGAATACAAAAGACCAGCTCTCCCTGGCATTTAAAACCCCTTTGCAGCTTGCATGAGTCAGTGCTGATATGCTGTGATTGAGCAGACTTGTTAGTATCACAAAGAGTCCCTTTTGCCAAACAGTTCATGGCCCAAATGATGGAGGAAAGATACTAGCAGGTTTCACTGCTATTTATATCTACTTTGGCTGCAGGCAAATTCAAATTATCCTTAGAATTAAGCACAGGCTCCTGAGCAAATGTACAGCTATCTCAGCAGGGCTTTTTCTTTTGGTGGGCACTGTGTGTTGTGTTCTAGTAGTTTGTCTCCTACAGGTGGTGTTTATATTCTCCACCTGTTACACAAGCTTTCCTAAATCCTTGGATGGATGTAAGTGTAGCCAGTTAGCACAGGGAAGAAACTGAGTTCCTGTTTCTCATAGATTTCTGTTGCACCTGATTTTTGCATTACTCTCATCTTTCTCTGTCTGCGGAAAAGAGAAGGCCAAGCTCATTTTTAAGATACATTTTTGCAATGCAGTTCACGGAAGACAAACAGAGGTGACATTACCACCGAGCTGTTCCTTATGGGTTGTTTGTTGAGAAAAAAGTGGTGGGAAAAGGTAGTCTGAAGATGTGGAGTTATTTACAAAAAGCATACAAAATGCCATTCACTTCTGCTTTCTCAACCTCAAGGGAAACTCCTGGCTGACAAGAGGTATCTTCCATCAGCCAGGTTTGGGTTCTTGAGCAATTGATTCCCCTGTCTTGATTCTCAGTAAACAAAGGGACATTTACCCTGAACAAAGGGACATTCAATCCTCTAGCCCCTTTCACACACTAACTTTCTTCACAAGCTTATACACATGTAAATTTTTAGGCCAGGTCGATACCCATCTCTCTTTTTTCCTCCCTGTCCTAGAAACAAGTACAGACCGATAATCCTGTTGTTTTGCTTTAAGTATTGCCAATATGTGAGTAAGTGCAGGTCGCTTGTGCTGCCTAGAGCTGCCTCGGGGAAAGGACTGGACTGTGGTACAGAAAATGTCTCTGGACATGTACAGGTACAGGTGTCATCCTGCAGCCTGTGCTCTCTACATAGATGCAAGCCATGTCTGCAAATGTAAATGAGACTGGGATCTATGCATTATTTATGGCAGAAAGGGTGCATAAGTGAGGAGACTCACAGTGCTAGTCTGTTTTAGCTCCATTTTTGATGATTCTTTGCCTTTTTCATTGTGCTGTCTCCTTTAAGGAAAGATTCACGTGTAAGGACTTGTCAGCTTCAAAGTCCAGGTGCTTTTGCCATGTATTTCTAGAAAAAAAATTGCTGTCTTTATATGAGCTGGGTCTTTGGAGCTTTATTCACTTAAGGAGATCTGGATTCAAACCCTATTCAGGTCATGAATGAAAATGGAGTAGGTGAGGGAAAGACACTTGAGGATTTATAATCTTATGCGATCTTTCTTATAATAGGACTTAAACAAATTCTTCTGGATCCCCAGAGGAGTTCTTAGCTTTCACTAGATGTTGACTTAAGTACCTTGAAAGGATCAGCTTTTACAACATCTTAACCTCTTTCCATCATGAATTAGATGCTGTTTGCGTCCCTCTCCTCCTTTCCTCTCTCCCTCCACCCATCCTTATTCACAGCACAGTGCTACTGCACAATTTGACAGTCTTCACACAGAGATCAGAACTGGAATTACGTGAGTCTAACAGGTCACAGCTGAGGTGTTCAGGCTGTGGGGGAAGCTTGCACAGCTCCTTATGTACACGATGCCTTCCTTGCTAAAGCTGTTGCTGTTAGTCACCCACTTGGATGAGCAATAAACTCACTGGCAAATTTCAGGCTAAGTAAAAAGAAGCAACTGCACTGGGACTCTCGACTGGAACTGCAGCGAGCGCAACATCACGTCAGTTATAATTGCTCATAACAATGGAATTTAAAAATGGCTCATCATCAAATCCTCTGTGTTCCGTTGCTACAGGCAAACAGGTTTGCTCAACTTTAAAAGCCAGGCTACAGGAACTGAAGGGTGTCAGAGGTATAAAAATACAAGATTTTGAGTGTGTGGGGGCCAGGATGATCAATATATGATACACGGCAGCTCATTAGAAGTGTGTCAGCAATGATACCTCAAAGTCAGGGAAGGAGCTGAGGAAATGATGCTGGAGCCCTGCTGAGGTACAGAAGGGGAGGGAGGATTTAGATAAACAGAATGTAGGGAAAGGGAAATCTTTAATTTATTCGCTGGGATACTGGAGGCAAATGTGGCAGTGGTGTCACAAGACTGTGACAACACGTTGCAGATATGTCAGCTATGTTTCCTAGTTGGCACGTCTGTAAGTGCTAATGCATGATGAGACAAGTACTGTTAATTGCAGTGATGTGTAGGAGCCCCACCATAGCCCAGGAGACACATGGTGCCAGGCCGTGTTCAGAGGGAGAAACAGAGTAGTCTGTTCCCAAGAGACCTAACCATGATGCTTTTCTGCCTGAAAGGATACATTTGACATATTAAATCACCAAGGCAGGTTTACCTTGGCAAGGTGTTCTTCCTGATATGTCTTGCTTACCCTGTATTATCTAATCAGATCAGTCAACAATTGGCGTGGCTGACAAATGACAAAAATGTTGATGAAAAATCTGGTATGCTTCAGGCCTCCTTAGCATCATTACAGAGCCAGAAAGAGCCAAGATAGAGAAGTATTTCCAGGCCACTACAGTGGGAGCCATTGCTTCCCTACCTTTGAAGATCTCCAAACATGTGCAAGCTGTGTTGCTCCTCCTTCCTTTCTGTAACTGGGAACTTTGTGAAATTGCTAAATAAGAGACATCATGTGTTTCATATGAGACTTCCAGACCATTGTCTTTCTTAGATGAGAACCTGACACACCCCCCCCCTTGGCTGCAGTGATCAGATTATTCATGCAGGTTTTTTGCTGATTCAAGATATCCCTATTGTGGATCAGATGGGTTGAGAGCCACAGCAATGCCCCTTGTGATGAAGGAGAGGCACGGAGGACACTAACTTCCCAAGGTGCTTGCTCGAGGTTTGAAGAACACAGCCTGCCTTGCCCAGTGCCGTGCTGGAGGATCACCAGCCCACGGTCCCAGCCAGAACTAGTTCTCTGTGCAAAAGCACAGAAGGCTGCGGCCAAAGTTGTTTCTTTCCTATGTTCTCCTACTTGATACATGCCCAGTGCAACCAGTTCCCATTTTAAGGTCCTGTTCTCATCATCCTGCGGCTAACTCTTCCTTCAGAAGGCAATAGAAGGAGCTGCTGTTCACTAGGCAAATCTAGCCACTGGAGCAAATGAATTCATACAATGGAGTTGTTCCCACCCTTACTGGAAAGCTCAGCAGGGTCTGATGGAGCATCTGCCCCCTCTCTAAGGCTCCAAAGGACCTGGCTGCTGGGACAGCAGCAGGGGTTATGGGTGCTCAGGAGTTGACTGGAAAGCAGTCTGAAAACTGTCAGGATCAGCCTGGCAGACCGTAGGTAGAACTGTTAGGCAGCTGTGGGCAAAACTTGGTATTACTTAGATGCTTTTCTCTTTTTCTCATCTTTTGGTGAAACTAGTCTTTCTTAGCAATCATTTGTGAAGAGCGCTTATACAATGGCATTTCCCTCCAGGCATGTTTCTTGTCTCTAGTATGATAAAGTAATGCTTTACCTTTGTTTCTAACACCATCCAGAAAGTTAATGGCATATGAAATTGGAACATTAATAATTTTTCCTTTGCTCTGGGCCCAGATAAGAGAAGAGACTGGCATTATGTGGGTGAATTATATGGATCAACCTTTAATTTTGTTTGTTTTGCAGTCTGGTAGCCAGAAGAGCCAGCTTGTTTCTCTTTGGGTAATTATTAAATGAATCTGCTTCTGTATAAATGAAGTTTCCAGGTCTGCTATGCCCTGAAACCTCTCCCTCTCAGAGCAGCAGCCTCTGGGTGAGGGGAGAATCTGACTTAGTTAAGGAGATCTGAGCAGCTCCATGCTGCTGCCTCTGTCCTTCTTACACAGCTCAGTGCTGGGCTTTCTGTGGGTGACAGAGCCTCTGCCCAGCTCTCCATATACGTTCTCCACCAGGTACTTTCCTTGGCTCAACTCCCTTGTTCTGCTGATGAAGTGGATCCTGCAGTGGTAACCCAAATCCTGGCCCTAGCACATGCACTTGTTTTCAAATGAAGGCAAACCATCTGGGAATTACATTGTGAGAGTCGTGTATAAGTATAACCTTTGTTTTACATTCACATCTTTTCAGTAAGGCTGAGGAAGTCCTTGTGTGGGTAGTGAGTGTGATTTACTGAGTTAGGAGGAAGAATAAAAGAAACATACTGTCACCTGATGACTTACTGACCTCCTTCTGAAAACAAACAAACCAACCAAAACCTAACAAGCCAACAAGTAAAGCAAGGGTGGTACAGTTCCTGATGGCTGAAGCCCTTTGCAGAAATGTTTGCATGTGTAACATTTTCCTATGTCTGTTCATCCATGGGCATGGAGGAGAGGCATAGGGCAAGGAGAATTAGCCCATCCTTATTAATGTGTACCTGCCAATGCACACCTGTGGCACCCAGTGTGCATGCCTGCATCACCTGAGGCTGTTCAGGCCTCTCCATTTCTTTACATGCTCCCTCTCTCCCTCCAGTTTAGAGTGGGATTACTTGCTCACTGGTCTGCAGTACTTGCTTGCGAGTACAGAATTATTTTCTGTTCTCTAAAGCGTGAGTAATAATGGAGAAAATTAATACCAAGAGAAGTTCCTCAGGATGATGATCATGCCATTTAAGAATATATCACTTCTTGAGATGCAGGCTTAGCCTTCCTATGCTGAGAACATAAAAGAGAGTGGTAATGTAGTCTCAGAGCTGAGAAGAAACCAAGGATCAGCTATTACGGACTAATACAGTGAAGCCCTCTCAACTGGCTAATGAGGCCCATGGCAAGGTCCATGGCTTATAGGGTTAAGTAGCTGGAATTTTAATTTCATTCCTGGTCACAGCCCCTGCATTGCATGCTTGATCTCTGTATACTCTTTTCTATTGTTGTGTTCAAGTGCATCTTAAAATGCAGCTCAATTAATTTGGTGAAAATTGGAATAAACTAAAATTTATGGTTTTAAAAATTAGCCAATTTGACATATAATAAGCAGCTATCTTGTCAGGCATAGCAATAAAATGTTGTTAAGACATCAGTGTGGAAGAAGAGAGTGTGTATTAAGTTTCTGACAGCTGGATTCATGTTTACAGCTTTCAGAAACCCAACAGCTTTATAAAAAGTATTATAATTTCTGTAGAACAAAGAAATATTACTTCAGTGCTCATCTATGCCAGCAAAGAATGATTTTCAATGCTTTCTCTCAATTCCTTAAAAAACATTTTTTTTTCCTTTCAAGAAAGCACTAGATTTTGAATAAACATTATGCTAGACAGAGCTACCAGAAGACCAGTAAACAAAGTTTTCTAGAGCTGAGCTAAATTTTTTAAAGTTATACATTTATTAAAATTTAAAAAATTGCACTCCTGATCCTGAAATTATTCATGGTGTGACACTAATTCACTGAAAAACTTAGCTGCAACCATTTGGTGGCTGAGTTACAATGGTGGTGATGGTATGATTGAGTCCCTCTTTTATCTGATTCCTTAATGTTTAGAGCATTTGCCCAGGACTGAGGAAACCTCTGACTGAGGGAGATTAAACCCAAATATGTAAGAGCCCTGTGTTGGGGTGGAGCTTCTCCAGTACCTGTGCTGACTCTGTTCTCCTCTGAGTAAACTAGTTGTAAACTAGCTTTCTCTGTGTAAATGAGTCCTCTAGGAGAGGGACAAACCTGCTGATGAGGTTCAGAGGATCCCTTCTCTGCTGCTGATGTTTTCCATATTAATATTCAAGGTGCAACAGCTCTAACAGGAAGGGTTACAGAGGGACCTCAAATGCTCCCTAACCCATTTCCTCAGGTACTTGTCTGAGCTGGAGTAGGTCCAAGAGTGAGTTCATTTTCTACCAGGCTTCCAGTGGTCTCAGTTTAATTGCCCATATAGTTGATAGTGTGTGCAAGCTGGAACAGTCTGTTCCCACCATGGCTGATGCTTTGGTAAATAACAACCTGGGAAGTAGCAATGGGGATTTTGTTCTCTCCAGCACAAGGGTGAAACAAACCTAAAGTATCACAACTTGGGCGATTTCCCCAAGCACTGAGCGTACCTACTGATATTTTGTAGTTCATTGTGAAGGTATAGAAGAAACTTAGCTTTCACTTTGTTTCTTTTTCTCAAATGGAATATATCAGTTTGTGTTGAATGGAAGGTCTCGCATCAAATTTACAATATTTTTACATGCCTGTAAAACCCTTTGATTTGGATTTGGTGAATTTGAAGGAACCTGTCTCATCCTTTTTGAAAACGATGAAACCGACACATTTAATTCAATTTGATCTGGAACAATGGCCTCAGATTATTATGGTTCAGATATTGAACACTAAAAAATCACTTCTTTATAGGCCCACATCAGTTCCCTTCTATCCATTTAGCAGAATGGAAATGTCAGAGCCTGCCAAGCCCGTTACTGATTTGGAGATACTCTTGTGTCTTCAGCCAGTATTTTCTATAGAGGTGCAGTGCTGACATTGGCATTTACACACGAATTGTGGAACCCTGCATCTCAGTTGAAGAGTATAAACTACCAACACCTGCCCACATGGGGCGTTTCCTGGGTAATCAAGCCATTTTCATGTAAGTCCTTTTGCAATACCAGTATTTTCAACTCTATAGGCACATGGTATGTGAGAGACAGGACTCTGTAATTTAGCAGAGAGCAGTAGTGGGTGAGATTTTCTGTGAATTGCATGTACAGTGTGATTATATGTAGGGGATCCTATTTTTCAGTTAATTTTTCAAAGACTGAATGAAAAGTTGGCATCATTATTTTGATTAGACTACATAAATATTTATTCTACTCTAGTTAAAAGAACAACTCAACTACAGTATGTTTGCCTGGGTTGATTTTTATTATTTCTCCTCAAATGCTTTCTGGAAGAACCATAAATATCAGTGTTCCTTTCTTTCTCCTCCTTTATTCTTATCCAGTCTCTTCCTAACACTATTGCTCTGCACATTTTACACTATAGCTCATCACAGTGAATCTCAGCTGTAGGAGATGAAAAAAAAATTATTATGCCTTTTAAATCTGGACAAAGTAGGCATTTTTGGTATTGCAGTTTTCTGGGGTACTTACATGACTATTATTGTAATAAACAGATGTATTATCCTAAGTGTATGGATGTTGTACTAAACTTTGGCTCCTTCTTTTAACAGGCTGTGAAAGAAGAGACCTCTTTTGTAAATCCCAGTAAGACCTCCAGCCTGCAGGACCCTAATGTAAGGTCTGTTGCTTCTCATCTGTAGGGAAAACATCAAATTAATGCATTATGTAGTGAGGCATTTTCCAAACATTATCTCAAACAGGTGTTACAGGTCAATTTGCTCATCCACAAGTTGCTGTCTGAAGTTCACAAAGCAATGACCTGAGGCAAAGGTGTCTGGTCAGAAGGGTGCTTATTTTATATACATATATCAGATATAGTTGAAGAATTAATAAAAGCTGAACTTTAAAAATCAGACCAAGTGCATATGCTTAAATAACTGATAAAAGCTCAAGGCAAAAAATCAGGTCTTGGGACAAGCCTAGGAAAGCTTATATAAAAATAACTCAGTTTTCATAACTTTTCTATCAGAAACGTGCTAGATGTCCAAACTGGAATATCCTTGTGTTTGTGTTTTTCTGATTTGTGCAAGGTTGTTTTTGGTTTTTTTTTCAGAAGAAAAGGCATTGGGTATACAGCCTTCAGAAAAATGGCTCATTTGCAGGCAGTAGGGACTACTTTGGATTGTACTGTTGTTCTGTTGACAGTGGATAGCAGTATTCCTTTTTTGGGGTGGCCATTTTGAAAAGGTTTATTAATTGTAAGGATTATTTAAATGGCACAGTATGCTGTCTTGCAGTAGGTGATTAGAGAGGAGGTTACAGCATGGCTACTTGGAAATTGTCTGCCTCTGTATGTATGGTAGTGCCATCACTTTGGACATCTTTAGTGTCCAAATATGAGAGGAAAGTTTGACGAAAAAAAATTATGGATTTAAAGCATGGCAATCACACTGGCTGTTAATCAGCTAATTATGCTATCATATATGCTATGTATATTTTTATGTTCATGTAATATACATATGTACTAGGGCACTAGTCATCTCATGATTTTATTTTATAACTTTCTAGTGGTGACTCTTGCAACTGAAAGCAGACATTTAAACTTCTTATAGAAAAGTCTGGATGAGGCGGGTAATGAATTATGTTTGACAAATTAAGTAATTTTGAACTAAAAAAGAAACAGTTATAGTTGTGAAAATTTGTCAACCCTTTTTTCAAATGTGTATCTTTCCTATAAGGTGATAAATCAGCAATAGTCTTCAAAAACATTTCATTCAAAAATTACTTTCTGCTCAGATTGAACTAGCAGAGCTGCTATTTTTGCTTAGTGAAAGCAGATACCCAGAGAAGAATGGTGAGAATGGCTGGTGGTGCTGAGGCAGGAGGAGACATGAGGGGTGATACCATTGCTTTCTGTGGCAGTCCCTGGCTTGCCTGCAGTACAGCTGTGATTCCCAGTTCCCCACAAGTCTTATCTCGGAACACCCTGCAGAGCTGTAACTTCTAGCCTGGCAGGCCATAATTTTCCTATTTGTTTGTCCAAGGTATGCACAGTCTACTTTATTTAGAATTATATTTAGAATCACCGACTTTGCTTCTGTGTGATTGCCCTTTTTAGACCTGTACAAAACCATCTTAGGACCACTGAAAAAATTCATCATGTATGTTACACAGTGACCTATTTCTTCATTTAATAGTTATGGGTTTCATGTTTTGTCTTTGCCACAACATCTTTTGTTGGGTTCCTGTCACTTCCAGAAGCAGTTCAGGAAGACCTGGTTTGTAAAATGATTTGTGATTTGGAACATGGCTAAAGTCTTCTATTCCTTACTCACCTTTGCTGAACTTCTGCATAATATCTGCAGAGAAGCCTTTCCATTTCACATTTTGTAATAGAGTCTCTCCTTCTTCATCATGTTGAGCTGTAAATGACTTGTGTGCTTTGTGAGGTGAAGTACTATTCAGCATGAGTAAGGATGGCAACCTGGCTGCAAAGCTAATTTTACTGTTTTCTTTTGCACACATCCAAACTTACAGACTCATAAAAGCCACTTTGGAGTTCTTGGTATGCAGCAGTCTGGTGTATATTTGTCTAATATTTATTTTTATCTGGTTTATGTCAAGCATTATTTCCTCTACAGTCAGTTGTAACAAATGAAATGGTATTGGTTTATTGCTTTGTGTCTGTGTCCTGAAGGTGCAAATATACAAGTAATCAATGCTCAAGGATAGATCAATTTTAACAGCCTGCATTCAAAACTCAGAGAATAATGCAAAATAAATTCAGTGTCTAACCAGTTGTCTTTCTCCTTTAAGTTGCTTCCCTTTCTGCAGGGACATATGCACCCTTGCAGACATCCAGCATGTGACCTATTTGCCAATAACATCCTCTATAACCTCTATTTTGTGGGCTTGGATGGACATAAATGAGCCTTTGCTTTGCTAGGAATTGCATTTGAGTAGAGTCAATAGTTATTTCATACTGGTCAGACAAGTCACCTGGGAGTTTTTCTCTTCTTTGGTTGAGAAATATGCAAGTATCCTTTGTGAAAAAGCCCTCCCCATGGCATGTAACTTTTATTCCTGAAAGTAGCCATGCAGGCATTTCTGTAGACCTGTGTGAATGTTTGAGGAATGTTTGTTTGCTGAAGTATCTTGCCAGTTGAAACCAGTATCTGTCACAGCTATTTAACAATACTCCACTCTTTTAATGCAAGGGATTTATAGCAGGGACAGTGACTTCCTGTATTTGGTTACTGATGACTGTACAATGCACTAGCAAAATGCTCTGTTATTTCCAAGACATTGGGAAATTTGTTCAGGCTAGCTAGTAAGCAAACATACACAGTTTTAATCATTAAGTGAAGCATGAATTGTTCACATAAATAGGGAAATAGAAGGTGAGGAAGAGCAGTAGTGACTGTTTGGTTAAAGAACTCTGCTCTCTTTGCTACCATTTTGTCTACTCGTCCATTGCCACTCTGAAGATTACACTTCTAATGAATTAACTGCTTGGATATGGCCTGTAATCCCCCTGAGCAATTATTTTAGCATCTGCCACGGCAGACTCAATTTGGCTAACAATTGCTGTAGCTCTTTGTAGAATTAGTTCTGGTTCAACTAGTAATTACTCATGTGTATGTGTGGTATAGAGACTTTTGCTACAAGCAGGTCTCCAGTCATTTTGTTGGGCATGGCCTCAGAATGGTGCATAATGTTGTGCTTATGCAAAGTCACCATGTATCAGTCAATTTATTCACCTGTTTTCTGTGTCTGTTGGCAAACTGCAGATCCTTCTATATCTAAGTCATTTTAAATATCGTGAAAAAGCCCACAGCTGAAGCTGAAATTGCACTATTTTGTCAGCTTTCAGGAGGGAAAAGCTTGTGAAATTTGCTGTCATTTGGTGCATAGGCAGGAAGCGCAAAATTTGTCTCCTGATCTTCCTGATAGTAGCTAACCTGTACAGGGACTCCTTTCTCCTTCCTGCTTTTGGACAATAGTGCTGTGTATCTGTAGCTTTCCTTCCCCTGGATAGATTTTTTTTTTCTCCCGGACTGCTTCAAGTTCCCACATGCAGTGAGGAAAAAGCTGGTGACTCAGTAACCCAATACATGCTACAGTGTCAGCTTACACTCTCCTTATTCCACAATTAAGACTGATATAGTGCACTATGAATTGGAACACAGTCATACATTCCCCTTGCTGACCCTGCTGCTTTGCTGATAACCTCTACCAGAGCAGCACATCTGGACAGTGGTAGTAGGGGAAGTTGTATGGTTACTTCAGCTGGATCCATCCAGGCTGCACATGACAGAGCTCTCATCTGAACAAAGTCAAATGAGAGCAACTAACAGGAGGGGAATTTCAAAAGCAGGTTAAATAGGAAAGCCACGAGTTATTTTGATAAGACACAGATTCCTACCAAGAAGAGTTTGATGTGTCTTCATTACAGCTCTGTTGTAACAGACTTGAAAGCACAGACATTTTCATCAACATCCAAGTAATACATACAGAGAAGTACAGACCAGCTATATAGCTGGGGCTTAACCGTTTTGGACAAGGCAGAACATAACGTTGGCTTATGGGAAAAGAGATACCTGGCTTTTTTTACTGCCTGTATCGACTCAAGAAGAGATACAGTTAGTTTGCAGTTACCACCTTGCGTAACAAGGCATGCTTTATTAAGGTATGTAGTAAAAATATGTTTGTGTGAAGGTTGGTGTAGTTTGGAATTTGCAATGCCAATCATTTTGCAATGATTTTTAATGGTACTTCTTTTGGGATGTAGGGCCCTGGTCTGCAAGGGAGGCAATGATCATGTCAGTCCCTTTTATGACCAACAAGAGAAATTCATCTTCCACTAGAGCTAGAGAAGCCTTTCTAACAAAATGTTTTCTTCTTTAGCGCTGTAAGAGCAGGACCTGTCTTTGTGCCAAATGGGCCAGAAGGGATTATGAGGAAGTAACAGAGGTATTTCCCTGTCTGTTGGAAGCTTCCTTACACCCAGGTATCTAACTCGGTGTCCAGAGGGAAGTGTCAAGGGAGAAGAGTTCAGGGAGAATTCACTGATTAGATATCTAATTTAATTCAGGTTTGAGATTACTGCATGTTCTTATGTATAGCTTTGGTAAGGCTCTCATCACTTGCCTCCAACTGGGATATTTTATTTGATTCTTTTAGCCTTGAGATACCAGGGTTCAGGCTGTTTGCCGGAACATTTATATAATGAAGGAAGTACAAAAATGAAAATTGTAGTCACCCGTTTTGTTATCACCTCTCCTCTTGATCAGAGGCCTGGCCTGTCTAGTGATCAGGGTTGCAGAGGTTTCTCTCCTGCAGCATATCAAGCAAATGTGAATCACATAGTTACCTCTTCACCTTTTTATAAACCTCATCCATTTCTTAGTAAAGGGATGGGTTCCTAGAAAGATAACCTCTTGAACTTTCTTTCCAGAAATTTCCCACCTAATGCCAGCCTGCTTCATTTGTTAAATGTAATAAACCTATGGCTAACTCCAGAACCCCATCAAGATAATTTCTTCCATTATTCCTTTCCTTATTCAGAGCTTTGCCAGACAGAAGCATCTATCTGTACAACTTCCACAATGCCTATACACCAACCTCCTGTAAACACGTTGAAGTATCTGTTTTCTCTCTGGCTATGACCACGTGGGTAAACCAATAGTGTGTATATGCACAGAGATTGCGTGTGCACAGATTCTCACACACAGAGTTTGGCTATACTTTAACATAAAGGTCTACACATTGCTTATTTTGTTCTCTTGTTCAAATATGGATGGATGTAATCCCTGGTATAACTCTGCTGCACCAGCTTCAGGAATTCCAGTCTGTGAAGAATTAGACCATATTAGTACAGATGTCAGGAACTGCTAATACTTTGGAACCAGACAAAATACTGGTTGTTCTCAGGCATGGCCTATTTGCCAAGCCAAACTTTCATCTTGGGACAAGTCAGACAGTGGAAATGTTGGCAAAAACTCCTAAAGTTAAAGAAAGTCTGAGAAGCAACTGAAATAAAATTTGTAAGACAGGAATTATCTGGCATTTATTGGATTTGCTGGTAATGTACTTTTTTTCTTCACGGCCACTTGGAGCTTAGGAAAGTTTAGACATGATACATGTCTGATTTGGGTGATCTGGCTGAAGGTCTTCAAGAGCTGGTACGTGTAAACCCTAACACCTTCATCATCAGCTAAATGTTAGTCATTTTGTGAGTAGCTGTTTCCTGTTACACAGATAAGACTATCCAGATCTTAAAATAGTTAGATACACTCTTTGGAGGTTATGTTTTGAAAAATTGAAATAGTAATTGACATTGTTTCTGAGAAATTTTAGTTATTTATCATAGAATTATAGAACTGTTGATTGGAAGGGATGTCTGGAGGTCGTCTAGTCCAGTCTCCTGCTCAAAGCAGGATTGTCACCAACACGAAATCCGGTCAGCCATGGCTATGTCTATCTGAATTTTGAAAGCCTCCAAGGGTGGAGATTATACAGCCTCTTATACAAAATACCAATCAAATATGTAAACGCAAGTTTCCCCGTTTCAGATGCAGGTGCCCAAGTGCTGTCAGTGAAGAGCCCTCTTCAACTGAAGCCCTCAAGTTGGCTGGGCAGTTATTACGTTCTTGTCACTGTTGCCACTTGCTATTGTGCACCGTGTGGTGCATTTATGGACTGCAATATTTGTTTTCCCTTATAACATGCTTTCGGATTGCTACCAGCTTTGGCATGCTTCACACCCCACATGGTTCAGGATTTGTCTGTGGATTTCTTTCTGCTTAGACCAACTGCTGCATCACCCTTTGTTGATCCTTGTTATCCAAATTATCTCATCTTTCATAGGATTGCAAATAGAAATATTCTTCTTATGTGGGAGTAGGTATAAGCACCAGCTGGTGCTTTGTGCATTCATTTATTCTAATTTTCTTTGTAAATCTTCCCATCCAAAACCAAATTATGCTATTACATTAAGACTAATTACGTTAGGAGCTGCTCAACATGCAACATAAAATTAAATGTTATCTCACAGAGCCTGATGATTCTGCACACCAGAAAAGAAGGGTGGAAAATATTAAATTATATCAAGTTATACAGGGTACAGATGAATCAGGAGAAGTAATCGCAGGCACTCTTCTGAATGCCCAGTGCAGAGTAAGCTTTGCTCATACAGATTGGCAGAATGAGATTCCCCTGCTGTGGCTTGTGTATCTGATGTACGCTAGGCTTTGAGTTTGGCTGCCTTTCAATTTACGTGAATATGTCCTACACCTCTTCTAACCGAAGTGATGATACTTCTTACATATAACTTTCGCGTATCAAGGGAGGAGTGTCACTCAAAGTAATGTCTGCATTCTTGTGCTTTTCCCTTTCCTTTCTCTCCTGCACAGACTGTATTAATATTTGAATCATCATCTCTTGGTATCTGAGCTAACATCCTGCTGAAGTACCTGGTGCAGTGTAAATCTCAACCATTTTTTTCCAAGAACTTTGGCTGTCTGCAGGTGATATGACCACATGAGCAAGGTGCAAAGCATACAGATGTTTGCCTAATCTTTACACACTTTGGATCTGAAACTAACACCTCAGTATCTGTCTTTATACATACAGTTCCAGTGAATGTCAGGGTAGCTTTCCAACAGAATATAGGCATGTGCACAGGGAGTTTGTTCTAGCTTATCCAACAATATGTACTCTGCACTCTGACTTTTTCTATCCATGACACTGACTTAGGGCTCTTTTGAATCATAACTCAAGACAATATTTTCTTAAGAAAAAAAACAACTTTCCCTTTTTGTAAGGAAATCTAGGCTTTTGGAGTGGTAGTAGTGTTCTCAGGGAGATGGAAATTATTATACAGCTGCTTATCAGCTGCTCAAAAACTTCAAGGCACATGAACTGATTTTTATTTAGAAATTTCAATCAATAGAGACAGCTGTGGCCCACAAAATTCTCTTGGACACTGTATCTAACAGAAGTTATTACAAGGACTGCAAATCAACTCCGGGTCTTCAAGTCTGGGGCTTTATCCATGGACAGTTTCTAGGTAGGTAGTTTCTAAGCATCACAGAGCTGAACTTTTGGACCAGCCATCCAGAGAGAGCTGTGGTAGGAGATTTCCACATTGATATTTGGAGGCTAAGAATAGGTATATCACCTGGATGATTGTGGACAGCTTGTTTCCTCAAGCCAAAGACTTCAGTTCCCTAGAAAAATAGGCATAAACAAAAGAACTTTAAGGCAGGTCAGAATTGAAGCTGATCAAAAAATTATGTGCTTGGATTTACCTGACATGAACTTCAGTCAATCCAAGCAGGTTGTGTTTTCTTAGAATCAGAATGTACTTAACTCTATGAGGCAGTCTGAAACATAACGTTAGAATATCTCCTTCTCATGTATTGTGAAATTTTCTAGGAAAACTAAGAAGATTATCTATGTTGACTTCTTCCTAACAAATATTAATTGCTTTTAAAAAGCTGCTTTTTCATTCAATCTTCATCCTCAAAAATAAAAATCATTCATTTTCCAACTGAAAAATTTCAACCAGCATTTCCAAAACCAAAGTGAATAGCTAAATACACATCAGCCTGGCCTCAATCCAGTGGACAGGTTAATAGATCTGCTACTATGGCTTTTTACAGGAACCTCACCCAGTAATTTCTGCATCAAGCCGTAACTTCAAGCTGAACTCTTGCATACTCTTTGCATGCCAGTCTGCATTAAAGATTGAAGATAAAACACCTAGATATGTTCTTCGACTTCATTCCGAGTATTAAAGACCTCTTTGACCTGTTGCCTGAAGTCAGATGCTGATGAATTGCTTGTAATTGTATTCTTAATCTCTGAACTACAGAGAGAGGAGCAGTGCTCAGACCATTCAGATGAGGTTAAATTGATGAAATACCCCACTCGAGGTACATTTCTTTGGCTGTGTCCCTTAAACCGCACCTAGGCTCTTTGGAAACCACAGCATTTATAATGGCTGTCCTAGTTGCTGTGTGGAGAGGGAGGATTTGTAGCGCAGTTTGACCTTAGATACTGTGTGTTGACCTGCAACATTACTCTGAGCTGGGCAAAGACAACAGTTTTCTATATCATCATTATCTGTCTGTTGGAACACAAGAGCATCACATTTTTGTCTAGACTGCAAATACATTTTCATTGCAAGGACAAGGGAGGGGAGGGAATTTTTTCCTCTAAAAGAAACAGAACTCAAGTGAAGAGAGTAAGGAAAGCCAACAAGCTGGTTTTTGGATCAAGCTGCTGCTCTGTAGCAAGGAGCTTTGTTGTACGTCTGCAATCCATACACAGTCCCAGTTTAAAAAAAAAAAAAGAAAGAAAGGAAAAGACGTTATTCAGAAAGTTTAATACTGGCAATACCTTTCAAAAGTCAAATTAACCTTTTGGACAGTTAACCAGCATTCTGAGAAAAGCTACCATATCAGAGTGAAAAAGCACATATTATTGTTTCTTAGCTTCAGATGGCCATAACTTTGGAAAAGAAAGAAAAATGTGAAACCCTTAGAGCACAGACAGAGAAAACATTTGCATGTTTGTGTATGTTTGCTTAGCTTGTTAGGCTATGTCTTTGATATACAAGAGAACATGTCTATCAAATATTTTTCCTTTCTTCCTTGCTTTTTTCCCCCAAGATTTCACTACCATATTCCCACTTAAAGAGGGTTCTGAAGTCAAAAATCAGCCAGTGTTTTATTTTTTTTCCATGAGTCAGCACCTGAAGGCAGGTCAACCTTCATGCAGATGGCTGTATCCTTGTTAATTGTGGAGCTTTTAGCCTCTACCTCTTGGCCTTAGATTTGGAGCATGGAAGGAGAGAGATTGTTCCAGATGGCAAAAAAGGCACAGACAGAAGTAAAGAGGGTAAAACCTGTTAAAGACAAATGCAGAAAGCGGGTTTCCCCAGCAGTCTTCGGTGGTTTTAAAATTCTGAACTGGATCTTCCAGGGAAAAAGAACTTGTTTCATCCCTTTCAGCTTACTAGGTGCACAATCGTTTGCTCCCACGCAAGCCTACTTGCCACGTTTCAAACAAGTATGGAGGTCTGCCAGGAGCCAGCTTAGCAGGGGATGAAGAAGGCAAGTCAGTCTGTGGCAGCCACAGTACACAAAGGGGTGGTGCAGGCAGCAGCATAGCCCCAGCCCTGCGAACTAGTCTTCCCATTACAGCTGAGCCAGGGAGGGACCCCCGAGTCTCTTGGCACGAGCACCTACATCATGTCCCTGAGGAAGTTTCAAGCTAAGAAGGGGACAACTGTGGTCACTTGAAATGTTCTGGAGTGCAGGGTTTTTCTGTGAGCAGTTTTGGTTTCAGTAGCCCTGTTGGCTGCTACTCTGAGAACAAAATTAATTTCTCGGGTTTGGTGGGATCTCTCTCTAGGGCTTGTTTATGTTTCCGTGCAGGCTTGTGAAACGGGCTGAAGCTGGTTCAGTCGAGTATGCTGGCTGCTGCTCAGGAGTGTGCTGGGGCTCTCAGCGCCGGGGCAGTTTCTGATGACCTGCCACTGCATGCTGACATTGGTGGTTGTTATTGTCATTCCCACCAGGAAGTGACAGATTTTTGTGTAAAGTGCCAGGTCATTAAGTAACTCTGTCTTGGTTCAGTACCTTCATTTTTATGCTGTAGTGGTTGGATACTGTTACAGGAAAAAGATTTCTTATGAATAAATGACATTGAAACAGAACCTTGTAAAGGAACTGTAATACACTGCATGACTGCACGTTTTCTTTTTCTTATTTTTTTTTTAAGTCTGCATCCTGCTGATTCTTCAACACTTCAGGTTTTGTTCAAGCTCACATAAGTTACTACACATAGGACTATAAACTACAAATGGTGATACCTGCACTTAATGACTCTGTTTAAATAACGAAAATAATTACAAGGTTTTTATTCAAGAATCATATCTTTCCATACAGGACAATATATTCTGGCTGTAGAATTCAAAAGCTAGCAATAGAAGCTATTCTACTTTATAGTTGCTTCTTTTTCAGGAATATCAATGAGATAATTCTTAAGAGTTTGTGTGATATTAAAAGCCTGCCATTTTAAAAACACAGATCAGGCTCCAAGTTGATCAAGCTAAGCACTTCTTGCATCTGGTTGTTGAAGTGAGAGTAGCAACAGTTTTGAGCATGTTTGGACTGAGGAAGAGTGTTTGGAGATGAAACAGGAGCTGTCACGGATTCTTTAGGCTGGTGTGGAAAGAGCTAACCTAGCAAGGTTTTAATGAGGGCAGAAATTGAGCTCTGCGGTTGGTAGGACTAGTCTAACATTTCAGCTCATGCTTGCGGTAGACTGGATTCAGCCTCTTCGGGTGGAGGCATTGCCAGTGCTCCTTTTCATTCAGAGGTAGCTTCAATTTACACCCTTGATAACCTGCAGCTGCTCAAAATGTGCAAGTAAATAGTGTTTGTGTCTCTCCCAGAGGCCTGATAAATATCAGGAGAAAGATAGTCATTGCACCCAGCCTATAACAAAAATGATGGCAAAATATAATAAAGGGAAAGAAGTTTTTTCTCTTAAAATTGTATTGCCTTTACAAATGAGATACTTTATTGGCATGATACAAAATACAAGTAAAGTTTATCTGAGCAGTTACAATCACTGAAATAGGAGTAGGTGTGTCTAGTGGTACTGTATCTTGGCGCTTTTTTATATTGTTCACTTGAAAATTTGCAGCATTCAAAGGAAGATAATAAGCTTTTCATCTATTTGTTGGGTTAGAGAATAGGTCCTGTTTGCTTCTCACTTTTAATCACAGTTGAGTGAAAATTTTCATGTGAAACTTTTTTCTAGACAAATTCAGAACTTTAAAATGTTTCATATATACAAATCAGTTTCATAACTTGCTTTGAAATCATTATAAAATGCTTTACTTACAAAATTACACAATATCTTTTTAAACAAAATTTTGGTTTTGGTAATTGAAATAGTTGCTTTGAAAGTCCCACCTCCTCCCCTTTTTTTACAATTGTAAACCATCAGAATCGAAAGGAGATATATAGGCTTTGTAAAATGAAACTTTTTAAAGGATCTGAAATTATAATTTCAAATTTTCCTTTGTCTGAAAATATCTGATTTACTTTCATTACATATTATAATGTTGTCTTGAGAAATTTGAAGTAGCCATGAACTGGAAATACATTTTTTACCAACTTTGCTGTTCCTCACTGGGCTGTTTCCTGAGCCCCTTGATAATAGCAGTGCATTGCTTATCCTTTTGAGCGAACATTTTTCAACTCACATGTAGCTGATACCACTATTTTTCTTCCTGCTTTCACTGGGTTGATGAAAAGGTTTAAAACTTAACTACTGTCTTAGAAAGGTATTGGAGAACTGTGGGGAATGCTCCTTCAGAGTTAGAATTTCAGCTAATGTATTTCAGAAGTCTTGAGCTGGAAATAGTGGTATTAGACACGTTCACAGTCCTTGAGGACTTGACCATCAGATCCAGTCACTAAACAGGTCTTAACATATTTATCCTGCTTACGTTTGAACTTGAATTGAAAATTGCTTTGGGTAAATTGAACTAGTAATTTTTTTTCAGTTGTAAAAATCTACCTTTGGTTTGGCACAAGGTGGCTAGAAAAAGATTAGGTAGAGCAGTCATCCACTCTGAAGTCTGAGTTGATGAAAATGACACAGGGGGCTTCCATCACAGAATCACAGAATAGCCAGGGTTGGAAGGGACCTCTGGAGATCATCTAGTCCAACCCCCCCGCCAGAGCAGGGTCACCTACAACAGGTTGCACAGGACAGCGTCCAGGCGGGTTTTGAATGTCTCCAGAGTGGGAGACTCCACAACCTCTCTGGGCAGCCTGTTCCAGTGCTCCACCACCCTCAAAGTAAAGAAGTTCCTCCTCATGTTAAGATGGAACTTCCTGTGTTCAAGCTTGTGCCCATTACCCCTCGTCCTATCAATGGGCACCACTGAAAAAAAACTGCTCCCATCCCCCTGGCATCCTCCCTTCAAGTATTTGAAAGCATTAATAAGATCCCCCCTCAATCTTCTCTTCTCTAGACTAAAGAGACCCAAGTCCCTCAGCCTTTCCTCATATGAAAGATGTTCCAATCCCCTAATCATCTTTGTAGCCCTTTGCTGGACCCTCTCCAGCAGATCCCTGTCCTTCTTGAACTGGGGAGCCCAGAACTGGACGCAGTATTCCAGATGCGGCCTCACCAGGGCAGAGTAGAGGGGGAGGATGACCTCCCTCGACCTGCTGGCCACACTCCTTTTGATGCACCCCAGGATGCCATTGGCCCTCTTGGCCGCCAGGGCACATTGCTGGCTCATGGTCATCCTGTTGTCCACCAGGACTCCCAGGTCCCTTTCCACAGAGCTGCTCTCCAGGAGGTCGGCCCCCAACCTGTACTGATGCATGGGGTTATTCCTCCCCAGATGCAGTACCCTACATTTACCCTTGTTGAATTTCATTAAGTTCCTCTCTGCCCAACTCTCCAGCCTATCCAGGTCACGCTGTAAAGCAGCACAGCTTTCTGGCGTATGAGCCACTCCTCCCAGTTTAGTGTCATCAGCAAACTTGCTGATGGTACACTCTATCCCTTCGTCCAGATCATCGATGAATATATTGAACAGGACTGGACCCAGTACTGACCCTTGAGGGACACCACTTGTTACTGACCTCCAACTAGACTCTGCACCACTAACCACAACCCTCTGAGCTCTCTCTGCTAGCCAGGTCTCAATCCACCCCACTGTCCATTCATCTATCCCACACTTCCTAAGCTTGCCAGTGAGGATGATGTGGGAGACAGTGTCGAAAGCCTTGCCAAAGTCAAGGTAGACAACATCCACTGCCCTCCCCTCATCCACCCGTCTAGTAACCTCATCATAAAATGCTATCAGATTAGTCAGACACGACTTCCCCTTAGTGAATCCATGTTGACTACTTCTGATAACCTTCTTTTCATCCATCCGAAAAATTCAACCCAAATTTATAATATTAGAGACAAAATTGTGCCACTTCTGCCAGTTGTGGAACGTACCTCAGTGCATGAGCAGTCCCAGCAGGAATCAGTAGGGCTTCTTAGGTACTAACTTAGTATGTGACTTCAGATTAGATGGCAGAAAACCATTTAACAAATTATTAATCAAGACTTTCAAATTACTCATTTAATTTTTGGTCATATTTATTATGTTTATAGCACTTCCAATATACATATGGTGTATTTAATCGTAATGTGTTGCTTCAAATAAAAGTAGTATTTAAGATAATTCATGTGTTTTCATGCCACTGAAGCTCATGGCTGAAATGGTTCCCTTCCAAGATCATGAAGATCTTGTATTTAGTATTTTTTCTATTTGCATTCAAGCCTTAGTTAACTACTGATAAATGGTTAAAGAGAAGATCCTTTTATGTGGGCCTCCTCATTCCCATTTCTAGGCTTTGCTCTAGCTCTGCAGATGTGTCTCACATTCATGAGCATCTGAAACAAGTCTGAGTTTTGCTTTTTTCCTAGCAAGTATCCTTTTCTTGGATCAAATCCATTAGCTCGTTTCCCTTGAGCCACTCTTTTAAATGCAGAAGGATAATGTTTAATTTCAGGTAGCAACTCTTTTAAGCAGAACAGGTTTCACAATTCATAAAATAGTTTTTGTTAAAGGTATTTTTGTAAAAATATTTCTGACATGACTGAATTGCTGGGCTGTTATTAAAATGCTGTATTTTGGAAACAGTGACATTTCCACGTGGTCTTTTACATAGGCTCTGTATTTGTAATCTGTTGATGCTTTTATAAATGGTATGCAATGCACAGGAGAGTGAGTTTGCACATCCTTTTCTGTTCATGCACGCTGGCCTGTGGACTATAAATGGAACAAAAGGATGGACTTCAATGGGCACTTACCACTTTGCAAGATAAATATGTGTTGATGAGTTAGAACTTTCTTGATAAGCCTGCAGTAGTTTAAATAAAGACTGTGCCACATATATTTTTCTTGTTATTTTTAGAAGTCCAGCTCCAGTGCGACCTGAAACTACGCCATCAACTGGCCCTACAGAAAAGCAGGAAATTAAAGTTTCTCGTGTGAGGAAGCTAACGAGGCAGTATAGTTTGTGAGTAACATATAGCACTATCTTTATGTTTTTGCCCACTGCAGCTGAAAATGAAGGGGGATGCTAATTATTGCTCTAGTTTTGCCTTCTGAAAGGCGTGAGTGCAATTACATGATAACGATCTTATACTGATACCGTTCCTTTCATCTCTGAGAATCTTTAAGCTTTTAATACGAAGTGAATTTGCTGCCCCTATGCAGTTGCTAACCCTCAAAATTGCAGGCCCTCTGTCTTTTTCCAAGTTTATAGGTTAGGAATTAAAAACCTCTTTTCTACATGAAATGTCAAAGACCTGGTGTGAGCTGGAGCAAGCTGCTCTGTCTGCTTCATTACAACCTCATTTGTGAAATGAGGAAAACAGTCCTTAGCTGGTGGGTGGTCAAGCTGTGCTGTCAGCTATTCCCTCTCAGAAAGTGCACCCTCTCTCTCCCTTTCTCCATGATTTTGTCACGTGCAGAAATGGCTGAGCCCAGTACAGCTGCAGCCAGCAAAGTTAGGTGTCTCAGTCCTGGCAAGACTGATCTGTGCCTATAAGGGCTTTGGCATCCCATTTACACCTAATTGGTCCAATCTGAGAGTCTCTGGAGATGTGAGGTACTGAATAGATGTGGAAATCAGTTTGTTGATTTGTCCTTCATCTGAAAGGACAGACAAGGCCACTAGAAACTAGGGGATTAAACTGAGTAGAGAAGGAAAAAAGGGACAATGTCAGCATAAACTTATTAGTACAAGAACACCAATGCCAGAATGAAGAAAAAGATATGTACGTTTTCTATGTGTAATGGCAACTGTTAGTCCCTCCAGCAATTTAACATTCTAGTGTCACTAAATATACAGCAACATTAGGAAAAGTTATCCTTCTCTCCAAAAGGATTCTAATAAATATCAATATGTAGTTTTCTGTCTCACTATTAAGAACACTAGCTTTGGATATTAAAAAAAAAAAAAAAGGCAATCTAAATCACCAAAACTGAAAAAATATTTAGAAGAAGAAACAAAAGAATGAAACAAATTGAAGCTGGGAGGAAAATGAGCAATAAGCCAAATTGTTTGTTGTCCAAGAGACCAACACTGACATACGGGAACACACAGCCACAGCTTGGTCAGGAGGCCACATAATATGCTCTCTTTTACCGTGATACATCAACCAATATGATTTGAAAAGGAGACAGGAGATGGGAGTTGACAAGTCAAGCTGGGAAGCTTGGTTCCCTTATCGCCTGCTAATGCTGAAGGTAAGGTGAACTTGGCAGCGTTCGGTCGGAGCAGTTTCCCAAGTCCTGAATGAAGCCTGCTCACTCACTCTGCCCAGCATAGCTCAGACAGCAGTATGCTTTTCTTGAATGAGACACCACTTCTACCACCTCTTTTTCTACAAGCCAGGGGAAGAAAATCTCCTACGCATTTCAAGATGCATCTGATTTTTCAAATTTTGGTAAAATGCAGGGACTTGCAGATAGCAGTCAGCAAAGGAAAAGGCTGTAACACTGAGAGGAGCAATTATTTGATGCTCTTCATATAGCAGGTAATGAACAGGACACAGTGGCTCATTCTACTCTTTGAGCACACTGATATGTATGGACAGGCAAGAAATTCATGTCCTATCGCAAGTATAGTCACAGGTTTTGTATGCACACATGGAAAAGTTTTAACCTAAACAGGTTGTTAAATACTGCTACACGGCAAACAAAGAGAACAGGGTTATGCTGTGTAGACAATTTTCATGTAAAGGGTATCTTGGTCATCTTACGTATGTAGAAGCAGAAAATTTCCCATGGGACCATCAAAGTAAGGTAGTAGGATAAATTGGTGTCGAAGATAACAAGTCTAGTGAGAAATCAGTTTTTAAGAATCTGGGTGGAAAAAAATTGCTCTGGGGTAGGTTAGGGATGAAGCAGAATCAGCTATTCCTAGATCATTCTTGTGTGAGAAAGTGTTTAGCCAACCCATTCTTAAAAGGCAAAGAGAAAATCTTTGGGTCAGAGACCAAGCACCTCCCTTTTCTGTACGTGAACAGTCAGCTGGTCCCCCAGAGGTGCTGAACACCTGCAGAACACGTGGCCCCACACCTGGGAACAGCACTGAGGAAAGGAGAGGGTAAATGAAAATGAGTGAGAGGTTCTCCTGGAGAGAAGGAAAAGGATGCTAAGGAGCACTGGGAGTAACGGTACCACAGAGAATTTGGTAGTGCCTAGGAAGAGCAGAACTTGGGAAGGCAAGAGCTGAAGTGACAAATAGTATGGTGGGAGGCAAGTGGAATGGAAAGGAGAATAGAAGCAGAGACATGCAGTGGAAAAAGGTATGGTGTTATTACATACATAGAGAGAAGCAATATTTAAACAGTATATTTTTAAAGAAATATATTTAGTATTCAGGAGCGAATTCTCTATTTTTTATTGGTGAGTTTTTGAAGAACCAGTTTTGAGCATGTCTTGCCCTCATGGATTTTCAGTTGTCCAGTGTTAGGCATGAGGAACAGCACCTCAGGTGCACATAAACACATCTAAGCACGGGTGTCACCTATGCTATGACTGTGTGTAGGGCTGAAGAGTCTACAGTTAAAAATATGGCCATGACTTTTTTCTTTTTTGGTAGACCCAAATTCTATTCAATTTAAATTATCTTGTGTCTGGACTGAAAATATGGGAAATGCAAAGAAATAGTGAAGAAGTACTGTGAAAGGAATACAGTGAAGAATTCCAGTTCTCAGACTTACAGCTTGCATGACTGATAAGAATGGATCCTAACCCTTAGCTTTAGTTCCCAGACACAGAGAAGCCTTTCTGAATTGGCAAGTTCTCGACAATTTTCCACTTCCTTGTATGCAACAGAGCAGCTTTACCCAGCAAGGATGGGGAAGGTGCCAGTGTATTCCTGCTGAGAGTGGGGAGCAAGGACTGAGAAAACGTCAGCTACATGTTTCTGACAGAGAGATTAACTAGGTCAACAGCCAAATTCTGGCTTTTTGCATTAATAAAACATCTATTGAACAGGCCCAAAAGATTTTGCATTTTCTTTCCAGCATTAAACCAGTGTATTGTACATGCTCTGGTGCTGAATTCTATCCTTACCCAGAAGAAATAAAAAATGGAGCACGGAAAATATATCATTAATGGCCATAGCTTTATACCATAATAAAAAAACATGGTTATCACCCAAACAAGCCACCATAAGACTGTGTACCCTGTATGTGGTTTTGAAGTACTGTGTTGCCCACGCATGCTGCCTTCAAGTAGCACCTAACCGAGTACAGTTCTGCTCTGGAAGTGTCTGTCAAACTGGTATGACAGGCTTCTGTACACTGTGACTACCTACTTGGTAACTTAAAGTTGGTGCCATTTTATGAGCAGAAATCATTTTTCTCATCATTTTTCTCCACACTTTAAACTGTCAAGCTGTAGTCTTTTCACACATCGTTCCCAGTAATAAAGGTTCTGTAGGCCAAATGGTGACTCTTTATCTCTGTTCAGTTGCAATTAGCGACTGGAAACATCCTGACTCAGGGCTGACTGATCCCAATGATTTGTAGTCAATGGGGCTCTACAAAAGTAAATGAAGTTATAATATTCTCTACTGGCTTTCATTTAGTGGTGACAGTAGGTGAGATGGAAGGAGCTCAGCTTGACAGCCTAGAGCCCAAGGGAAGCGTGCAACCTGGTTTCAAATAATATGTTTTCTGTGTAAACGGAATAAATGGGACAGGAAAAAGATACTCTCACAAGAATGTTTCTAAAGAGCTTCTTTTTGGAGTCAATCAAAGTCCTTTAAAACCAGTTTGAAAACAATAGAATAGACTAGCTGCATAATAGGTGTCAAATCTTCTGTTGGTCTAAAGCCAATGAAGCAGTTGGTCCCATGGATGGATCTAACCAGATCTGTTCTTACCAATACAGCAAGCGTCCATAGAAAAGAATAAACATTAAAGTAGAGGAATATCAAATCGGTTCATTTATTCTCATATACATACACCATAGAACACTACTTGCACATCATATCCATAAGATTTCCATTTGCAGATGAGAGTTACATTTAAAGAAATCTTTAAAGCTTAAAAAATCTAATTTACTTGAAAAGATAGCTGCATTGCAGATGGAAGAGTAAACAGAAATTAACTCCAAAGCACTATAGCTGACATACAGGTTTCCAGTGCCTCCTCCAGCACAAGTACTGTCAAAATCGGGTGACATTTTCCAATGAGAAGATCTGTCTGCTTTTATCAACTGCAGTGATGAAGATGACCTTCCTCCAGCATTGGCAGCAGCAGCAGCAGCATCAACACCTGTGTCTTCAGCATCTCCCGGGTCACAGAAAACATGTACGCCACAGACGTCAGAAGGACAAACACAGGTTTCACCTGGTGGCAAGGTAATATGCAAAGAGATGAGCTTATGTCAGTTGGGAGAGAATTCAAGAAGGGTGGGAGGAAGTTGCAGATGACATTTTTCCTTAGATGGAGTAATTCTACATTTAGGAGTAGTGTTTAATGCAGAATTGTAGTAATATGTTTAACCTGTTGTGTAAGGAAATATTTAGAGTCTGCTCCAGGACCCAACTAAAATCAATAATAGTTTTTCATCAGCATTAGGGGGCAGTGGATCAGGATTAAATTAATATTTACCCTGATTTCAAAGGTGCATAATTTTGTTGACTGTCTCTCCTGAGTAGCCATACTTAAAAAACATGGTGTGAAATTGAAATTCATTTGGCTATCCATGCTTTAAGGAATCAAAAAGATCCCCAGAAACAACAGAATTACAGAAAAAAAATGTTTTTTCAAAGCTGGGTTTCTTCTTTGCCTTTAGAGTTCCACAGATGCTGGAAGTACATTTGCTTTGGAGCCAGGTGACCTCCTGATGGATTTCACAGAGGCCACACCTATGGTAAATAATTTCAGTTTGCAACCAGGAAAATGTAAAAGTTTTCAATAATTTGTCTGCAGCTAAAATTAATGGGATACTATGCAATGTGTTGGATAGTGCACAGGAATAAAGTAAGTTTCCTTGATATTCAGTGATCCTGAGCATCTTTCAAACTCAGCTCAGCATCTCTGAAAATCAATCAACAAATATTATGGCTGAGCTTTCAAATGAGATTCCTTATTGTGGGAGGACTTCTTGTTTCTCTCTCCTACCTGAGTATCTTTACACCTTGCTGCACTGGTGTCACCCACCTCTTTTGTCCCTTTATCGTAGATTCCTAATGTGATCATAGAGTTGCTTTTGGGATTTGTCTGGAAAGTCCCTTCTCCCCACAAGCTTGGCTCAGACCTTACCCAATAGCCAATCCAAAGATGTGTACCTGCACTTTCATGTTTCATTAGCAGAGTGCTTGTCTTCAGTTTGAGGCGAAATGGTCTATAACATGTTGATTATTAACCTCTTTTTTTTAGAGGTACATGATTTGTATTTTTGCTTAAAAGCAGAGGAGAGATGCTTGTCCCACTGAAGTCAAAATGCCTCTTGAGTTCAGTGATCTCAAGCTCTCACCTCAGATTCCCAGCATATTAGCTGAAGGATCACAGTATGATCTTTAACTTTTTCCAGTTTTCTTTTGCATTGCAAATAGCTCTAATGCCAGAGCTCCCCTGCTGTCCAAAGCCATTTTTGCTGTCTTCTGGAAACCATGTCTAAAGCATATAAAAAGCACAACAGGGACGGCACTACGTTTTTGGCATAAACATTTTTGTGTTAAAGTACTTCTCTTCTGGGCATTGCTTCCACTACATGGTTAGGTCCTTGTTTACAGTATTGGATAGCTGCTGTGGGAATGTGCATTTTGCTTCAGAGACAGTATGGTACCAGTCTGTAAATAACTGCTTGTGTCCTGTTACCACTGGATGAGAGATGTGGCTTCCCCTGCAAGTCCAGTGAAGTGACGGCTTATCCCTCCTAGGCCTCTCCCTGCTTGTGGAAGGGATGTGAATATTCAGCCATGGCTTTTTGGCTTCAGAGGCACTTTGAGGTGGGCACAGGGTGTGCTGTGCCTAGAGACTTGCTGCTGTGGATGGGAAGACAGGTTTGTTGCAGAGGCCTGGGCAGGAGCTAGGGAGCAGCTGAGACTGTCACCTGTATACTTCAGCTTGGGAATGGACAGTGGCCCTAGAAGGATAGAGAGGTCTGCATCGCTGTTCTCTCTCATGCAGTTTTGAGCCTGTGGAATTGTTTCTTCACAAAGTCCTTGAGGGCACTTGATGGTCCCTCTGTAACTTCAGGAGGTTCAATAAGAATGTTCTTCACCTCCCATCAAAGTGCTATCGACACCCGACCTGTTCCTGCTGACCCTTTTCTTGTCTTTGCCCTTCAACGTGGCTCTGCTGAACAGTCCTTTTGCCCCCAAGGCTTTTATACTGCAGATGTTGAATCTCTGTACTGCAGCAATTTGAAATTTAAGGGGCCCTCTATCTCCTTGAGCCCCTAGATCTCTTTGGTGGGACAACTGTTCCAGCACTAGCATCTGCAGTGAGAGTACAGTACTTACTGCTCCTGCATCCACCATATGGGAGGGACCTGCTGTTGCACGTGAAAATACCATTGCAGACTGAGGAGCGTCTACAGAAATGAGAAGGTTTATGTGCAACCTCCTTGAAGTGTTGGGTGCTGAAACTATCCCATTCCAAAAAGTGACAGGAAGAGATGTATTTAAGCTGAACAACACCCCCCATGCCCACCCCGTACATTTCTGGGGGAAGGGAAAATTAAAAGGGAAAGAGAAAAAGCGGTGCAGCATTCTGCAGCCTTTGTCTGTAGTTTGGATTGGCAAGCTTCAGGCAGACTGAAACTGAAACTACCTGAAAAGAAGTTGTAGCGAGGTGGGTGTTGGTCTCTTCCCAAGTAACAAGTGATAGGTGGAGAGGAAACCACCTCAAGTTGCACCAGGGGAGGTTTAGATTGGATGTTAGGAAAAAAATCTTCACCAAAAGGGTTATGTGGTACTGGAACAGGCTGCCCAGGGAAGTGGTTGAGTCACCATCCCTGGAGGTATTTGAAAGGCATGTAGATGGTGCTCAGGGACATGGTTTAGTGGTGGACTTAGCAGTGCTAGGTTAAGAGTTGGACTCAATGATCTAAAGAGTATTTCCAACCTAAATGATTCTATGATTCTATATAGGTTAGATTGTGCTTCTCTGTCTTAATAACGTGTTTGTGGCTAAACTGTAAGTAATTATCCTGTGGAGTTTACTAATAGATTTCTTATTCTAAAAAACATTATACCATATCTTACTGTATTAATTAGAATTTTAAAAGATGAGTCATGGAGACTTTAGCAACTGACCTGCTCTAGAGAACATAGGTTTGTTTTTTGTTTCCATTTAACAGAAGTAAGCATTACACATCTTTCCCTTTCCAGCTGAGGATACAGGCTCTTTTCCCTAAATATTTCACCTAATCACGCTTTCCCCTTTCTTACCCCTCCATTTGCTGACGTAACTTATCACACTGTATGTTCATAAACTAACCTTCTATGACTTTCTTGGTTTTAATATTTCAGAGAGCATGTATTGCTCGGCATCAATCAACCCTTTTTGTTTTGTTTAACGTCTGTAAAGGTCAGGTTGTTCTCTACAGAGGCGTTATTGTTTACAGACCTTTCTCTGCAGTTTCACTGGCTACAGGCTGCTCTCAACTGAGGTTTGAATGAGAAGTTTTCTCTTCAGGGGGAGAGGCTCCAAACAAAAGCAAGCTAAGGGGGAATGAGTAACTTTGAGCCAGTCTGATTATTTAATAATTTTGTTGTGATAACATGTGCTGTCGTTTGAGGGTCAAGATCACGTACAACTTGGCATCACGTTACTGTCAAGTCAGTGGTAGTGTGCTGGTTTTGCACACTGTGACCTGGCCCTTGGGAAGTTGCTTGTTATTTTTGCACCCATTTGTTTCACATTCAGTGACAGGTACAATATCTAAAGGGGTCATTCATGCTGCCTGATTTGGGGTATTTGCCTGAGGTGATAGGGTTGGAAGTTCAGGTTCCTACATAGACAGGGGGGTTCCTGCAGAGGGACATTCAAACAGCTGTCTTCTCTGTGTTGTCTAGACTAGAGAGACTAAGGCACCTAAATTGGACACCTAAAATAAACTTTTTTTTTTTTTAATTTTGGTCATGATATATGCTGCCAAACTTCCCCGGTTCACTGGAGAGCTGCTAATTTGAGGTCGTTTCAGACATTCTCCCTTCTCTCCTTCTCTTCTATAACATTACTGGCAGAGAGTGATTAATAGTCACTGACTCAGCTGCATGATCTTCATTGTTCAGCGTCTAATCATTGATGTTTCTTGATGGCCTTGGGTTTTATCCATGTTTTGCTGCTGTTGCACATACAATGGAAGCTTTAATACATGCTGAGAGTTACAGCTAGAAGTGGAGCTCACAAAACCAAATTAACTTATAAAAATGGAAGGATTAGTGAATGAATTGGATTAATAGAATTCATCCAGGCTGCCATGCAGGGATCAGAGCAGTCAAATTTGTCTACTCAGTCAGCCTGGAGGAGCTACTGTGTTATATACAAGAACCAGCTGAGCTCTAATGGTCACTTAGTCATCAATACTTAGACTACCAGTAACAGCAGGGCAATCGCGAGGCAGACTGATTTCAGGAAATCATTTTGCAGGAGAAATAATACACATTTACTAATGAGATTGCGTAGAAGGAACAGTATCCTTTTGTCCTCTGCGCTCCTCAAACCATGTGATTTATGCCTGCTTCTATTCATTTTTCAAGTAAATCCTACAAATAGTTGATTACAACTAATTACATGCTGTCCTTAAAATCATCATATCATGTGCAGAAGAAAATCCCTATCTTTTTGTACCACTTCATTGTGACTTTAAGCAGTATACCTGGCTTGTATGTAAACAAGATTCAATCTCCTGCTTCCATATTTGAGAGAACTGGATTTTTTTTAAAAAATGCAGCCTTATATATGAAGAATTGTAGTATCATATTATGAGCATCCTTATTGTGGTTTATTAAAATTAGTTTTATCACTGTAGTAGGCTCTTTCTGTCACCAGTCTTTCTTTCTGTCTCATGTTTCTAGCTTTTATAGAACTGGAAATGAAAGCTTGAGCTCCAAGCTATTCTATTCCAGCTTACAATCAGTATGATTTGTGACATGGGTATGAATGCAGAGCTTTCTTGTTTCATTACAGAAAGCTCAGTCCTAAGACCCTGAATGAATGTAACAGCTGCTACACCATGCTGACAAATACCTTCCCAACCAAGAGAGAAAGGTGATGCCTGCAAACTTCAGTTTGACCTGGTGGAGTAAGACAAAATAAATAAGAATTAACAGTCTTACACACAAAATGTAGCTATCCCTAAACTTGGACTAAGGCTTATAATGCAAGGTGGATGGGCTAAGACTACATCATGTTCATATCTGAAGAGATATCAGAGAGCACCGATTTAAAGCTGGCAAGTGCAAACTATGGGTTCTTATTTCATGCTGTATCGAATGAATAAATTTCTAGGGCTTCACCTGCCATCTATTGGTGGAAAACAGTAAGTAGAAAACTATTTGCCTTTTCAAAACTTGAGATAAAACATTAAAAGGTATAAACTATTGGTATGGTAGTTTAAAAATGAAAAATAAATAGCCTTCAGTGTAAGACGAGATATTTTTATATTTTTATTTAGAATGAGCTGGAAACAAATATTTTTATTCCAGTAGTAGCATTACTAGTGTAAGCAATCCTGTTCACTGAAAATGATCTCATTGAGTCTTACTGAGGGGTAGTGAATAGTGGAGAACAAGTAAAGAATCTTCTCATTCCATTCCCATTTAATATTTTTTATATTGATAAAGAAGAGTTGATTGGATTTTTACTTGCTATTTTTTTATGACAGTTTTGCAAGGTTGCAATAAACCAAATAACAGAGTGGGAAATTAGTTCAGTATTTCCTGCCTTCATTTTGAAGATCTTTTCACTTACTGTGCAAAGCAATTTTTCAGTGGAAGACAGGCAAACATATCAAACTCTAATAGCTCCATAACCAGTGCTTTTGGCTTTGAATTCTAAACAAAAGCAGCTATAATGTAATTCAAGACTAATAGTTGAAGGGCATTAGATAGCATGTATCTACCACCTAACTGGCTGAAAGCATAGATCAAGTATCTCTGCATGCCCCAGAGGTCTTTAAAACACCTCAGTCAGAGACAAATTTATAAATGCTTTATTTGTGGTGAACTGCATAGTGAAGATAAAATAGGTCTTCTCAAAAAAACTTAGGAAGGATGTGTGATATATCTCACACTTAGAAGCTTTCTACTTTTACAACTTCATAACAAAAAAAATATATTTCTTAGTACAAGAAGATTTGGAAGCAATAAATATGACCTGAATTCAAAGGACAACATTCAAAAAGGCTATTTTCTAAGCTGGCCTCTCAATTAACAGTATTTGCACACTCAGGTTTACAAGCAATGGCCAATTATAAGCAAAAGAATTTGCACAAAGCGGTTTGTCTGTTATATGTACAGTTATACATACAGAGAAGAACTCAAAGCAGTAAGCAACATGTTAAACATACATTTATTCCCAGTTTCAAGTTCGTGCCCTTTAACTCCATATTAAACTAAGAAAAAGCAAAGAGCAGCAATTGCTAAAGCAAACAACTTTAATACAAAAAGCTTGAACAACAGTTCCATAGGAACTCAAGGAATACTTTAAATTTACTGATATTGCAAAGGACCTTTTTTCTACTGCAAGAAAAGGGCATCAACCAGATAGGAATACAATTCAAAGGGGTGCACTGTGGTGCTCAGTCAGACTAAGTATGAGACATTTGACTGAGGGTTTGCAGAAGGTGCTCAGTGCTGCCTGCAGTGCAAGGCTCCTGGGAGCACACAGTCTGAACCAAGCAAATGCAAAATAGCTGAGCATCATTTAGGTTTATATAAAGCACGCTAATAACTAGAGAGGGTACTTAGCACATTTTTAAAAACAATCATGCTACTTGGGCAGCCAGAATAATGGGTGAATACATTTTGGAATGGACTGTCACGCTTCCTGATAGCTGAATCTTATAGTCTGCGCACATAAAGCACTATAAATAGGACTTGCAGCTAATACGTCTGCATGTTCAAGCATGGGGCTTTCTGGTGGATGCCAGTCTCATAAGCAGTCTATTGAGTTACTAAGATGCAAGATAACTGAGTGTCTGGGAATGCAGTCAGGCTCAGAGACTGCCTGTTGGATCTTAGTTTAACATCCACTAAAAAATGTAAAATGCTTTGACTGCTACCCGACTATTTGGGGATTTGCTCCCATTACAGAAGGGCACGTGGAGTCAGTGAAGAAGTAAAATGAGAGAATGCTAGAAGATGAACTCTAAACATCTAGATTTACTTTTTTATTTTTCTTCTGTTTACATGATTTAAATTAATTGGCTCAATGAATGTTTTTCCCCCCATTATCTGCATGCTGAGCGGAACAACTTGGTGCACTCTGTAGATGTTTGACAGATGATTCAACACTTTTAACTAATTGAAAGTGAATTCCACAAGAAATAAAAAGATCCACAAGGTGAAATCCATTGCTGACTTTGTACCAGTGGACACTGTGATAAATTAGTTATGATGTGTACATGAGTAAGAAAAGGTACAAAAAGGGGGAAAGGTGTTAAGTGGAAAAAAGTGCAGGCATGATGCTACGCTGTGCCAACTTTATATCTCCTAATTCACTGCTTTAAAATACTAAATGACTCACTGGCCCATTTTTTATAAAACTTGAGATGAAGGTAAGGGTGGAATGTCAGAAGGTAGTTTGGATCAAGAGGGTATAAGCCAGAAGTGACAAAATCTGCCACAGACAATTACTTTTAGTCATCTCTGTCCATTTTAAGATGCAGTCCTAACTGTCCTCTGGCATTCCATGTACCTGCCCATGCCTGTAGAAATTATCAAAGAAGCAAAAACCTATCCATATATGTGTTTTCTGCCAGATCATGAAAGCAGAGCTGGTCATGGAGCTTATAACTTTGGGTGGACTCCATAGCTGGCCTGCCGTGTGCTGAGAGCTCATTTGAGAAGACATTTACACCAGAAGACTGATGAGTCTTCTACCACCTGTGTGCCTGCAGGGAGATACAGTCAGGAAAATAGCTTAGAGAGCTGCTAGTGCTCTGTAACTAAAGTCTGCGAGATTGTTGCCCTGTGGCAGGATGTTTGCTGCAATACAGTACATTTGCAAGCAGTGTAGTTTGTGGAGTAGTACTCCAAATGGGACTACTGTGGCTGTTGAACTAACTTGAAAATGAAGTTTGATCAATTTATGAGAGGGACTCTAGGATGTGCTTGACTGCAGTAACAGTGATTTGAGGCCAATTGACAGGAAGATCCTAGGGAGACTGCTCCCCAACAATGCAGAGCATCTGAAACTGCCAAACACCATAGGCAGGGCCGTGCAAGACTGTCTGTGTGCTTCTTTTTTTGTGTAATTAGTTCAACAACCATTTTTAGTCCAAAGCTTTTCTAAGTACCTCTGAAGTGATGTAGATTGTGACCACTTCAGCAGCAGTTAGTAAAGTCAGAAAACTGGAGCATCATAAACATTATTGTAGCTTAAAAAAAAAGAAGAAAACACAACCTGCAATCCCGGTCTCCTGCCTCCCCATCAAAAACGTGATCATTCCATGACAGTACCAGCTTTCTCTTTTGCTTGAAATCAGCATCAGAATAAGTGAAGGGGATCAAGTAAATGCAAGCAAACAGATTTTAAATAGGCTGACATCTACCTCCTGCTGCAAACTGAATCTTTTCTTTTAGAACATGCATATTGTTGTAAATCATGTCTGATATGTTCAATCATACTTTTGCTCAATATATTTTTAAATTTCATATTATTGCTTTACTTTTCAAGTAAATGTATTTCATGTCCTTAGAAGCAGTAAGCAGGTATAACATCTGCATAAGAAGAATAAAAGCAAACAACAGACAGGGCTTTTCAGACACAGAGCATCAACTTTTGGATATACTGACTGAGTCTCCTTCTTTTCCACTCTACAGTAACCCATGTAACAGAAAAATGTTCAGCTTCTATGCAAAAGCCTACTTGAAACTAGGTATATCTTTTTATGTTCACTCTCAATAAGTACAGTGATGAAGCTATTATGTCTCAAATCTTTTGATAAAGGCACATTAATCACCTTTCCTTTGGCCTGAGAAGTACATAATTCCTTTTGTCTCAGCAGCTGTGAAGTTCATAATCTTTCTTCCTCACTGTGATTAGTGACAATTACATTTAGACTCCAGTGAGTAACTATTGTGTAGTTGTTTTCTTTCCAACCCACTAATGAATCGATATGTGTGTAATTCTAATTCACATTTTTCCAGTGTGATAGCAAGTGTGATGCTAACTGCTTGGCTGTTCTGTGGAATTTCAATTGAATGCCTCCCAGCTCCAACAGAAAATGGAAACATCTGCTTTCCGAGCTGATTTTTGACTGGCTGGGTGACTCAACTTGTAAAAACAGCAAAAAGAGCAAGTAAACTTTCTTTTTATTTGCCACTCAGTTGAATAATCGGAACTGATAGGAAATCTTTTTTTTGTGTGCTTTGATTAAAGTAAATTCTAGTTGTCTACATTTTATTTCAAAAGCCTGTATTTTGGAAAACATCCTGAATCAAATGTCAGAGAGTGGTAAGAAGGGTAGACAGAAGTATCAGGCCGACTTGGAATGTTTTCATTGTAGCAGTTTTGAAGTGTTTCAGTTTCAAGTAATGTTTCTTCAAGGAACTCATGTTTCTAATCAAAATGTCATTTCTAAATTAGGCATTAAAACCTTCTCTGACAAAATGCTGAGCTAAAACCATTCTTTTGTACCACACCGATTCTTTTGCAACCCATTCAGTTTGAATGAATAGGCATTTTAGGTGAGAATTCCTATGCAGTTCCAATAGCATCTCTTCTAATGAACCACCAGCAGTACCTAAGTGACCATCAGTTTTCTTTTGTGGTGCGTCTACTGATTTGTTTGTTGCTTTTTACTGTTACTCACAACAGTGAGAAAATCCCCTACAGAGGCATATTATCTATTTAATTTGTTGTAGTCTGTCTACTAGCAAGTAAAACCAAAACAGAGACACAGTCATTGGCTTTTGAGATTTGCATCAGGAGAGATCTTTTGATTTGACTTTGTGCAAAGCCTAGGACAAGTCTTACAACTCTTTTGAATGGCAATAGTAGAAATAACTAATATGTTGAACTGGTACTTCGAAGTTTGCATAAGTTTCGGTATGTCTTTAGTAACTGCAGAGTTTCTGAGCCTTGTCCCAAATATTGTAGATCATAGAGGAAAATCATAATTTAATTATGGAAGGAAGAAAACAGGGAGTTGCTTTATTACAGCTAATCAGCTATCATGGTAACTGGATTAAAAGCCACTGAACTCAGTAGGAGGAGTTCATTACCCCTCTGAAAAACAAAATAATAAACTGTTTTGGGCTGAGGAAGAAAATTTTTACAGAGGTAGATGTCCTGTACATCCAATTTAAGCCTGCTGACTAGAAAACAGTTCTTGCACGCTCCTTAGTTACTCCTTGGAACTTGGCCACAAAACCATTGCTATGGCAGAGCTGTGGATTTATGGCTTGCTTTATGGCATGACATTCATCTCGTGTTCAGCAATCCAAGACCGAACCCCACCTCTTGGAGGAACAGCCAGTGAGGTCAGGAAAGTGAACCTCTGTAAAACTCATTTAGCAAGTTAATGTCATTTATTGTTCCTCTGCCAAAAATTTGACTAGAGTCTTGCAAGTGCTCCGATGCTGTGGAACGTCACCTGGCCACTTTGGGCAAAGTGCCACATATTACCAAGATGGATTTTGATGAAGGAGCTGCCTGCGCCATCTGGCATGCACACCAAGCTCTCATGATCTCTGCACTGCTGAGGGCCCTGTTGGCAGTGCTAGAGATGGGAAATCATGTGCCAAGTACAGTGGGCTTCTGACCACCTGAATTTGTGCACAGCTTGGCACTTATCTCATGCTGCATCCAAGTTGAGCAAACTGTCAAAATCAATAACCATGAAGCTGAAGTGCTCCCATCCAGAGAGAGGCCATGTGCTTGCATCAATGACTGAGCTGCCCAGATTGCAGACAAAGCTTGCTCTCTTCAACACGGCTGTGGTCAGCTGAAAGCTCATGGTTGTGTGTACCTCTAAAGCAATTTTGGCCTTCAGATCTCTCCTGTCTTGCTGCTAGCAGCTTGGAAAAAAAGGGTTGAATAGACTGTGCTTTCTCTTTATCCAAGAACAGGGGCACTGAGGAAGTGTGGGTAAAGGCTTTTCTAGGTGTGGCTGAAGGGGGCATATTACTGCACCAGGAACATTTAGTTCCCAAGCTCAGGGAGAGCACTCTCTAAAAGCGGCAGGCACAGGATTACAAAAAAAAAACCCCAACCTAAACAACACATCAAAACAAAACCCCCAAGAAAACAGAGTATCCCAGGTCTTAGCCATCAGCATCCCAGGGCTCTTGGGGAGAAAGTTAATGCCATTGCTGTAAGCCCCCTCACTTTTCCCCAGTTACAAAGTTGACAAGACCAGCTTCTGCTCCTCTTACGATTTAGAAAGGCTTCAAGGTTTTTCTGAATTGAATTAGTTAACTACAATCTTCCCATAGACCATAACATCAGCAGAGGTTGCCAGACAACAGTGTGTTTTGGCCTCCTCCATCACCACATGGTGCTGGGAAGCAGCCTTGGAGGCAGTGGTGCTGGAAATGTGCCTCGTAGGAAATCCCCAGCTCCCAGTTTGGCTCCCCTGTGAGCTCCTGCTGGGATGGGCAGGAAGTCACTGACCGGGGACCGGGATTTTATTCACAGTGTATTTCTTCCGCTGAAGAAGAGCCACAAGCAGACCTCCAGGGAGGGGAGTGTCGTTGTTTGGCCTCTCTCCCATTTCCCTTTTCTTTTCCCGTTCACTGCAGCATTATAATCTTCTTCAGTCGCTTTCACGGCGATGTCTTTAATAATGGATCCCCTGGATCCTTTGCCCAATAAACAAATTATGGGGAAGCACAGCTCGGCTCAAATGATAGAGCAGTCTTCTGCCATTCAAACTGCTGTCATTCCTGGGTTAAGCAGAAGAGTTCTGCACTTTTCCTCTTGGTCCAAAGGAGAAATTTCTGCTCGAATTAAGGGTGGTCTAGAGTGAGCTATGTGCTAATAGCCCTAATCAATTGGGATTATCCTTTGGCTGGGACTAATCTCTTTAGCTATGGGACATGCCTGAGTACAGCGTCTCAGACTGGGAGGCTGGCTCTTAAGGTAGCATCCCAGTTTGTTCTTGAAAAGATGGAAATAAGCTGAGAAAGGGAACAATACATTTACTTTGATGCTGGATTGCTTTAATGAGGGACTCAACAGACACAGAGACATCTGATGTATTTCACGGCACAGAATTGGCAACATATTACAATGCAAGTGTTTGAATCTGTAAATGTGTATGGCTAATGGGCTGTTCTGTTTGAACACAAGATTTTACTTGCAGTCAAGACAGAGCCTTTGTGTTTTTCAGTACTTGGTGGCTGGCAATATGAATGATTCCATAGCCAAGGGCGTGAGGTTGTGAATAAACAGGTTTTTATACGTAACATTTATCACAAGAGATTTACTAGATTTGGGATTGGATTTGTTCATGCACGAATCTTAAACCAAGCAAAACATTGTTCCTTGTAGACTTTTAGCTCCTATTCCAATGGGTCTTACTGATAGGATCAAATAGTTTTGCATCCACTACATTTAAAGAAGCAGTACTCTGTTTCCATAATGCACGTTGGAGAGGGTGGTATATTATTATGGAAAAGTATTACTGTCATATAGAAGCTTAATTCAGACCAGACTTTCTTAGCAGTGAGACTGGCAAACTGCAGCACAGCGCAACAGTCAGCACTCCTACATGTATTTGAGTAGATCCTAATCCATGAGAGGTTACTGAAACTTGTAGGCACATGCACAGATTAAGGCTGCAGTAATCATTGGGACTAGTCATGTGCTGAAGTTGAAAATATGCTCAAGTGTCCTTCTGGACAGATGTATTAAAGTAGTGCACAGTTTGTCATTTTAACAGTTTTTCTGTAGCTCCACTGACCTTAATCTACCAGTGCTATTCTTTTCCTTTAGAATAATGAACTGTATAAACTCAGGGGGATTTTGGCAGAGCTCAATAGCCCAGAAAAATAGGACAGAAAATTAATGCAAAGTATTTCTTACTATCCTGAAATTCAAGGAGACCGTGATTGGTTGAGTTTCTGGACACTTAAGGACTTTCAGCCAGCTTTTGCTCTTACACAAGTAGAGATTGATTATGGTAGAAAGTCAAACTGTGTGTTTGTATTGGATAAGGGTCAGGCAGTGCACTGTTTGCGTCAATCTATCATAACTTTTCAATAGAGGAATGTGATCCTGATGCTTTTGAAAAAGTGCAGGTATGTTATGTTGTTATCAGTCAACCTTCGTTGAAATGTCCCTGGGTTTGAAGTCTCCATGTTAATGAGGCATGGTGAACCAACAGTTCAGATGATGAGCTGTCCGTGTCTATGCTTAGAAATAATCAGGTGTGGCTAGTGGTGAGTTTCCATCTGGTACAAAATGCATGTACACTCTGCTTGCTGGCAGTCAAATTGGGAAATACAGGGCTTACCTGGGGCACACTCAACTGGCAGAAATCACAGTACTCATTTCCTCCTCTTCATGTTATCCATCTTTAGTGACTTTCTTCTATGACAACAGCCTCCATCTGCAGAAGATGCCACATAATTTTGTTGGCTGTGCACGTGACCTAGGCACCTGGCACTGAATCATCGTTGATTTCATTGGTAAAGACCAAGGGGCAAAAAGGTAACTTTGCATTAGCTGTCCTAGCAATGCAACTAGCTTATTCTGCAGCAATGTTGGAGAGCAACCATATCCAGCGAGTATACCTACTGCTTTTTGTTTGCTTCATTTCTGTGTTTTGAACAAAGACCAAGCAAATGCTGCAATCTTTAGTCTGCATTTTAGCCAACACATCAAGACTGCGACATCATGTTGCCTTGCCACGTTTTCCTCAGGGGATGGTGACTGGGCTGACAGCCCACACGGAGGTTATGTTCTGCTTAAGCTTGCTTGCCTTCACAGCATCAGCAAATGAGTACTGAAAATCCTGAAGACTGTGAGAGCATGGACACTGTCTTGCTTTTGTCAAATCTGAATTGTTCTTCTGTATTCTTTTGAAGAATGTCTTCTCAAAAATAGTCTCAAGGCAAAGCTACATTGTAAAAATGATCCACGACATGCATTCCCTTCAGACGTCCTGTAGAGATGCTGGGCTGACAATAATATTACTACTGTCATCTCCCATTCCCTCCCAATACCTCTGAAAACACTTTGGTAGCAACCCATAATTACAGTCCTTAGAGTGAAGATGAACAGAGTACTCCATCTTTAAAGGCAGCATAAAAGGGATACTGGCACCAACACAATTTGCAGGGCTGCCCTTGGGAATTAGTACAAAAGTTGGCATGAAGATTCAGGATTTTATCTGGCGTATCTTAACTACTGTGTTTTAGGTAGACCTGCTTGAAAATAGTGTATAGCTTATACTGTAGCCACAAACTACCAGGCGTTAAGTATCTGTGAAATGGTGTAGCTGCAGCAAAGCCAAGCTTCAGCAGAGGCTGAACCTTGTACATCACTCCCTTGAGCAGAGTTGTTTGGGAGCCAGAATTCACTGGAGCACAGCCAAGGAGCCACACAGCCACCTCCTGACAACGACTCTATGTTAGGAAGTGTTGCGCAAAGTGACTAAGAGGGAGGAAAGTATCTGATGGAAAGTATCGGTCCAGTTGTACAAACACCCAGTGAGACATCAAGAACGTGGTGTATGCTGTCAGGGCATGTTCCAGGACAGGTGGACTCAGCCTGCAACAAGGTCCAGAGAAGGTGGACCGTACATCAGTGAGCAGAGGAATGGCAAAATGGCAAGTTCACCATTTGAGAGGACCCCAAGAGAACTTGGTTCAGCAAGGATACCGTGGAATGAATGTAACTTTGAAGGGGGAGCTTTCTTAGTTTACCAAAAGGAGTTGTGGTGCCTGTGGGCAGGGGGACTCTGTACTGCTGTCCTGCAGTCCTGTGGAAACTCGCACCAAGCAGATAAGTCAGATGAGTCAAACAGTTGGATTCACTTACATTGGTTCTTAGGTGTCAATGAATGTTGTTCAAAGTAATTCCTTGAACTCCAGTCTCTGCAAGTTACTTGCAAGATGAGCAAGGGAGACCTGAAGACCAGATGGAGCTAAGAGGGAGATTTCACAGTGTTATCTCCCCAGAGGCAGCGACAGTAGGCAGGGAGGTTCTGAACATGTAGTGTTCCCCTGGCTTGGCGGCTTGCAGAGAAACCCATCCTCTTCAGAAACTTCACATTTGGTGCCTTAAGGTATTTTCAATGGTACATTTCTGCAAAACTGCCCCTCTTTAATGTGTGTGAATGAAATCTGTCTGCTGACACTGACACCTAGATATTGTTTCAACAAGTGGAAAAAATCCTGCATCCTGTGAAAAGAAGGTGGACTGTGATGCAATGCACGTGGAATTCGCACTGTGTTGTTCATCAAGGCATTTAGTTCACATAGCCTTTTCCAAAACTGATTAGCCAATGGTATTGCTGATTTACATCTCTGTCCTCTTACAAGTTTATTGGACAGCACTGGTTTGGTCTGATTTTTGCCCTGTGCATCCCTGTGCACCCCTGCCTACCTATCATGCCGCTTTTGTTGCCACATGAGAAAGGAGTGAACTGGGGTTGACATTACCTGAGTGATCGAACATTGGAGCGAGGAACTACTCCCACTCGAAAGAATTTGTTTGGCCATGGGGGTATTGCATGGTGAAAATTGCCAGAAACTCTTTGGTTTTACGTTTTCCACCTCATTAGTCATTTCAGCCACTGAAATGGTATGACAGCAGGCAAGGAGCTTTACTGAACAATTAGAGTCCAGAATCATATCACTGGTTTCGGAAAACAGGTCTAATGGTTAACTGGTGTTTTGAAAGTCATGTCGCACATCAGGACTGGAAATACTAATGCAATGTACTCCAGGAGTTTCAGCTGCTGATCTTTTCTAATTTGATGAGTAGAAACAAGTCTCTGTGCTGTATGGATGTGACGATATTCAACTTATAGCATGTATTTTGAAATAAAGCACCACAGAATATTCCTTTGGCTACATGTGTATACTGAGAGCCGTGTTTACGTCACTGCTTCGGGTGTTAGCAGCTCTGCTTCTGCTGTGATGCACAGGAATCTAGTGAAGTGTTTGGCCTGAAGTTTGTCTTCCGTCTGGCCAGTATACAAAGTGACAGTGCAAACCCACTGAGATCGCACATTTTCTCCAGGATATTATAAAGGCCTCCAGTCAAGGTGCAGGGGATGGGAGCGAAACGAAGTGTCAACAGCAGAAAATGTTGCCGGACCTTTGAAGAAGGAAATTAAGTTGTGGCAGGGCAGTAAATATACGGACTACCCTGAATGTAAGAGAGCGTATCCAAATTAAGCCCACTTCTCACAAAAGTGGTATTTTTTTGGCACAGCAAGGGCATTTGTAGTATTCCCCTCTGATAGAAATATCAAAAATAGCTAATTTCATATCAATTAACACATTCCAACTGCTGACTCATTTTCCACAAGTCTCCTGCTGTTTTCATTTCAGGTGGGAATACTCTTTCTTTATCTCCCTCCACTTCCGTTTGCTTTTATGAGAACATTACTTTTGTTTTTTTTTTTCTGCTAACCCATCTAAATGGTATATCAGGAAAGGTTCTTGTCCTGTTGTCCCTTTTCTTCCTTCACCCTGTTTCATTCTTCCTTGCAGTATAAATATCAAGGAAAATTAGTGCTGTTAATTCTTTCTGATTGTGGCAAAGATACCTCCAAAATATGTCATCCCAATGGATATCCAACAAGAATCTTTGAGCACGAGCAGAAAATTATCCACAGAGGAATAAAATTTCACTCATTTTCCCACAAAGATCAATGTGACTAGTATTGACTGTTTTTCAGATTTTTCTCCTTAAAGATTACTCAGCCATTGGCCTTTTCCTGAGACTCTGCTGATCTTTTTTGTATTATTCTTTTTTTTTTTCTTTGTTTTTGTTAAGAGTCAACTGTTCTTTTGAGCTTAGTAAATTCTCAACTTGCCAAGCTAAATATTCTAGACAAGGAGATACTTGTCTGAAGTAGTTCTGCTATGGTAATGCACCCTGACCTTTCAAGCAAGGGGCATTTGAGGTTGTGAAACAAGCCCTCAGCATGCGAGATGCCGCTGGAATGCAGAACGCCTTCACTCCCCTTTCATGCCATGCCCCTGTGATGTGACAGTTACTTATGGGACCTACTTTAAAGGTTGTTTTATGGTTGTGACTTTGGCTGCAAGACTGTTTTCACTCCTGCAGAGAGAGCAGGTGTGCTTGAAATCAAGTTTTTTACTTAAAAGTCTGTCTATGCTGGTATCAAGAGCACAGCTCTGACCTCTTGTTGCTCATGATATTTCTGTAGCCTCTGTGACACCAGTTAGTCCCTTTTGCTCCTGTGGAAGAGCCTGACTGTGCCGGAACATGCTCATCTGAGCAGCTCTGCAATGTGGGCATGATTGCTGCTCCATCTGCCACCACACGAATTTTTGTGCTCAGTGTTAAACTTCAAAGCTGTTATTTCTCTTGTTATGTCTTATACCAAAGTAGACAGAATACCTCAGCAGCTTGTCTATAGGCAATCCAAACACTAGCAGCTACTGTGTTTTGTTAGTCTGAGCAGCCATGATTCAGCTTCATGAGACTCTCCTGCACACAGAGTTGCCCAGCTCCTCTTCCCTCTCCCTTTTTCCCTTGTGTCTGCGATCCCAGGTGAAGCCTGCAAGCTGCTGAAGGTCTCCAGAGGCTGGAGGAACTGCAGGTTTGCGGTAGGTGGTAGAGATGGCTCTGCTATTCTTCCTTTCTCGGTCCCCAGGTGGCATCTTTCAACAGATGCTGCTTCAGCAGGGAGAAGAAAGCACCCAGGAAAAGTTTAGGGACTGCTTCTGCCACATGAGTCAGGACACCTTTTAAGGTATGGTATGCCTTCCTCCTAGGACAGGGAGAGAGGCTAGACGCTGTGCGGGGATTGCATAACATTTAGGTCTTCACCTCCTGTTCTGGTCAGGCAGTTGTTTTGCTTTCTGAGCTACACTGAGAGTTTCGACTCCATGCAATAAACTCAGTCCGAAGACAAGGGTCAGGAAGAGACCCACACATGATGCTGCTTTACTTGTCTGGTGGGGTGGGAATCACAGGGGTTTCTTCCTCCTCCCAGGTGCTGGCAATTGCTGCTGTCATCAGCACACCGCTGGCCATGATGGACATGCAGGACAACCGGGTCAAAGTATATTCCTGGGTGAAAAGGCCTTTAAAATTTCCAAATGCAGTTTCACATAAGCCAGTTGCTTAACTGATGCTTTCCATGCTACTGTCTCTCCACCCTACATATTCTCAGTCTGAAAAGTGTTCTTGAACATGCAGAATTTTTCTGCTGTTGCATGGATGGACGACGTTGTACCTACTTCTTACTCAAAAGAGCCAAGCCATGAATAGATAGGAACCTCAGGCCAGTTCTGAGGAGACAACAGTGGCTCCTGCTTTGCATGTGGGAGCTGGCAGCAGTGCTGGTATCAAGGCCTGGGACAAACCAATAAACTCTGTTGTGCCATTTGAGTAACAGTGGTCTCTTCTCAGAAGCAAAAAAGATGAGAGAAAGAAAGAGTAAATCCTAAGGGCTGAGCAGGATGATTTTTGTTTGTCACTCTTAAATTGCACACAAGTAAGGTTTCTCCCTCTGTTCCTTAATTTCTGTTTTCATTTTCTTTAAAATGCCAGAAATTGGTGGGTTTAGAACTTGGAGAGCCTTTCATTTGTTGAGATTGTCTTATTCCTGAGATTAAATAAGCACAACTACCTGAGAGAGGAACTCACGTTGATAACTAAACCAGATTAACCATTTTTGCCATGTTTTCATATGTAGGCTGGCCTCGGGCACGTCCATAGACTGCAATGCTGATTTTGCAAGAGAGTATTCTTCATGGCTGTGTGCCACTGCGTACAGTCAGGGCTGAGTCCTTTTATGTGCCTCTGGTCCCAAATCCCAGTGGGCTCTTGAATATAGTTCTGTGTTATTTTTCTTTCATGTATTCAGTAACTGCGCTTCATTTCCTTAATGAGACCAACCTGCAAAATTAGAGAGATTTTGGCTGTAGAATATCAAACTTATACGGCATATGAACACCCAACTTCCCATCCCTGTTCACCTCTGGCTCAAAGACTGTGTTTGTAATGGAGTGCACTTGTATTTTGTACTGTAACATCACATTGTAAACCCTTCATAACCTCAGAATGACAGCTTGGGCTCATGGGTATTTGCTGTCTCTCAGAAGAGTGAGAGATGCTACAGCTGTCCATGTTTTGCACTGACAGACTTGGCTCTGGGTATGACATAACATAACAAATTTGCAAGGAGCTATTGCTTCGATCCGATGAGTAGGTTCAATCAGCAATGTAGTATACGTACACTTTGCTTACAGACACGAATATAGGACTATACAAGGAGTGTGAAATTTTCTTCAATATATTTGCATAGAAAATTATAATTTAAAAGAATTTCTCCATTGCACAGTTGTTTGTTCCTTTGCACCTATGTAATTTGCTTATAAACACCTTTATTCTGTTAAAAAGGTATTTACATGCATAACTGTATTTTTGCTATCCATACTCCTTGTGTGTAAGAAGCCTGACAATGCCAAGATTAATTCCACATGTTTGCAGAAGTGGACCCACAGATGGCTGTTAATTTCCCTTGGCATCCTTAGAAGCCAATATGTTTCTGTTATTTTATTTACAAAATAAACACTATAAATTTACTTAATCATATTTGACGTCATAATTTCAGGTTTTGCTTTTGCCTACAAGGGCTCAGGGCCCTCAGGGTAGCTCTCTTCATTATTAAACAACAGTTACATAGCTGTAGTTAGTGAATTATGTTTGAAGACACGCATAAGAAACAAAGGCACAGCAGTGTATATAATAAAGTGAAAAATACACCATTACAGTGAAAAATGTTTTTTTCCAAATGGAAAGCATGAAGTGCAGTTTGAAATTGATACCTTTATTTGATATTTTGACCTCTCTTTGAATGAATGAATAATGTCTGCATTCTAAAGAGGAAAATCATGAGAAACAGCGTTCACAGTGCAGCGGGACAGAGATTGTAGCTGCTTTTAATATTTTTTTAATTTCAGTTAATGTTTGAAATTATACTAAGGGCAGAAGGGATTTCCAGCAGGGCCTGGTCGCACCTGTGACCATACGCTCATGGACTGAGTCCTGGGAGCTCTCAGGCTTCTCAGCACATGGACGTGTTGGTCTCTCACCTCTCGCTCTCCAGACATTTTTCAAAGAAACCTCCTAAGGTCATCCTGTACCCACAGCCCTCCTCTCCACACAGGACCTCATAGCTGCCTGAAACAAACAGTTGTCCCTGGTACTTTTTATATATATCATTTTCTTTCCATCCCACCTTACGTGATTGTTTGTCGTTGGCAGCAACTGTGTAACTAAAAATGTGGAAGTCTAAAGTCTGTGAAGCACAACAAGTTCTTTAGCCAGAATTCCTGCACTGCAGAATGTGCTCCTGCATTTTTTATTACGTATTTTAAAATGTAGTGCTGGCTGAAGGAAGCAGGTAATGATCCAGTGGCTGTTGACAGAATTGGAAGACTCATTGTACGCAGACTGCTCCGTGTTTGCACAACAGATTTAATTACATGGTAAAATTAATTTATTGAGTTTTCATATTTACGCTTTAACTATTCACCATCAGCTTTCTGTACGCATTTTTGGAGGGGTCTTTTTTGGTCTGGTCCAAGCTCTGCTGAACTGCTCTAATTTGTTGGATATGTCGCTGTAGTTGCAATGCTTTGCTGCTTTTTTTTTCTTTTGCATTTTTATGCTCTGAAAGTAACATCTTTTTCTTTATCTTTTTTTAAAGATAAAGACATTCCCTGCTGATACATCTAATCCTTTTTTCGATCCTTTTACAACAGTACCACAGTTTTCTGTAAGTAGAACGTGCAACTAAAAAACTGTGTATTTAACACAATTCCAACTGATTTTTTTAAGTGTCAGAAACTTTTGCGCTAAGCAGTCCTCAAAAAAAAAAAAAAGATAAATTACAAGTAGAAATTAGAGTGCAAATCAGTTAAATATTCCCATTACACAAAGAATTAACTTGCCTGCATTCAGACATTGCTTCTTACTAGACAGAGGACTAAGAGTTAAAGGTCAAGGCTCACCAATAATGCAGTCAGTCCCAAAACATTGTTCAGTTCAGGACTGTAGAGGACACATGTGACGCTCCATAGCATCTTTACAAGGAGAAATAAGGGAGTGGGAAGACTTAGTCCTCTGTCTAGCAATTGCATGGCCTCCTGCCTGAAACCGCCTGCTGTGCCTTCACAGAGAGGGGCCTGGTTTTCATTGAATTTACATCTGAATTTTAAGGAAGAATTATAGTTAGTGTGTTGATCACTACAATGGTATCCTTGTATAAAGTCCCATGTTTACTTAATAACTTGAATCAAGTATTGAACTTCATTTTTGTTAAACTTTCACAGAAGTCGGGATTTAGGGTTTTTGGTAAGGTAAACTACATACAAACAGGAAACATTTATTTGGCAATTTAAAATATAAATCCAATCTAACTCTAAGGGTAGACGCATTATGTAATAAGTATGACAAAATGATCTACTCTATAAGAAACACTCTCTGATTATAATTATAAACCACAGTAACTGACTTGCAGTTTTTAAATTACATTCATAAAATGAAGCATTTCAGACTTTAACCTTAACTTTTACTGGTAGCAGCAATCTATGTCTGGCATATAATCGGAGATAAGTAACTTCAATCACTGTTGGGCCATGTGCAGTAACTGTCTGCATTTAATGATTTAAAGAAAGAGGCTTTTCTTTCACAATAAACCTGATCATGGGATTTGATCTCAATGTTGTTTTTCTCCAAACAGGTGTTTTAAAGCTAGAGTTTGTTAGGCTCCCAAGCTGTGTCAGTGCCACAGTTGAGGCACTAATTAAAGGTATCCAAAAATACACTGGAATATGTCACAGAAACTTTTCACTAGGTCAGCCAAGTCCAGAGAGTACAATTGTGGTAAAAGCTAAACCAAAGTTACAGTGTTTGTGTCTTTCATAGTAGTACTTTATCTAAGCAAAAAGATACACCCAGAATAGCTTTCCCACTAATTAGTAATGATTGTCAGGAAATTATTTTTCTGCCTGTGACAGTTATGATGAAAGCAAAATTTAGGAGGGCTGTATAAAATAATTTTTCATCACTGAGGGGAATAGAGCTTTAAAATATAAACAGAAGCTACCCTGATATACTTATCCACAGAAATTTCCATCTTGTAGAAAATGGCTGTTTCATGGCATATTCAAATGTTGAGATTTTTGTTATGCTCTGCCAGGAGAGAAGAAACAAAGTAAAGTTCAAACTAATCTTTCTGAAATTCCCTCTTCTCCCCATAGAGTCCTGTTTCCCTGGGCAGGGTGGAGGGCAGAATCCAGATCACAAATATTTAAAACACCATTACAATAAAAATCTAATTGCGTGTGACCCATCATATGATTCCATGCATTTCCTTTTATCAAGTTATGCACACATATCTGTGGTAAACCAGCAGCTACCTAGAGGACTGCATAAAGATGGGAAAACAATCAAGAAGGTTAATTACACTTTGATCTTACACTTTTGTGTTTCATGGTCGTCCGTCCCAGCCCAAAGAGACGTGCTTGTCCCCAGCAGTGTTTGAGTTCATCCTGATGCACAGGCTCTGACGAGGGCTTGAGGGTAGCTACAGCACAGTGGGAGCTGTAAGGGAAAGGTCTAGATCAGTGTTAGGACTTGCAGGCAGATCCAACCCTGAATGTTCCCCGGTCACACACAGTCCCAGATGGTAACGTTCGTTACTCTTTTCCTTGTTCATTCAGTTTTTTTCTTTTTAATTTATTTGCTTCCCCTTCACTTTTTTTTTTGGTTGGTCGGTTGGTTGTTTTGTTTGGAATAAAACATTAAAATGTTATTGAGGGGAAAAAATTATGAATGTTGACATTTGGAAGGCTTTACCTTTTGTGTAGGGCTTCTAATTTGGTGGTGTATATGCAGTTGTGTTGATTTTATCAGAGGAAAAATTAGAGAAGTTGGTTGCCTGGAATGTTTAAAAATAAACTTAATACCAGGAACCCCTCTGAATTTATAGATTTCCATAGAGGAAAATGGCTTGATGACCATATTCTCAGGCCGGTATGAGTCACATAGATTTAAATTAATGACATTATATCTGTTTAGACCAGTTAAATATTTGGCTCAAACATAGTGTGCCAGGACATATATATAAAAAGATGTTTTGGATATATACCATAAAACCATTATCCAGAGCAAACACACTTAAGGACTAAGGGCAAATCTTCAGCAAGTGTCATTTGTCAGTAATTGATTTCAGTAAGGCTGGGAGAATTTACATCAGCCTCACAGAGTGGTGCCCCCTTCTCATGGCGTAAACTAAGATCTGACAGTCCTTGGAGGACAAGGGTCCTCCATGAGGAACACCAAATTTGATATCTCTACAGCTTGTAAGGTTGAGTTTTAAAAGTTGACCGACAGGGAAGTTTGAACAGGTTGTATTAGCCAGTATTTACACACATAATTGACCAGGGTTGGAGGGAAAGTTTCTTTAGTTGGTTTTACGTTTTACATTTTACTAATCTTACGGAATTAATGGAATTCCTTTTGCTTCAGAGGTTGTTCCAGAGCATATCAGATGCGTTTAGCTGAAATGTGAGCAGACACATGTTAAAAAATGGCAATAAGCAAGGAAACCTAACACAGCCATTCTTTCCTGGGCTCAAATAATTGTCCCACTGATTAAACTGATTTGTTTGTGTTTAGCATTGATCCTGTGTGGCTTGCAGAATTTGAGAAATAATTAAGGCAGACAAAGAAAAAAAGTTGCTATTCAAATAGCTGCTCCCTTATGATGGTAAATTTTCTTCCTTCCTGCCTTGAAGAAAAAGTTGTCAAGACAGAAATGCAGCTGATAGCAGTAGGAGCATATCCTAATGGTCCTGACACACTAACAAACTGCAGTTGCTCTGTGCTCTTCCTAGGTTAGGGTCATCACATGCACCACAGGCACAAGCCGACATGGTTTAGCATGAGAAATAGTCCATGCCAAAAAGCAAGACAAGGCTGTTCTATTTTTGGGGTTCCTCCCCCTCCAGTTGTACAGGCTGCCCCAGTCTTTGCTGTAAGACTGCAGTGCTGATAAGCCTCACTTGAAAGACAGGAGATGGTTGCTTGCTGTTTGTCTTAAACCACCACTTCCAATACTGCTTTAATGTTGCCTGTCACTAGATACTGCAGAATATTTCTCCTGAGGCATGTTCCAGTTAGCAGATGCAGGAAAGGGATGGAGACTTTGAAACCCGCACTCCTACAAGCCCAGACTCCTGGTGTTACAAAACGCAGAGTAGTCACAGGACCCACCAGCAAACTATAGGATTTCTGAAGAATAGCCTAGAAATCTCATGTGGTTAGCATTCTGCATTATTTTTAGGGAAAACACAATAATGATAAGCAGCATTCTCCAAACTGCTTATGTCTTTCATCCGAATGCTGCCAGTCCTGTACATCTCACGTAGCGCATGTTGCCATTGGGCTTGTCCCTCGGGCGCAGCTCTGAAATAGCCATCAAAAGAGGTGGCTATTCAGCATCTATGGAGGTTGCACTGAGCAACTGTAGCTGCAGCCTCTCGTTAGTTCTCATTATTCGTTGTTGTTACTGAGTGTTTGGCAATGAATTGGATGGTGAAAGGTAGCAAGAGCAGCAGAAGCTAATCTACGCTTTTTTTCTTTCTGTGTCTGTATACCTTTTTTTGTAGGCAGAATTTACAGACAGCAAGTTACAATGCTGTGTGGTGCAGTCATCTCCTAAGATAACGCCGGTAACTCCATCGCCCGTACTGAGGTCTTTGGCAGAGACTATACCAACTCCAACAGTCCAGACAATATATACGTCGCATAAACCGATTTCGCTGGCAGACAGGTACTGTGCAATTCTTTCACAGAAATACTATGATGCTCTTTGCATTAAAGGAATCAGCTTGATTTCTCATTTCCTATCAAAATAAAGTGTCTTTTCCCCGATACCAAAAAAAATTCAGTTCCCGCTTGACACCTACTTCAAAATAGGTGGGTTATGTGAAGAAATATCTATAACTCATAACTGCTCTGAGGAGAAAATCTACCTTAATTAACTGCTGCAGCTATACTGTTTCTATGGCCAATGGCCTGGAGAGAAAGGGTTGTGCAGATTTTCCTCAGGCAAGTCATTTTGTCTGAACCACAAAGGTTTTCTTTTAATGATTGCTGTTGCAATTTGTTTTTTTTTTTAATTAAATGTCCATGGGGGAAAGCTGAGTTTGAGAAATGTCTGCTCTTCTAAATGAAAAACAGGCACTGGTCTTCTTTCTTTTTCCTCTCTTCTGTTTTTTAGTAATGTCAAGCTACAGTGGTCTTTCTTGTAGTTTCTCAGAGAAACAACAAGCCATCCCATCTTTCCACAGGCAGCCTGCATTCAGTTTTCTGTTCTTCCATTCTACTGGGTTTGAGTGCTGGCTTCTTATTCCAGAATTTAATCAAAGCAGAATTTCTCAAGCTGATAATTCACTGAATACAAACGTAGGAGTGGATGTACTTAATACTTCTGGAGCACAAAATATCCTAGGCTTATCTTGAAGAGAAAAGTATTTCTTTGGCATCATAATAAATTAGCCTTTTTTACTTTTGGATTCACAGTCAATTCCCAATTTCATTTGTTAATTATTTTTTGCAGATGTTGGTTTAATTGCACCTGCACACTTGTTCAACAATGCTAGCTCACCTAAAAATTTATCGTTCCAGTGAAAATGTAATTCTGAAGCTGTAATGCTGAACTCAGCTTCTGTAGGATGTCTCAAGCACAAATTGGTGATTCCACCGCTGCTTGTCCATGAATGGTCTGCAAGGTTTCTGCATGGCAGGTTAAATTTCCGCAATGCTTTGCAAGCGTTAGATGCTTAACTCCCAGAACAACACAGTCAACTGTTTTTTTCCCGATGCTATTTATTAAGAAATGGGATCACTAACCCGGGGCATTTCCAGTGCTGCAGAGCCTGTGGGCTGCGGAGTGATTCGGTGTGTGAGAGCAAGGACTTCAGGCTCTGGTCCCCATACCCTGATGTGTGCACATGAAGTAGGACTGTAGTATATTCAGCGTAGACAGATGGCCCCCAATATCAAACCATGCTGAGGAGCAGAAGGCTGTAACACCAGTTTTTTGTGATGGCATTTACTGTAGCTGTTTCATTTTTAGAGTCCTAGTCCAGCTTCCTTTGAAATCAGTAGCCTTTCACGGCGGCGAGACCAAATCATAAACTGTTTTGCCATGCGGGTCTGTTTCTGTCCTTTTTCTTGTTTGCTCTTCAGAAATATCAAGCAGTACTTGTTTTTGAATCAGCCATCGGTTATCAACCTTTTCACTGAATTGAGTCTGACCTTTTTCCCCCTCCTTTGGTATTCTGAAAATGTTAATTATTTTAAATTGAAATCTGAGACTTATTGTTGTTCCCATAATTGGCTGTTTGTGCATTAATTACACAGCGCTGAGACTCTGAGGCGTGAACTTGAGAGAGAGAAAATGATGAAAAGACTCTTGATGACAGAATTATGAAATTCTCACTTCCGTCAGATGGAGAATGGATTGGGGCCTTTCATGTGCCTTCTGTCTGTTTACATTCCTCTGCTTCTGTGTACTCAACATAATGCATCGGGAAAATGTGTGATATTCCTGGCTTGCCTGGATTCACCACGGTTGGTTAAAATTAAGTCTTGGCTAGACTTTAACTTGAAGGAGTTCCTGTATTCATTTGCTGCTGGGAAATAAACCTTCAATCCTTTATCTCTCCTGAGATTTTATACTATTAACACAATTAATTTCAGGTTTGGTTTTGGTAAATCTAGGGCAAAAAGGATCAGCGAGGAGCATACTGATTTCTATTGGGAAACACTGTTCTGTACATATGTTAATAAGTGCACAGAAATTAATGTTATGCAGAATATTTTGATAGTAACATAGAAAATATGTCATTTTGTACAACTGAAAATTGCAATGAGCTACTGCTATTTGTTAAAGAACCATTTTTAAAGCAGAAGAATGATTATTACATCCTAACCCCAGGACTGTTAGTCTCCACAGAAAAATAAACAGCTGTCTTATTAAATTCCTAACCTTAACCTTTACTCAGAGATATAAATAGCTGCAAGGGGGAAATACACCCCACCATACAGGTATACGCACCCAGCACTCCCTCTAGTTTGTCATCTTGACCTAAACCTTCGACTAAATCTTACCGTATTTCCATTAATGAAAAAAATCAGTTGTTTAAAATAATTTGCTACTGACTTTCTAGCTTGATACTGACTTTTTTTAACTAAGTGAGAAGTTTTACCTTCTCCAGGTTGCCTAGGCATTAGGGCTCGCCCACACTCAGACAGCTTCTGCCCCAGCATTGAAGGTTGCAGAGCCTCACTGGTGTGGACGTAGCTCGGGCAGGGAGGATTTTTTCCTTCCTGGGTAGATAAACCACCTTCCTGACTGACATGAATTGACTGATCACTTGAAAGAATAATAACAATGATAGTTTATGGCATAGCTGTGTCTAGACCCATTTTTTCACTCTACTAATCAGCATGTGCGTACTGGCAAACCTGTGGAGGGTACGCCTGGCTATACTTCCCGTTCACCTCCGGAACACAAGCAGCCTCTACGTTCAGTGGGGCTCTCTCAGGCATCAGGTGGGGTGGGTGGTCCAGTGCTAGCAGAACCGCAGCCAAAGGGAGGGTGTTTATGGTATACAGGTAACACTACCAACTATTTCCTAGGAAAAATAAAAAAAAGAAGAAGAAAGTTCTCCATTTCCCTCTGCTCAGTAGTGCAGGGTCATCTAGAAAGCTACCAACAACTGTCAGCTACAAAGTACTCTTCCAACAGGAAAGCTTTTGTGCGTTTTGTATGGCTGAAGATGTATATTTTTCTGTTACTCTGTACACTACGTTCTCTTGTTTGTATTAAGATAAAAGATTGCCCTTCATTTGTTACTGAAATAGGGTGGCTTTATCTCAGCTTAAGCAGTTTGTTTGTGTGGAGGTTGGGAAGTGATTGCTGTGAGGCTGGGTTTCCTTCAGAGTTAGCTTGTGCTCTTTTTCTGAAATGAGAAGTCTTGAGAGCACTGTAGGACTGTGGACTGCAATATGGAAGTATAAAATGACTTGCCTAATTTATATTTACTGGGAGAAGAAATTGGCATTAGGCTCCCCAGTTAAATCCACCAAACCGCAAACCTTTCTGGTTACCATAAAATGGAGCAAAATAAACAGCACAAGGGTTAGGTAGAAACTCACAACACAAAATGTAATGAAGTAGCTCAACATGAGCAGTGGGCACAAGGAGCCACAGAAACATACCTGGATTGCAGACTTCAGAGCACTCAGGTGACTTTGCTGGGTAATCAGATACAACTTGTACGCTCTCCATCTTCTAGTTGCAGTGCCAAGACAGTTCTGTTCTCCGTCAATCTAAGGTTGTTAAAAACGGATTAGGAACATTAAACCTCTGTGAAGAAATCAGAAGGGAAGGGAAAACGCAACAGATGCAAAAGGCTGCATCTTCCATGTCCTGTTACTCTTTTCTCACCAGTTCCCGGAAGGTACTGGAGGAGGGAGAAGTGACAGCACATTTTGTCTGCACCCAAGTAAAAGTAAGCATTGTGAAGATCAAATAAAAGAAATTAGAGGTGCTGGTTTGGGAGAGGAAAGCAAAGTAAGGTTGAGAACGGCACAGCACCGACTCTAGCTGTATCTGGTCTGCTGCCTGCTGTTAGGCAACCCCCAGTTGTGTGTGAACTGGTGGCGGTTTCACAAAGTCTTTACCAAGGAAAATCAGAAAAAACAGATCTGAACACACACTTCAGTCATACTGATTGCCATGGAGTGGAGTTTGGGAACCCTGCAAGATGCCTTCAGGTTTGGCAGCAAACAGATCTGATTACCTGCATTAGGGCAGTCTGGTCATATAAGCAAAAGGCTTTAGCAAAACTGAATGCCTGACTCAGACCAGCCCATCACATGTTCTGGCTCGTAAACAAGCATTATTACTTTAAATTCAATGTTTTGCTCCAGTTGTATAAAAATTCTTCAGCTGAAGTATTCAGAACTGGAAAACAAGAAATGTGAACCAAGGTTACTTTACAGTGGCCAGGTCTTTACAGCTGAGGCGTGCTCTGGCGTAGCTGAGAAAGAGCAGGGACTCCTCCCTCCTTGGTTCCCACCAGGAGAAGAGGGGAAGGCTGGCGTGGCCGCTTAGTTCCTGTGGGACGTTTTCCACAGAACAACCCCACGTATGTTGCCTTGTCTTGTTTTAGTGTCTTATCCACTGGCTGCCACTGTTCCCTATTCTGCAGTCTAATGGAGCTTTTTTAAAACTGTTTTACTGATATCGAACTAAACTTTTAACTGCAGAATGTCATCACCTTGTTCTTTCTTACTATGTACCTTCTTCAGCCACGCTTAAGCGTCTCGGTTTTCACATCCTCTGAATAAACACTCCTGCCTCACCTCTGGTTGGGAATTACAGTGTTAGGACACCTGTTACCCAAAACTACTGTAAACAAGACAAGGTCAACAGGAACATATGCTGAGGGGCAGATAGTCTAGATTTGCCCCTAGACTTTAACTTTACAGGTGTTAAAGGATACTCTGCCCGAGGGTATGTCTATATAATAGTGCAGAAGTATCTGAGCTAGCTTTAATGAGCTTGCGTATGTAGTTGTGGCAGCATGAAGCCCAGCACAGGCTATCATTATCATGTACATTGACACGTGTAAAGATAACGCATTTGAACAGCAGCCTTCTGAAGCATGGTCTCCAGAGTTGGTGACAGAAAAGGGTGGCTGAAAAGAGTCTGGCTCTTCAGCTCTCCTGGGAAAGGGTTCATCTCACTTAACGTTAATATGCCCAACTCTCGCCTGATGAGAGATCAATGGAACTGCCTTCCGGAGGTGCCTCTGACTTAAATGTCGACCTTTATATTGCTTAAAGTTAAGTGAGATGAATCCTGCTCTCCATCCCTCTGGTTAGGTCTACATTGCAAACACTTGCCGACACGGCTACATCATCCAGGGGTGCTTTGAAGTATGATTTGTGATCGATGTAGCTCTGCCAGCAAAAGCCTTGCGCGTTAGGTGTAAATATACTACCAGAAACACCCTGTTGTCAGAACAGCTTTTATCCCGTATGGGAAGAACAGAGAGCTGGGATAGCTTACGGTGGCATAAGCACAAAGGCATCGTTACAGTTGTGCCCAGTCTGGGAGTAGCTGGTTGATGAAACCTCCTGCTCTCGCCACGCAGGCAAAGCCTACCAGGGGTGGCCCTGGCTTCTAACAGTGCCCCGGAGGTGATGCTCTGACCCGGTCAGCAGATCCCAGCTTTCCAGTGTGAAGTCTCTAAGTGGCAGAATGCAATGTTGTCATGTTTGGGTGATTCCAGCAAAATTTATTGGCCATTTAAATAGCTATGCAAGGAGTTAAATATTTTCTCATATTGCAGTCTCTTATGGAAGCCAACCAATTGTGCTTTGGTTTTGTGTGGTTCAGCTGTTTTCACTATTTTGTTTTAAAAGGAGTAACTGGGTTTTCTTTAGAAATGTTGTTTGAGATCCCACATCTCTATCAGATCCCACAGTGTGTGCAGATTTTTCACGTTTCAAATATACTTAGACCCTGAAAGTGCAATGTTTGAAAATTAACTCCTCCGAAGTTTCAGTTTGTGGCTTCACAACTCTCTTGCAACAGGATGCCTACGTGCCCATTTGAAACAGAGCTGGCAATGCAGTGAAATGTTTCATTGGAGGCAGCATCATGTTTCATTTGAACTGTTTACAAATACACTTTGGTTTTCTTTATCTTTTTTTTTTTTTCTGAATACATTTCTGGTTCATTGGCTACAAAAACCTACTCATAATTATGCAACGGAATACTGTTTCTTTCTTTTTCTTTTCTTTTTTCTTTTTCTTTTTTTTTTTTTTTTGATGTCCTGATGTTCAAGGAGTTTGCAATAAATATACTGAGGCTGATCTGTAATTGCATGTAAGATCAGCCTCACAACTGTGTTTTGTAAAGTTAAGTGCCGTAAAAGAACCTGCAGATGACGTGGGGAAGGAGGGAAGGGAGAGAGCAAGTGGAGGAGAAGGCTTCTTTGGCAGCTGCAGCTTTGACTGGTGGGTAGCAGCTTTAAAGTAAGATTGCCCACACCATTTTGTTTCATCTGAGTAGCAGCTTGTATCATCAGAGAGTGTATGATGGCATTTTGTTGAAAACATGCCTAGAGAGAAACTTTTACGGCTCAGCTGTTTACCTGTTCCTGTATTCATGCCTGCAATAAATGAGATGAAAAATGAATCACAGAGTCTGAGCAATTTGTAATCAAACCAGTCATTTAGGAGGCATGGGGCAGTATGCCAATTAAAGGAAACATTTGGTTGCTAATAAAGTGGATCCACCTTCATAAAAAAAATACATCCTGAGGAAAAAAAAGAGAATTTCTTCAAAATGCCCAGCAGGTTTTTTCTGGCTTAAAGTTACAGACCAGCGTTGTAGGGCGCCAGTCTTCTGTTGGGTCATTAGCTGGGGCACGCTTTGCTGAACACCGGAGCTGGAAAAACATGGGCAAAACACTGGCAGGTTCAAGGTAAAGAAACACGAAACGTGGCACATGCTGGTCTTTCAGCTGGGGCTCAAAAGGTGGCAAAAGGCACTACTAGAGTAGAGAGGTGGGGAGAAATCTTCCATTTGACACAGAGCTGAGAGACCCCAAGTTATTAAACTGCTCCATGAAGGAAAATTAAGAAAAAAACAGCAACCAAACCAAAACAACAAACAAAAAACCTGCTGATAGTGAATATTTTTTGGTTTAACACAATTAAAACATTTCACTCACACTTTTGCCCTTGACTTTGCCATTCTTTAAATGTCTAAATGAAAAGTTGCTTCAGAATGAAACGTTTCCATTTTCTTTTGTTGAAAGATCTCTAAATCAGGACAGTTTTGACATTAACTTTCCCAGATCACTTATGAAATGAAATCCCAGTAATGTTCACCCCATTTTCTGAGGTTGCCAAACTCTATATTTGGAAGGAATATGATCCCATCCCAATTTCTCCAACTGGGTATTCATCTATTTTTAATCTCTGTGCAGGGAAAGCAGGGGAAGCAACAGAAGCAACGTTCTTCCATCAGTACTCAATTTGTACCAAGAAAATTGATTATCCAGCCAGCAAACCTAGTTAATTAATTCCCCTTCATACACATCTTTTCTAAAGAAATAGTGTTCTGGGGTGTCGGGGAATGAGAAGCTGCATGCTAGAAGGTCAGCAAATACTCTCGTGTAACTTGGCTGCAACCGAGAAGTGTGAGGACTTCAGAGATGTAAATCTGAACAATTTTCTGGTTTATTATCAGATGACTGATCTATGGGACCAGGTAAGAGGTCATTGAGATAAATTCTGTTTCTCAGGGGATGTGCTTTCTAGAGCAGAAAACAGAGTTTGCATGCAGGCGCTATTAACTCTGGGCAGGGGGGAAGATGAGGCAATAGTTACCAGCCTGGCTGTGTTGCACAAATCCTGCTGTGACAACGGGGCGGGAAGGCGCCCGCACAGGTGCAGGCGCAGGCTGGTGGAACAAACCCCAGTCCTCATGAAAGGCGCTGGCCATGCTCTCACCAACCGCAGTGAAGCCTTTGGGGCTGGCAGGCGTTGGGATCCTCATAGAATCATAGAATGGTTTAGGTTGGAAGGGACCTTGAAGATCATCTAGTTCCAACCCCCCTGCCATGGGCAGGGACACCTCCCACTAGACCAGGTTGCTCAAAGCCCCATCCAGCCTGGCTGTAAACACCTTCAGGGATGGGGCATCCACAACTTCTGTGGGCAACCTGTTCCAGTGCCTTACGACCCTCAGAGTGAAAAGTTTTTTCCTAATATCTAATCTAAATCTTCCTTCTTCCAGTTTAAAGCCATTCCCCCTCATCCTATCTCTACATGCCCTAGCAAAAACTCCTTCCCCAGCTCTCCTGTAGGCCCCCTTTAGGTACTGGAAGGCCACAATAATGTCTCCCTGGAGCCTTCTTTTCTCCAGGCTGAACAACCCCAACTCTCCCAGCCTGTCCTCATAGCAGAGGTGCTCCTGATCATCCTCGTGGCCCTCCTCTGGACCCACTCCAACAGGTCAATGTCTTTACTATGTTGGGGGCTCCAGAGCTGGACGCAGTACTCTAGGTGGGGTCTCACCAAAGTAGAGTAGAGGGGCAGAATCACCTCCCTTGACCTGCTTGTCACACTTCTGATGCAGTCCAGGATACAGTTGGCCTTCTGGGCTGCAATCGTGCATTGCCAGCTCATGTTGAGCTTCTCATCAATCAGCACCTCCAGGTCCTTCTCCTCAGGGCTGCTCTCAAGCTATCCTCCACCAAGGAGAATGCATAAGTTGCACTCATGCCCAAGTGCAACTTGCCTGAAAGGGCAACACTACAGCAAACCCAGTGTCAGGGCTGGCTGTCACCAGACCTGCTGGAGGAGATGCCAGGGAATGAGGGAAATAAAAGATCAACCATTGCTCTCCCCCAGCCACCCCAAGGCATGTTCACGGGAGCACCCCTGTCTCCTGGCATGGGATGAGGAGAGCGGGCTTGCCCTTTTTGTGAGAAACTGGGCGTGGGATCAGCTTAGTTGTGGCATCAGATGTGTTTGACAACCCTGACCATGGCAGCTACGTCTTATGTGCTTCCAGTAGCACATATGGTATGTGTCGTGTCTCCTCTCTCCAGGCTTTAGGGTCTGCGATGGTCAGAGGAGAAGGGAGGAAAACAGGGAGAAAGCGAGCAGCGAGCAGCCCACACCATTACCTGCTGTGTGGCCTGACAGAAAAGCGCTGCCTAAAACAGTTTGCCTTTTTAGTTTATTTTAAAACTACTTATATGAAATTGCGTCATTACATAGGTAATATGCAATTGATACCAATTAGGTATTTTTTAAATTAATATTTCTACAGTGTGTGTGATATACAATGCCAGTGACTGCACAGCTCTGCCGTCAGAGTATCTGGCACAGCAGTGAGGCGTAAAAGCCACATGGGTCTTTACTGTTTCATGCACTGATTATTCAGCTCTTCAAGCGGAGAGCCACTTACCCTCCTGCATCGTTCTTCCTCTGCCTTTCATTAGCAAAATATTTTGGAAAGCCAAGGAAAAAACAGCACAAACTCTTTTCTTTAAAGATATTTAGTCAGTGATGCTTAGCATCACAGGGCCCCAGTGATATGAAGAACTCAAGTATAATTTTTTAAAAAAATATTTGCCTTGCTGCTTTCAAAAACAACAACAAAAGAAATGTGATTTCTGTGCTAACACTCTCCCGCTCTGCTTTGGCTGCTGGACCCCTCCAGCAGTGCCAGGCTTGGCAAGGGCATGGCGTGGCTTGGCAGCAGGGGACAAGGGTTGGCTTTTTTGGGCGAGGGGTGGACTGCCAACACCATCCTGACACTTCCCTCCCTCCTGTGGTACTCTTCTTGCTGTGACTGGCAGAAATGCTGTGTCCTCCGAGGTGGGACCTGAACTGCCCTGCTGGGAGGTGAGATGGTTGCAGCTCTGGGGTCACCAGGGAGGGTTTGGGGCTGGTGGGGCTGAGAGCTGCAGCGCTTGTGTATGTAAGAGGCACACGTAAGAGCTGGGGCTCTGGAGATGTTGGAGGCTGCGTTGCTCGTGGGTTGCTTGGGCATGAGGAGATGCGTGAGGCTCTGGGGAGGGAGGTCAGCATGAGCTGCCTTCTACCTGGGTATGTGAAATTAGGGATTTGATGGCACGGGCATCACTGTGAGACTGGGTCACTCCTCCTTCCTGCAAAGGAGTCTCAAGTTTGTGCCCTTCAAAGCTGACTGGACCCCGTGCAGCCAGTCTTTGCTCGAGGAACAGAGCGAGGGCTGCGGCAGGGCTGCGGTCGGTGCCTTCAACAGTACTGAATGAGATCAGCAGCACCCTCGTCATACTGGCTCACAGCTCTTTTGTGGCAATGCAAGGATGACAGTCCCTGAGAAGCACCTCTGCCAAGGCTGCCGGTGTATGAATACAGGGAGGGGGAGTGCTGGAGCCGACTTAGCTTCACTGCCCAAGAGCGCTCCCACTTTTTCATTTCCAGCCCGACAAGCCAAGGCTCAGTGTGGGTTCTGGCCAGCTCAACAACTTGTGCTGGTTATTGCAAGCCACCAGGAGCAGAGAATATCTCCTCTAACCACCTGCTCCTCAGCCCCTCCATGTGTCTCCATGCCGTCCTCCTAATCTGCCTCTCCCCGCTGCTCCGTGCTCACCCGCTGACTGGTTCACAGGCAGCTGCTGCCTTCACCTCCGTGAGCATCCCTCCCCTCCCACACAAACACATCCTCTTTTGTTCACTTTCCACATTAAAATCTGCATTTCTGAAGCCCCTTGCCAGCCCTTCTTTTCCTGGCCATCCATAGGTGCTCATCCATCCACACCTGTCTTCTACCCTTCCCCTGTGTCTCACTCATCTCTCCATCTCCCCTCCCTCTGTCCCACCCCTGACACCTCTGGCCAGCTCTGCCCATGCCACGGTTGCCTCCCTCTCCCCAGATGGCTCATCTCACTGCCTGCTCATCGATATCAGGCCTCCAGCCTTCCCTAGGAGCAGCATCTGACCGGCATTACAGTGCAACAGGATTTACTGTCAGCCAGAAAACCCCCATGAGATGCCCTCTTGTTAGGGACTAGCTGCCTGGCGAGGGTCTGCCGTCAGCCACAGCTGCCAGGGCTCTCCTCTGGTGCAGCGCTCAGCCTTGGTGATGCTTCTACCTGTCCCATGGCACCAGAGGCAGGAAGGGCACAGAGGAGTAGTTTTAGAGGGACTTAGCATTTCCTCTGCCCTTGAATTGAGTAATTCTTCTCTCGCGTCTTGGAGGGTAGGGCTCCATTTTAACAACAAGGCATTGGTGAAGGGAGGCACCCTGAAGAAACATGACCAAAGATTCCCTCTCTCCCTCCCTACTTCTCCCTCTCTTCCATCCTTCCTTTCCTTCCTTCTTTTCTTTCTTACTTCTGAGGTATGTTTCAGCAACACCCCACACCCACTGCACCCCCCATACTCCTGCAGGGTAGCCAGGGCCATCCCTTTATTCCCCCTTACAGATAGATGAGGTTTTCGGCTATGCTACTCCATATTGCTGTGCCAAACTTGGAAGCACTGGAAAGAAACGGGGGACAGGGTGAAAGAGGGAGAGGTCTCATCTCTTCACAAAGCCAAACTCCCAACTCATTAATCCTCTTCAGGTGCTCTAAAGTGCGTGCTTTCTCCCCAGAGCAACACGGCTGGAATTAATCTTGCTACATATTATGTAGTAATAAATCACGAGGGTAGACCAAGCTGGGTGCTTTTCTTCTTTCTTTCTCCGCCCCCGCCCCCCCCTTTTTTTCTTTTTTCTTTCTTTTTCTTTTTTTAGGTGCACAATTTCTCACCTGCCAAACCCAAACTGCTGCTCTGGCAATGAAATCAATAACAAACTTCTGGGGTTTCCCACCTGGTCTCACAGGAGAAACATACCTTTAAGTCCCAGTGAAACTGTTTGGTTTTTTTTTTTATTTTATTTTTGTGTGTGTGCTGAGAAAAACAAAACAAAAAAACAGGCCTGGCAGAGCAGCACTTAACAAACCAGAATTGTTGAATGCCTTCCTGGAGCGGAAAAAAACCTTCCTCTGGCAGTCAGAAGGATGTTTCCAAGCAGTTTGCACTCTTTCGCCACTTGTAGGATTTCCATCTCCCATCTTTCCCTAGCAACACGGTCCTGGTTCTCTCTCTGGAAAAGCTGCATTCGTGCAGTGACTCAAACCCCAGCACTGCTGGCCCTGTGTCCCACCCACGGAGGCATGAAATATCTTCCCACACAAGAGCTGTCCCTACGGCTGCTGCTCCATCCCCTGCCCAGCTCAGCAGACCCACACACTGGGAGATGCAGGTCAGCTGCTGCCTTCGCTGCATCTGATGGGTCCCATCGTAAGACCCCGTGGAGCGCAGCATGAAGTCAGCAGAGAAGGGCATGCCTTGGTAGGTCTCAGCAGCAGGGTCTTCAGGGGTGACACATCTCCTAGCTGCGTGCATTACCTATGAAGTGAGTGGCAAAATCTCCAGGCTCCGCTTTCTAGGGACATCCTACTCCCGGAAGAAATCTCTCTGCAACGCTAAGATGGCTCAGTTGATCTCTGAGGGCCACCTCTGCCAACTGCAAGCCACCGTCCCCGCCAACCTGTTCGCCCCTGTTTGCAGAGCCCTGGCTGCACAGCCGTCTCTGCTTGAACACCGCTCTTGCAGGACAGCTTTGCTTGCTTGAAAACCCTTCCAAGGACACTGTGCCCAAGCCCCAGAGAGGAGATTCAGGAAGCGCAGGATTTGTCTCCTGCAGGTGTGGGCCATCTCAGGGCAGCTCCTTTCTCCCCAGGCGGCTCTTGGGCATCCCATTCCGTCACTGCTCTCTCTGCTGGGGAGATCCTGGCACAGCTCTGAGTCTCCTTTGGCAGGTCTACTCCAAAAGTCCAATTAATGTTGTTTATGCTCATATTGTAACTGAAATTTAAAAAATAGTGATGCTTCAGTAGGTCTAAGAGTGTGAAGAGATAAATGTAATTACAATAGATGCAATATATTGAAAGATACTACCGTTTAATTAAAAGTTTATGAATTATGCATGTATCTTGTCCACAGCCTGTAACTATGTGGGCTCGAGCAGTAACTGGGTACATTCAGCTCTGGCTACCCCATGAAACACATGGCTGCTTAATTTCCCACTCGTACACCTAACACCGCTGGCCGAATTTTCACTAGGAGTAAACAAGACCATACACGGGGGTTGCTTGGAGTCATCTTTACTTTTCTGCGCTCTTGGGTGCCTGACAAGGGATGCGGATCTCATCCCACCGGTTTCCCCCCTAGGATGTATGCCTCTGGGGACGGGCTCTGGGATTGCCTTTCAGGCAACTTGTACAACATCAGACTTAAAAATCACACTGTTTGGGGGCGCAGGGTTGCAGGGGAGGAAAGCAACCCGGGGCGGGGGGGGCGCTACCAATACGTGTGTGTCCCCCACACCATGGGGCCATGCAGGCGGNAGGAAAGCAACCCGGGGCGGTGGGGGCGCTACCAATACGTGTGTGTCCCCCACACCATGGGGCCATGCAGGCGGCAGCATCCTGCAGTTTTGGGGCATAAAGCCTTATGTGGGGCCCACAGGCTGGCCCAGAACTGCAGCAGCCCGGCAGGGATGGGACAGGAGGTCAGGGCTTGGTGGTGGAAAGGTCCCAGCACCGCCGCCCCCACCCACAGGGGCCTAATGTCACCACCAGGCGCCTGGGGCCCAGCGCAGCTTCCAGCAAATGCACTGCCACATATTGCATTAAAATGCAAGAGTGTCTTTTTATAAACACTTTGCTGTCCCTCGGGGTAAACAGAACATCTTCCCCGTCGAGGCAGACGGTTGCTCTTTGCGGCGTTGCGGAGCCCATCCCGGCAGACTGCGCCCAGGGCGGCGCCATCAGTCTTCGGCTAAAGGCTGCCTCCTCCTCCTGCCTTCGCTTACCAAACGTGGTGGGGCAAACTCTCACGAGAGAAAACAGATCCCATTAGCGTCTGTAGAAATTTGAACTGTCCATTATGAGATTAAAACAGGAAACAAAGCGACGGTGGTGGTGGTGGGGAAGCCTCCTCTCCCTAATCACTTAATAGAGGCCCATACATCTCGTTAGAGCATGCAATAAATCACGCCTCGTTACCAGCCAGATGTGCAAGCTTATGAAATCTGCACCCAAATGCTCAGCTCTAGCTAATTTACTGTTGATTTCTTCCTCATTTCCATGCCTTATGGAAAAGAGAATGGACAAATCTTCTCTCCCCCCTCCCCCGGGCTTATACAAACTCTGCTTTTTTCTTCTAGGGGAAGCTTTGCCCTTGGTTCAACAAGGCACTTAAACACATGCCCAGCTTCAGGGTGGGACTGGTCTCCTCGGCCTCCCTCCAAAATAAATGGGGATAATTCAAACAGTCACAGCGAAAGCGCTCGCCTGCGCTGCGTGCTGCACCAAGGTTTTAAATCACAAGACACTCTTACCAGGCACATTTGATAAGTTATGCTCGGCTGTTTTCCTGCATGCTTTTTTGCTGATGGCGAGAATAATACATAACAAAGGCGAGAAGCTGCAGCTTGCTCCTGGAAAGACATGGGGAGCTATTTTCCTCTCTATATCCAAACCTGTGGTCAGGTTTGTATAAACCCTCGGGGCTGAGCCTCACCTGTTTGGCTTGTGCAGAATCAGGACATGCACGGACCCCGGCTGCGAGGGTGGAGGCTACGGGGGTGCCGGGGCAGAAGCGCTGGGAGGAGGGTTAGTCGGGCACCACATGGAGAGACAGCTTGGCAAGGAAGGGAGGAGGAGTCCCATGCTGGGGACAGCCCTGGGGACGAAGGGTTGGCTGGGTAGCTGCGTGTCTCCAAGGAACAGGGTTCAGGAGAAGGAAAAGCCAAAAGCGACTAAAGCCCAGAAGGGATTTGGGGCTTTGAGTAATCTGGTCTAGTGGGAAGTGTCCCTGCTCATGGCAGGGGGGGGTGGAATGAGAAGATCTTTAAGGTCCCTTCCAACCTAAACCATTCTGTGATTCTATGATTTTTTTTGTCCTTTGAGCTTTTGCTAGGGTTTCCTATAGGGTGCGCACCCTGTTCTCTGCACCCTGAAGGCAAGAGGAGGCTACAGAAAAGCAGAGGAGGACTGAAAGCTGCAATGCGAGCTACTGCTGTTTATTTGGTGATGTCCCTCTCCTGCTCACGTCCCTGTCACATGTGTGGGTGCCAGCCTGGGTTTGCTGTGAGCCCTGGCTCCCCTGCTGGGTTTGAGGCCACTTGCAGGTTGCATCTGGCCCTGGATACAGGGCGAGAGGCTTTTAGGATGCGCTGGGATGTCTTTTTCAACACAACATAGACAATCAAGCTCAAAACTTGCGCATGAAGCTTGGGTGAAGAAGAGGGGATGTAGAGAGAAGTCCAGGGATGGGATGTGTTTCACAAACTGAGTCTGTAGGAGCTTCTCACTAAAGTATGGGCCACATAAAAACATATCTGTGACCCCTGGCTTGCAGAGCCCAGGGTGACCTGACTGTTTTCCTCCCCTTTCCTCCTCGGGGCAGGGACCATACCTGCTGCCATAGCAGCCATGGCTGCTTTCCAGCAAGGGAGAGGTTGTGAATGGTTGAGAGCTCTCATGAGATGTCTTTCAGAGACCTGAGCCACTAAAATTCAAAAATGCAGAAAGAGGAGCTCGCCCTCCTTTTTTTTGTGAGCATTTCTGAGAGGCAATAAGAGCCCAAACACAAAGCGAAACCCTCAGCAATGGCTGAGCAAAAGCCTGGTAGGGGCTGAACAACTCGAGCAGGGAGAAAGCACTTCTTTAAGTCATGGACTGTCTTTTTCGAGGATGTTCCTCAAAATGGCTTGGCTGACCCCCCAGTTAGAGAAGATGTTCTCCTTGGCCAGCAGAAAAGTAGAGGCAGTTCTGCAAGTGGCCAGACCATACCCCTCCTGCAAGCACTGTGGAGCATGGCACAGGCAGAGGTCTTACCAGTCTCCTGTTTTTCTGAACTGGGGGAGAGGAAGGGAGCGGGAAAGAGAGTTGCACCAAAGTCTGTGTGGGCAGTGGAAAACTTCATTTCCTTCATAGGTGATTTTTATGTGTTGCTAGAAATAGATAAGCCCAGAATGTTGTGTGAACTTTTTATTATTTTTTTAGTACAATGGCTTTTAAAGTGTGTGTCAGCAAGTGGAAACGGACTTGAAAGACAGGAGAAATACTTCTGCAGGCCTTTTTCTGCTTTGAAAGCAATTAAATGTTTCTTTTGGCTTGCAGACTTACTCTGTCATACTAAACTTATTTTTGTATTACTGGATTTCTCTTACTTGTGTGTATGGGTGTGCAACAGGAATAAAATTCAAACAATGGTATTTCATCTAAAGCATCTACATGGAAATGGGATTGCTTCAGAAAGACGAGAAATGGACATATATATGTCAACTGGATATTTAATCCAAAGAAGTGTGAGCTCTCAAAAAAAGAAAGGGTGTAGGGAAATCTAAAGGAAATCCTGGTAGTGGCATTCCTTTGGTGGCAAGACAGTGGGAAATTGCAGCATCTGCCTCACAACAGCCCAGTTGTGGCCCAGTCTGGAGCAATTGGGCTGCCACAACAGGAGATGATGTCTAAACAGCTAACCTTGAAAAATTCTGGTTACCAGCGCCATGAATAGAAGTCTTGAAGTTGTGAAAATGTGAAAAATGCAGTTGGTTACAGAATTGCTACTGGGTAAAATACCAGTGGGATATAAAGAAGAGCATGCTGGTTCAGCTCGTGTTTTCTGGAGATAGCTTGGCTGCAGAGAGATCAGACGTAGCCCCAGCAAGTGCAAGGTGCATTGGCGTTGAGGTGTTGGGGCATCCTTCCAAAGGCAAAGGCTGGCGACTAACATGGGATCACTCACAAAACAGGCTGAAACCCACAGTCCGGGCAGCCCTACTGAATGGGGTTTCCTTGCCTTTGGGCTTTTGAGAGGCATGGAGAGGACTTGCCACTGAAAAACACTTTAAAATGGGCAGAAATTGTGGGTAGGACAGGTAACCACAGAGGTACCCACAGTCTGGGGGTGGGGCAAGGAAGTTACATCCTGACAGAGCTTCCTCAGCTGAGCGGCTCCACGGGGATGAAGACCAACGTAAATCCCTCTCCTGTGAGCACAAGATACGCCCCACAGTTGTCAGGATTGTTCAAATGCTGAGAGGAATAAAGCGTTGCCTCCACTCTGAAGCAAGCCCGCCATCCAAAACTGAAAAAGCTCTCGCTTCTCCTAAGAAAGAAGACTTGAGGGTTGGCACTAGCCAGGGGAGGTCATAACACAGCACAACCAGTGTGTTTCAGAAATACTTGAAGAGGGAAACCAGTAGAAAACCTAAACCCCTGGGAAATAGTAAGGCAGAATTAGCCTAACTTCCCTCACACAAAGTTATTGCTCCTTCCCACTCATGCCCACACCTGGGAAGAAACTTATACCGTACCAATGAGGACTAAATAAGTCAGTGTATTTGCTTTGGTGGCTTTCCAAACTCGCTGGAAAAGGCTTTATTTGTAGTCATACCCATATTCCCTAATCTCTGGACTTCCTTTTCTTTCTGCCTGAAGGGTTTACCCTCAGCCTGCTCTGCTTTGTAAATTCACGGAGGTCATGGGTGATGGTTCACTGGCATTTTTAAACTTCATTCAAGTTTTCTGCGTAACGGCTGTGTCTCATGCCGGGTAAATATGCAACAAAATCCAGCCCTGTTGCGGGCAGAGCTACCTGCTCCCCATGAAAGCCAGCAAGGTGCGGCTGCTCACTGGCTCCACTGTTGAGGGTTCATAGTTTGCTTTTCTCCAGAGCTACCACGGTCTGCAATGGCAAAGGCAGAAACACAACAGGCAGAAAAGGCAGCCAGGAGACCTCAGGCACAAACAGTAGTACCTTCTCCCTTGAGGTCAGGCTCAGGGGAAGAGTTTTGGGGGGCTTTGGGGATGGAAAAAGATTTAGAAGAAGCTGTCTTCCCACTTGACTTGTACTGTGACCATGGAGACAAGGCTTTGCATACTGGGGGGAGAGAGGGAGAAACCTGAGAACGTCTGCTGTTACTTAGCTTAGAAAAGCATGCAAGACCATAAATCGGTAAACATGTCATGCTCCTGTGTGGGTTGGACTTCAAACCTTTCAAAACGCAGCTAAGACTTTAAAAATATTCAGGTGAGTAAAATCCATCTTGTCATGCCAGGAAATACCATCAATGCCTACCTGCATCTTTGACACCTAAATATCTTTTTATATATATATATACATATATATGTACATACAAGTATATATAAATAGCTCACACGGAGCTAGAAACATCTATGGCCTCTTCTGCTACCACTCCTAAGGTTTAAAGCTTCTTATTAAGAAGCTGGGGTTTCTTTTAAAAGAACCCATAAGCCAGACTTTGGGTCAGCATAACTTAAGCTGTGGTCAAGAAAAAAAAAAACAAAAAAACCAATAGCAGACATAACTGGCTGAAAGGAAGCAGTACATGCATGAGTGTACACAGGAGCTGCTGAAATAAAGTACTAGACTGCTTTTAAACTTGCACTGTGATGCACACAGCATCCTAGGTAGGGCAGAGGTAGCAGCTCTCTCAGGGAACTGGTGGAGTGAGGGCTGGAAGTGGTCCAGTTGCAGAGGACAAGGTCATGCTGTCAAGTGCGTCAGGGAGCTGATCTTCCTGAAAATTAATGCATCAATGAAACCACCTTGTTCATCCACCTCACAACATAAGTGTTCGCTGAAAGAAGGTGGTGGGACTGCAGGGGCAGACAGCAATGTGGGATTGTGTCTCGTGGGAATTAGACTAGCTTCAGTGAGTTATGAAACCATCCTCCATGGATGCATGGAGCCAGTACATCTGTTCTTGGAGATAACATCTCTTGGAGAGACTTGTGGTACAACTGAAAACACAGTTTGGTGTCCTAGAAAAAAATTATATTGATTTTCCAGTGCTTCCTTTCTAACATTTCAGGTGTCCTTAGTAAGATATAGCCACTAGTTGGAAGGGATCTCCAGAGGTCATCAGGTGTAACCTCAGTTGATTTAAGTATTAAATATGAACATCTTTCAGAAGTTCAGTATCTTCTGATCTTTTGTTATTTTTCTGGGGGTTTCCCTCATTTCCTTTATCAAATAGCAATAAGAGCATTCAAGGATGCTCTTGGGAGGACTTCCAGCTTTGAACTGAAGTGCTCCTCTCCAGCTGAAAGAAAGTAAACATGTGTGGTACATGGATGAGGAGGGCGCCCTACCGAGGCAGACACTGTTTCTCTGACGCATTGTGCAAAATGCAGTGGAAACAGCAAGGCCAAGAACGGTCGGTGACAAGGCAGTAAACTCTTGCTGTAGCTTGAGCAGAGTTTCCTTACTGCGTGAAGACTGCAGTGGTGGTGGTGGTGGTAGCTTTGATCTTAAAATTAATTCTAATTCAATCGTGGGAATTTGAGGAAAGGTGTTCCCTAATGTTACGCAGTCCTTTGCTTTTGCACTGCTTTGTGTGCCCAGCCAGATCGTAGGTTAGGGGAGAAGGAATGACACCGTCAGCTGAATCTCATTGCTGTACTGCTACAGTACATCTCTTACCACCTCCTTTCACAAAGAAATGGAGACAAGTACATCTGCTCTTTTCAAACTGTCAAAAAGCTATTCGTCCCGTTTGCTTCCTGTGAAAAAGAAAGTGATGCCCAGAAGTATTCGGTGTCTCTAAAACGTATACTCAGAGAAAAGGAAGAAATGTGCTAGTGAAATGGTTGTCCCACTGTGACCTGCGACAGTTTCAGGCAGCCTGGAGAATTAAGCCAAGGGCATCCTGCAGGCTGTCCTGGCCAACAGATGGAGAAACCAAGGCTGCTTTACATATTGGATGACCACTGTCTGCCTTTGTATGGTCTAATTTGAGCAAGATCAAAAATATGCGTGATGGCAAGCTTAAAGGCACCAGCACAAGGTTGAAGGACAGATCTACAGCTGCCTGGTAGCCAGAATCTGCGGTAAGTGACCACGAAGAACGGGCATCTTGGACACACAGGCAGGCGATCTCTTCTCACCAAGCAAGGTTTTTTTTCATCTTGTCTTCTCAGTGCTCTTGGGAAGGACTGTAATAGAGTGAAAATGGTACCAGGAAAAGGGGAAGGAGGGAAGGAGGGAAGGAGGGAAGGAAGGAGGGAAGGAAGGAGGGAAGGAAGGAGGGAAGGAAGGAAGGAGGGAAGGAAGGAAGGAAGGAAGGAAGGAAGGAAGGAAGGAAGGAAGGAAGGAAGGAAGGAAGGAAGGAAGGAAGGAAGGAAGGAAGAGGCATTTAGACGAAAAAATCTTTCCCTGAGGCATTTAGGCATTGCTGAGCAACCCAAACCACCTGCACCTGAAGGATTTAGGACTGTTTTTCTCAGTATCTGCTGACCAAGTCACATGCAGCATTTCATTTTGCACTGGTAAAAGGAATACAGATTCTAGCAAGCTCTTATTTCTTTATCAAAACCAACACCACAAGCGTCTCTGGGTTTTTAGTGCTGGCCCTTTCGAGGCCATTATAAACACAAATGGGGCAAAGCCATTTGTGTGCAGCCTGACAGTGAGTCATGGCAATTGTATGCCACAATACCGTATCAGAGCAGCAAAATTGGATGAGTAATCTTGGAGCTTACCTTCAGGCAGCTGTCTGGCTGATCTCACAGATCTCACTGCAACAAAATGTCAATGTTTTAATACCTTTGACATTTCTTTAGCTTCAAGAGGCCATAATGAATCTTTCTTTGCTACTTACTAAGAGGTGATTATATCAGAAAAAATAGCTAATTCTTCTTATCTGAAGAGACAATACTGGAAATAACCTTTTTTTCATTGAATTTAAGAGCAACCAGCATCAAATAAAAGCCTGGTTAATTAACTAAAGTCATCGAACAACCCTCACATGGATTTAGTTTCAAGTAGCCACTAAACAGATTTAAGGCCAAGGAACTGTCCAAACACCTCAGGTGGATCCTGCCTTTTCTGCTTCTCCAGAAGTGTACGCTTCAAGGAAAGGTTGTCTGTAACGCACACAGCAGAACAAGGCAATGCTCAAGGCTTAGTAAACAAGTCTTACTACAGCTCACAAGAGGGTATGGGCCAGATGCCTGTTGCCCTAAGTGGGCACAACACTATTCAGCTCCAGGCCTGCACAAATACCTTCTAAGAAATGGGAGCAAATAGAGCCTGGTGGAAATTAGCATATTTCATCAAGTTTCTGAGGGGCCGAGGCAGAGGACTAAGCTGCCAAATAAAGGAAGATGACGCCTGTGATTTAGACCTGCTTGGAAAAGATTACTTTAAGTTTGTAGATAGCTATGGTGATGCAGATGCTCCCTCCCTGTACAAAAGCAGACGCTGCTCTGTACCCATAACAGATCTGTAGGACAAGATATACACATAAAATATTTTTAGTGAGCTCCAGGGAGCAACCTTGCTCTTTGAAGAGCCCTGGCAGGCAGCAACCTTAGAAAGCCGTTGCCATCCAACATATGTTTTCCTGCCCAAACAGGGCAGCTACACCAGGACAAAGTTAATATGACTATTGCAAGACAGCGGAGCTGAAATGTTTGCCGTTTGAGGTTAGCCTTGCAAAGTGTGGTAGGGCTGAGGAGGATGTGGAAGAACCAGGCTGTACGGATAGATGCTTGCATGGGGATGTTCCACCTTATCAAGCAGATGCTTGGTTATGCTGCTGCTCCAGTACTGCTCAGTTCAGGTAAGGGGATGTTTGATCACTTTGGGCACCACGAGAGGGTAGATGCACCTTGACATTGCACTGCTCAAGACATCGTGGAGAACATGGGGCACTTTCAAAGCTATTTTTAGGTTTTCTGCAATCTGACAAAAGGCTTTTTGCAGAAGCTGACCAACCAAGCCCCAGGGTCAAAGCAACGTAGCTGAGTGAGCACACGGCTGTGCTATAAACCAGATGTAGCACTGCACTGATGTATCTGATATATTGCCACACATGCTCCTTCTTCTGGATCTGCCAGTTTAGTCAGCATCAACTTGGAAAGGAAGATGGATTCACAGCAAAGGCATTATCTAAAAGTCTAAGGAGTGCAAAGCCATAGGAGCTTGATGAGCAAATGACCCTACAACCTCTTCAGGTCTAGTAACACCAACAGGATACATCCTCAGCTTCACCACAGCTGTCCCACTGAACTGCTTCTCAGCTTGTGAGAAATGCTGTTTCACACTGGCAAAGCTCCATCAGATGGTGATATTTTCCCTGCTCGGGGTTAGGTTTCTCAGCTGGCAGGCTTAGCACCATGTGGGAGGTTCAGTGAGGTTTCACGCATGTCCCATATGCTGCTCTTCCTCTGTAAACACACAGGTCTGCAAATCTGGCTGAAAATAAAGTGAACAGCAACCTTTGTCCTGCTAAAGATTGCTTATTTCCATTCAGATGCCATGTTTCTGTGTGAAGCACCCCTGTCGCAGTCATTCTGTAAGGGCTTCTCTGGTCCTATTAATTTTTATCTTGTTCTTCATCATTGTGAGCTAAATAGTCAACAGCAATTATGGAGGGAAGAAGGGAGCCCCGTGGCAGGCAGGACTTTGATGCCCTAATTGAGGAAAGGAGGGAGGTTTGTTGGTATTCCTCTCTGGCTCCTGAAGCATCTTCTTCTCTTTTTGGTGCTCACTTAAAGGCTTTGCTGCATACAAATGCATGGTAATATTCTGGCTGCTTTGCTTTCTGCGGAATGGACAGGTTCCTTTTAACACAGTTTGCTTGCAAAAGCACAAAAAAAAAAGGAAAAAAGTGTGCTTTATACATGAGCTAGCATTGTTTTTTTTTGAGATACAAGGAATTTGTGAGAAGAATTTTCCTTTTTGGTTGTCTCACTATTGCTTATGGTCAGTAAATTAAACATTTGGGAAGCCAAAAAGTAGGCTTTCTACCTTTTTCATTGAAATATGAGTGCAACAGTTCACTCCAAGTTAAAATGTGAGCAATGGAAAAGATTAAATGAATCTTCTCTCAAAGAAAACTTAATGATGAAGTGACTCTCTGCAGGGAAAAATTATTTTACTGTTCTTTTAAAACAATTTCAAATAGAAAAATAAATTATATTTTGTACCACTTTCTCTGTAATGTGATTGAATAGGGGGATGTTTTTAATTAAGACAAAAATCTCCATGTTAATAGTCTTGATTAAAGGGGCTTTTAAATAGTTTATCTGCCTGGCTACATTCCATCCTAAAGCTCTGCAGAGGAAGATGTCTTTCATGCTGAATTTAAATGCTTATTATCCCTTTGAACTCTGCCAGTCCACTTATTTGAAATATTATTCTTCCCTTCTAGCCTGCGGAGTCAGCTCACCAAGAGATTTTGGTAATGTCACTCTCTGGGGAACTCCGCTGGCTTATTTGAACCTTGAGCGAGCAGCCGGGGGTTACATTTCAAAGCTCGCTGAGGTCTGCTGCCTCATTTCAGTGCCAGCCCCTACAGCAGGGACCCCGGACATCCATGTGGATGCGTCACCTGGAACAATGAAACCTTGATCTCATCTGTGGGCCTCGTATGACAGTAACCACTACTAGCTTATAAGTAGTGATCTTGGTTCAAGACCACATTACCCCTGTGGTACCTCCTGAGCAGAAATCCAGGGGAGGGGAAAGGGAGGCAGGATGGGCCAGTTCCTGAAAAAGCGGTTAGATGTGAATGTGAATAACAACTGGAAAAGGCTTTTCTTTCATAAAGCCTCCCACTTTTTCCCACTGGTGGCTACCGTAAATGTTGTCTTAACTTCACGTTCTACTTTCTTCTATCACATGCTGAAAGCAAAGCAGTGCACAGCTGGAGTCACTGTGAATGTCCCGTGGCCCTGTACACAAATGCATGCAGGAGAGCTTTCCTTTTTACCCAACTGCAATACAACTCAGGGATCTGACCACGTCAGGTCAGGTGAGCAGCTCACCTGAAGGATACACAGCTGTGCAAACATGGACCGCAGGTGCTTGCATTTGTTAGGAAACCAGCCAGCTCGCTCATCCATCACCCCAGAGAAAAAAAAAAATGATCCCGGTCATGATCCCGAATGATACGGTCCTCTGGGACTGAACTGCTCCTCTACCACCCAGTCACAGAGGTTTGCGGGACTGATCCATAAACAGGAGTTGAGGGGAGCAAATGGGAATCGTTATTCCAAAGCGCACAAAGCCAAGGGTTCGGTCCCCTGCACACATGCCTGGTGGTCATCGTAGTCTCTCCTCCTGGAAAGCGGAGGCGAAGCACTTGACAAATGGATGGAAATGCTCGTGCTTTCGTCTACGCGCGTGTTGCGTAGCGGAGGTTTCACTGCAGGATTCTTATGCTAGAAGGGTACACAGTTTGCTGTTTCTGCTGGCTGAGCAGCACACCCGATGTGCCGGAGCAGGTAGCCGGGTGAGCTGGTACCTGCCATGGTTGCGTGCAGCCAGANGGGGGTGGTGGGCTTACAGGGAAGAACAGCCAGGACTGAAGAGGAAATTCTGGGGTAGAAGAAGATACAGAGAGCACTCAGCAACCGCTCAGGCCCTCCAACAGCCCCCTCTTGGGGTCAGGTACCTGTCAAACCCTCCCAGGATGGGAACAGTCAGAAAGCAAGCAAGACAAGGAGATGAGACCTCTGATGACAGAGGACAACCTGTGAAGAAAAGGGGAAGCGATGTGAGGGTCAGTTCTTCAAAGAAGGATCAAGGAAGTACCAGAAATGTTTATTTTTGCGGTCCTGCCGACACGCTTGTTAAGCCAGCACTTGTCGGCTCTCCGTGTGAGTGTCCCTTGCACCCGTGCCCAGCTCTCCCACAAAATGTTTTATGTGCAATTATCTGCAACAGTGTTCCTCTGTGAAATGGGGCGGGATGACTCTCTCTGTTAAAACTACAGTGTTGTGGAAGAGCTGGAAGAGCTCCCTTCTCCCCCCAGAATTGAAATACCAATACTGCATCTCAAGCCTACACAGGTCTCCCAGTTCCCTTATGAGAAATGTCAGATGCTACCGGGTCCCTTCTTTAACATAATCAGAAGTAAAGCAAAATTCCCTTCTACTAAGAAATTGTGACTTTGCTTAGCTGCAGTTCTGAAGGTCAATTTCATAAGCGCAGGGCCACAGCCAGAAGGATGCATGCAAGTTCTTAAAAGAAAGTGGTTAAATATGATCTTGACAGTTGCCCCCAAAGTAGAGCTCAAATAGAAAAGAGAAGATAAAAATAAACATTGCTCAACCCTTTCATTCATCACAGGCTGTCAAATGGGACAGGTACTGTGGAAAAGCTCATGTGTGATTGTGTCATTAGAAGTTGAGTCATCATGCGAGGGCAGGGAGCGACTGCCAGCAACTGTAACATCAGCGCTTACTGATCTTCAGAGAAGAGCTGGTCAGAAGCAGGAGTTTCCTGTGCTTTGAGAACTTCCTTTGAACTGGGAACAGAAAGCCAAAGTTTCCCATGGATAAAACTAAACAAAGTATCCAAACTTGGTTTTCTGCTGCTGCTAAACTGTTTGGATAATGGCAAACAAAATAAATATTAATATAATGAGAACAGTATTATGTTTGGGTAAAATGCTAGAATCAAACAAGAGCTCTGATTCTCTAAAGAAAATAAGAAAACTGAAACCCTTTTCTTGATGTTCACTTTAAAAATATTACCAATATTGATACTTCCCTACACATGAGAGTTTTGATGAGTTTCAGGGTTTTTTTTTTGCCTTGTGTTGTTTTAGCAAATGTGAATGCTTCTAAAAATGCAACAAAGTGCTGAGACATTTCATGAAAAGAAGCATCACTTACTATGGATGGAAAAAGCTGTGCTGCTTCGCAAGCATGAGTTACACACAACTTTAACTCCATCCTTGAAGGGCTACCTGGAGCTGGGACTAAAGCAGCATCCAGTCCCTGCTGGCCAATTACCATTTTGCCTGGAGCCTGCACAATTAAATCACAGCACCTCCTCAGCCAGGTGGTCACCTGGGATGTCTCTCTCCAGCATGTGGCCAGGGTACAAAAGGGCTAAGGGAGCGGGCAAACGAACCTCTCTTGGGGATGTGCAGAAGAAAACTCAGATGGGGGATTTAAAGCGTCTACATCATGCAGCAAATACCAGCTTAACCACTTTTCCTGCGTTTGGGTTCAGGGTTTGTGCACGTCTACTTGTATGTAGAAAAAAGACCTTGCCCCAGCGTGGCCCGAGCGCGGTAAAGCTGCTGGCTGCCAGCACCAGAACACTGCGACCGCCTGGGAGGGGTGGTGAGAAAGCCTCAGCTTAGTGCTTCTTTTGCTACCTGCTGCAGCGTTTTGTGGGTGTTGGCATATGTGACTATTTTACAGTGGCGGGGAGAGGGCTCTGCACACGTGCGGAAGAACTGGACGTCAGAACAGGGGCGTTTGGATTTCCCTCCAAGTACCAGATTGGTATCAGGATTCTTCCCCCTGTTTTCCTTTTGCCCTGCTGATGAGCACTGTTTTCAGTAATGCTGTAACGACTGTTTTCCTCTCTCAGATTGGCATAGCAACAGCATCAGAACAAAATTCAAAAGCATCGACTTAATGACATACTGAAATAGCTTCAGAATTCATAATACGCTTTCATTTATTTGATGTGTAAGGGAAGGGGTTATTGCACAGCATACACCTTAGGCTGTTGGAAACCTTTCCTCCGTGCATGTGTTGACTGCCAAATGAAGATAAGCCAGTTAAATAACTGTTCTTTAACTAGGTTTATCCTTGTAAACATCTGTATGAAAAACATTGAAGGAACCTGAGGATATATTACGTAGCTGCACAGTAGAAACAAGAAAACATAAGTTTAGTATTATTTTTTGCTGGTGTCACACGAAGATCTTCACAAGAAAATCTCATTTATCAACCGTTTATCAACTCTACAATCTTTTTGATTAGTAGAAACAAGAGACGCAACTGTGGTCAGCACTCTTCTCTCAGGGAGGCAACTTCTCTCCTAACAGCACTCAGATACGATGTTTTTACCCATACACTAACTGGCATGTGTATTTCTCAATCTTGGCCGTTACACAATGTTTTGTTCTGTTCAGTAACACTGTAGTTTATAAGACATTCCTGTATTCTAGTATCTCTGGATAAATAAACCATGTTGAACTCTGACTTCACTGGCATTGTAAGAAGTACAACCTGACTTCACTAATCTAAATATTAGTAACAACTTAAGTAAATAAAAATATTAAAAATGTCTCTTTTTTTTAACTTAGTTTACAAGCATTTCAAAACCATATACATATATCCAAGCTCTCCAAAGTTGCTTGTTGCCATTAGCAGCCCTATGGGATCTTTTCTACACCAGAGTAAATTGTTTTATGCTTAGTTCACCCCTGCATCCAAGGTTTGAAGACTTAGACACCTTGTGGATGTTAACAAAGCCTGCAGTGAGGCTTTTGAGATGCTTAACTCCATTAGTGTACCCCTTTGGTGCCCAAAGCCTTCAGTGTAACTGACTCACACGTTTTAAACGGGAACAAGAGAATAGATTATTTCAAAGTCGGCGAAGCCACTTGTGCACCTCCCTCTGCCGTCCAAATGAGTGCAGATAACGAATATGAACGCGCCTTCAGATAATGACACACCAAGAGAGGAGCTTGAGGCAAAAGCCAGAATTCGCGCTGTAATTTCCCTTCAGTGCCCCGTAACTCTCCCTACTGCCCGAGCAGCCTTTACTGCCTAAACACAGACCAGTCTGACTCCTGCAGCCCCACAAATGTTTTCCAGTCATTCGCGGGTACGTCTTGCTCAGTCCATTCCTCTAACGGCCGATGGCTTTCACTAATTAATTTATATAAATTCAGGGACCGTTAAGAGGTAGGGATGCACAGGGGTGGCTCCGGCTGCCCCCAGTTCCCCCAGACTCGCCGCGAGGGGTCACCTTTCGGGCTCCGGCAGTGTCCCCCTCGGTGTGCGTCCCGTGCCCCTCCCGCTGGCGGGCCGGAAACACCCCCTTTCTCGCCTGGCCGCCTCGGTGGGGCACCAGTTTTTCGGGGACCCGGCTGTACTTCGGTGGCTTGGTGCCCCTCGGCGGCGGGCGGCCGCTATTGCCGAAGCTCCGCTCCGCTTCGCTCCGCTCCGCTCCCCGCTCCGCTCCCCCGGCACCGCCGCGGCCGGGGCTGGAGGGGTGGCGGGATGCCGGGGAAGGTGGGGGGCAGGACCCGGGCAACCTCTGACAGCGTTTTCCCCAGCTGCATGGTCCTCAACGCAGGGTAGGGGCCGTGTCCTGGGGAAACCGGCCTCTTTCTCCCCGATTTCTTCTCTCTCCTCCCCCGCGCTCCTCCCCCCTTCCTCAAAAGAAAAGGCAAAAAGCGCCACTGCGGCTGTAACGGAACGCGTTATCTCATGTGTGGATGAGGGGGAGCCTGTCTTGCAATGCAGACCCCCAAAAGTGGCACTGGGGGTATCTGGGGAGGGGCCCAGCAGGCCCGGGGGTCAGTTGGTGGAGGGGACCAGTGTCCTCCAGCCCAAACCCAGACTTGGATGCTGTTGCCGGAGCCTGAGGTCTGGGGGCTGCCCTTGCCTGGGCTCCAGCATCCCGGGGAGAAAGAGCAAACTCCCCTAACCCAGGAGTTTTTCCCTGGGCTGTTTGAAGTAAACCATCCCCTCCTGTAGCTTTTACCCAGGAAGGGACAAAGTGTAACCTGTGGTCCCCCAGCTCCTTGGCAGGAGCTGCCTCAGTTAGGATGTATAGAAAGCAGCTTCACTGCAGGGGAGCAAGCCAGAAAGAGCTTCCCTTGTCCTTAATAATAATAATAACAACAACAACAATAACAACAATATTATTATCATTATTATTAAATTATTATTATTAAATTGTATTTTAAAATTTTTTTATTCCCCCTCCTTCTCTTATTAAGACTCAGAGCTGTCTGAGTCTGGGCTGGGAAAAGTTTGGAATGACTGTTTAAATGACTGTTTTCCAACAGGCAGAACTTGCAGAACTTTTATCATAACTCTTCAGAAGGAGTCTCATGAGGGAACAGGGTTTTCTCTTTTTTTTTCCCCCCCTTTTATTTCTGAGTTCTTAACTAATTAGGATGAAATGACATTGTCACACACGGAATTAATTGAATACTGCCAGTACTGCTTAAACTCTTTAAAACATTCCTACCTAAATGAGCTCTTTGCTAATACGAGCTGCATTTTTCAGCTCTCCAGGCCAATTTTTGCACAATAAGTAAATGGTATTTATGGACGGGGAGGACTCAATGTAATGCCCTCTATTGCGAGTTCTAATAAAAGCTGCTCTGTTTTGGCTCCTTATTAGAATAACACTATAAATAGCCTCTTTGTAACAAGCACTTTTTCAAAAATGTGAAAAGTTTTGCTCCAAAACCTCCTGGTGCACATTGTGCCACCATCTGGCAGATCTGGCTTTCAGGGTAGATTCACCTCCCCACACTGCATTCACGCTGGGGCAGCAAAGAGTGCCAGAGAGCTAAAAAAAAAAAATGCAGTCTTGGGAGAAAAGATATAAGCTGCCTAATGTAAACCAACACAAAA